>CAUOFW020000977.1:0-155557 GCA_963454935.2 Ilex paraguariensis
GTTTAATTTTCAATCCAGGCGTCCCCTTTGGCTTGTGAATTTTTTTTTTTTTTTTGAATTTTTGTTCACTATCGACAGAACTTAGTCTATTAGAAGCCAAGACATCCGAGTCTTTTTTCAGCCTCGTGTTTGTGGTTATTCATTGTTGAATATTGGAGCCACCCTTTGATGACAATGGACTTCATCATCGTCGAGGTTGTTAGTGCTACACGTAATGAGAGAGAGGAACCTTCCGCTAATTTCCACGCCTGCATATAAAGTCAATTACTATGATGAATCTAAATAACTTGTTCATTGCAATTAAATAACTCTAGTAGAAGCTTCGCTCGTGAGATTGACATTGCCATTGCCATTGCCATTGCCATTGAAGTTTAGTTTTGAAACTAATTTTCATTTACTTTGACTTGATAGAGAGAGAATTTTGATTGTACCATTACTATCACGGTACCATTACTAATTTTCATTTACTTTGACATGGGGTCTTTTTTTAGTCACTAATACTACACTAATCAAATTTTAAAATTAAATTTAAAGTTTAAATAACATGGTAGTTAACTTGGGCTTTTTTATTTGGTGTCATGTCATTTGGGTCTCAATAAAAACTCTAAATAATATACTATTATGTCATTTAGACTCCAAATTTGATTCTAAAATTTAATCATCGTAACATTACTGTTTTTTAATCGTACCATTGTCATCATGGCCAACAACTGTGCATTTATAATGCATGTTTGTTGTCATTTGAGGGCCCCTAGAAGTAAAAAATGATGCTTGAGGTAGGCCATGGAGAATAGAATTGAACTTGGATATAGGTGGTACTAGCTGCCAATTTGGAGGAATCTAACCCACTTAAAGGACCCCAAAGTCTGCACCGACTCATTTCATTTTTCATGTTGACCATCTGGTTAATCTACTGTCAAATTTGAATGGATTTTTTTTTTCTGGGATAGATTGGCCCATGAATGTTTAGTGTTAACACCTTCCTTTGAAACTACTTTTCATGATTAATGAGGTAGGATGAATGGAAGTAATTCACTTTTTTCGCGTCTAGTAGGAAGGATGAAAAGTAGGAGAATTTTTTTTTTTTTTTTCTTTTCATGTTTAGTGTGGATAGAAAGTGGACAAAAGTCAAAAGTAGACATGCATGTCTTACAATTGTATCCATAGGAAAATTAATATACACCTAAAATGTAATAGGTTAATAAGATATATGTATATATTAAAGGATATAGAGGTAAATAACTTACATTTCAACACACATAATTAACCATTCTTCCAATTCTCTGTTCATTTTGGAGAGATATTTTGGTGAGTTGGAAGGAAGATTATTTTTTTACTTTTCCTCTCTTCCACTTTTTCTTTCTAGACAAACATGATATAATCATTTCTATTTTTGAGCCTACGACTTCTCCATCATACCAAATGGACCATTAAGTTCTCTGATGGACTGTACTTAACAGAGAAATGTTTTAGTTGCGCTTGCAGCAGCTTAGGAGATTAATTTAAAGCTAGCAAAACAATTCACTTGGTGATTGAACATGTCTTGTTGCTTATTACACCATGATATGCCCCTCTGTAGTCTGATTGCTAAAGCAAGGCTACGTAGGAACAATTTGGAGAATAAATCTCTATGAGACAACATGATAATTAATTTTTTTTTATTTTTAATTAATTAAACTACCATTACCATTTTACTAGTAACAAAACTCTCACTAGAAAGTGAACATTCACTGAATTGTTTTCTGCATCTCCTATCAGAATTATATTCCTAGTCCAAAATGAAACAACTTAGTGCTATCAACATGTTCATAACAATATGATTACCACTCATGCCTTCCCGATTAATTGTTAAATTTACATTTCTAGCATGAGAACACACAAATATGTATCTAACAATGTGTTTATGTGGCAGGATGGTGCCACAAGAACAATAACCTACTACTAGTGTATGAATACATGCCCAATTGCAGCCTCGACAAGCACCTCTTTGCGGGTGCTAAAACGGAGTCCCTAAGCTGGAAACTTCGGTACAAGATCATATCCGGGGTTGCCTCGGCTCTACAATATCTTCACAATGAATTTGACCAGAAGGTGGTGCACCGTGACCTTAAGGCCAGCAACATCATGCTAGACTCCAACTTCAACGCGCGTCTTGGTGACTTTGGCCTGGCACGTGCCCTCGACAATGAGAAGACCTCATATGCTGAGGCCGAGGGAGTACTAGGCACCATAGGTTACATTGCGCCAGAGTGTTTCCACACTGGTAAGGCCACACAGCAATCCGATGTCTATGCATTTGGAGCGGTCTTGTTGGAGGTAGTTTGTGGCCTAAGGCCAGGAACCAAGATCGAGGGGTTCCAATTCTTGGTCGATTGGGTATGGTCCTTGCACCGTCAGGACCAGCTATCGGATGCTGTCGACGTGAGGCTTGGGGATGACTACGTTGTTGACGAAGCTGAGAGAATTCTGCTGCTGGGGCTGGCTTGCTCGCATCCCATAGCAAGCGAGAGGCCTAAAACTCAAGCGATCGTTCAGATTATATCAGGGACAGTGCCAACGCCCCATGTTCCACCATTCAAGCCAGCTTTTGTGTGGCCGGCTATGCTGCCAGTGGATGGAGATACTACTACAGCCAACACCACGTCCATTACAACATCTCAGTATAGTTCTGGGTGGAGTCCACAATCTCTCCTTTCTGACCAGTACCCTTTGGTTTAGTTTCTTTTGTAAACAAATATAACCAATGTGTCACTTTTCTTTTTCCTTCAAATAGTTTTTTCTTCATTGTACTTAAGGTTGGTTCGGAGATCTTAAGATTTCCATCCTCTTTTCCCTCTTTCATTTTGTTTTCCTCATCTTCATGTTTTCGCATCAATTTGTTTAGTGAGAGAAGGGAGGGGGAGGAAGGATTGCCAGTGTAAAGTATGATTGGTGGTGTCCTATAAGATTTTTCTTGTTCTTTAATATGTTGTATCTAACAGTTTGACAAAAGCATATGTTCCACAGTTGTTTGATCATCATCCTTCCACTAATTTTCTGAATTTACAGAGTATAGCAATTTTATGCTAAAACGATACATCGAGTGAAATTGATTATCAACATAATTTATGACAGATTATAAATACGGGATAAGGGACATTGTGATTTCAAGTCAGTAAAAAAGACTTGCATTCTCTCATCAATTTTTGGAAGGTCTCAGTCTTTATAACATAGCCCTTGTAATGTGTTTATCATGGCAACAAATTGTGAACAAACACAGTTTTTATTCATAAGTTGAACTTGCATACGACAACATAATTTGAAGGAAGAAGGGTCAAAGTTTTGACCACTTGCAGTAACATGTAGAAAGCATCATCAGAGAGGAGACAACCCATTTATGATTCCAGCCGATGAAGCTGAGGCTTCTTCAAGATACCCTGAAAATATCTATAGGACAAGGCCTTGACACTGATTGATCTAAATAACAACACCAGCTTCAAAGGTTGTATTATTTGTAATTCTCAATTTGATTGGAAAAGCAGTGTTCTTGTTTGTTTTCCACCACAAAGAAGGACAAGAACAGAATGAACTATGCTACTTATTTTTTCAGGAGTTAGCATCGTACGAGAGCAAGAGCTTCGCCAGCTTGCAACTTCGTTGAGAGTCGTAGCTTCCTGTATTCTTCAAAAGTGAACGGAACATACATCCGAGGGTGTGCAGAGTCCACTAATTCCGGTGGAGGTTCCACAGCTACACCCTTTGGCCCCAACATAAACGAAGCAATCGACACACGTATTGTTGCTTCCTTGCATTCTACTCTATGCTTCACATTACATAACCTTCCATTACTCCATGCCTGAAAAAAAAACAAACAAACATCGGCGAATCAAACGCCGGACGATCCAGATTTTACAAGACCAACTAACAAAAAACATAAGCAGAGTTTATTACCCACATTAGCAATATCTCCAAGATTAACAATGAGAGTGCCTGGCCATGGATCTACAGGCACAAATGCACCAGATTTGTCCATGACTTCGAGGCCACCGACATTTTCATCATCCTGAAGTATGGTAAGGAAACCAGAGTCGGTGTGGATTTGTACACCGGAGGAACCTACAGCTTCAGGAGTGAAGTTGTATTTGTTGATCCTAAACTGGCAAGGCCATTCCTCGAATAAGACCCCCGATATCCCCAAACCTTTGGCCAGTTTCTGAGCAATATCCATGGTCAGCTCATGTATTGCTTGAGCATACTTCACAATTATCTCTCTGTATTAATTGCAACTGAAAAAACAATTAGTAAGGTGTATTTGAAAGCAGCTTCAAGGAAAAAAACACTTCAATATGCTTCCGGTAAAACCATCACTACAGAGTTTAGAGAGGGTCAAATGTAGTAGTTATTCAGTGAAAAATACCTGTGGTATTGGTCATGACTCATGATGCTAGGATTGTAGTGATTTCACAAATGTTTATTAACAAATATGGAGTCTAGGCTAAAAACAATTGTGGATATGCTTACTCTTTACACTTGAGAAGATTACTCAGCAGTTTATACCTTGCATCAATGTGGGGAGATGAAAAGGGCAGAGAAAGCAAAAATAAAGACCAACGAAAATAAAGAAAGAAAATGCACAGATTGAAAGCTAGAAGCAAGAACACAAAAACAGAGGACAGGGCTTCAAATGCAACTTTTTTCAGGCTGCAACATTTATCAATGGAGAGTTGAAACCAATGATTTGCATTGGAATGTATATGTGATGATCGAGCTTGGAAGCACAAATATCGATACGAGATACGAGTATGATACGTATATGTCGATATGACAAAACTTAAAAAATTTGGCTGCGGATATGCTTATAATATGTCTATCATAGGATTTTTTTATATTTTTATTAGGCCTGACAATCTTGTCGGTTTAAGCAGGTTCGTGTTAAAAGTCACTAAATTTATACATAATTTGTTTATCAAACAAGTGAAAAATAAATTAAACACGACTCATTTACTAAATGAGTTATACGGCACGACACATACCCATTAAATAAATAAGTAGTTTAGGGTCGATTCGGTTTCCACACGAAAACCTTTTAACTAGCAGCCACAATTAAACCTTTTCTTATAACAATTTATGTAAAAATTTCCAGTGTTACTCCTACTAAAAAATAACATATTAGGCTAAAAATATATAAATATCATATATATCCTATTTAGTAATGTAATTTATTAAACGGGTTAATAAATGATAAATGGATTAAGATATCTCACTTTGAACACAACTTATTTATTACACAGGTCTAGCAAGTCCATCCATTTATCACCCAAATTCGTTAAAGATTAAAACAAAAAATGTCGTGTTGGAATTTGTCACGCTTCATTCTTATAACTATCATAAATTCTTTAACAATATACAAAAAATTAGTCAGAAAGACTAAATTGAAACAATTAAAAAATCAGAGATAATTTTAAAGCAAAAGGCAAAGTTTAAGTACTAATTGTAATATTTACTTAACATTTTATTATCATCGAATACTATGTATTAGATATGTATATTTGAATATTTGATACAATATCTTATAAGAATATGTTGATATTAACAATTAGAGTAAACTACACAAATAACTCTTAAAATATAAATCTTGTGTTAATTAGGTCAGAGCCTCTAAACTAATTTTCGTGTTAATTGAATCCCTAAACTCTAAAATTTTAGTAATTAAGTCCTTCAGTCAGTAGCCATTAAGTTTTTGGCCAAAATGGCTCTCATGCTTACCACATGAACAACAGATTAGGAGTATTTTAGACTGTCCATTCGAAACTTATCAAACAAAAAACCCTATTCTTTGTAACCATCAACCAAAACCCCTTGCATACCCGCCAAACAAAGTAGGCTTGTTAATTTGCTTTGTTTGATGGATATAAAAAAGGTTTAGGTTTAAGATTTCAGTTGATGGGTATAAAGAATGAGGTTCTTTATCCGATAAATTTTGAATGAACAATCTAAAATACCTCTAATCCATTGTCCACGTGATGATCACGTGAGACATTCCATTCAAAAATCTAACGAATGCTAACAGAATGACTTAATTGTTAAAATTTTAGAGTTTAAGAGTTCAATTGATACAAAAAAATTAGTCCATGGACTTAATTGTTACTCAATTAATACAAAAATTGTTTCAGAGTTAATTGACACAAGATTCATAGTTGAATGACTATTTGTGTAGTTTACCCTAACCATTAATACTACTTAAGAAACATGAAAGAAAGAGCACAAAACCTTTGATGAGGTGAGGCATCCAACTGAGTACAAAAGGCATCAACAGCTTCAACAGAGGCCGTGTCGTAAAGACCCAACGCCTCATAAAGAGGATTGATCTTGGTAGGTGCCATATACCCACTTCCTGCAATAACATCTCCATTTCGCTGCTTAATTTCCATGGGAAGGTCGAGCAGTGACCTCACCACCGCCTTCATCTCCCCCATTAGCAGTTCCGTGAGAATCGCACCGTGGTTTACGATCCTAAAACAACCCCATTCTTGACATGCATAGACCAGCTTCGATGACTGTTGTGGAAAGTCTTGAAGATCAATCACTGGTATGACATTGCTCGAGGCCATTTGGGTTTTGTTTGGTTTTTGAATCTTTAGGCTCTCTTAGGCTTTGGAAGTTGTAGAGGAATGGTGATGGAGTGGGAGAGTCACTATTTTTTGTCGTTGCCAAGTCGTGTGGGTAATTCCAAAGGCTTGTGTCCACTGAATATGGGGATGCATCGTATGTTTTGCCAGTTTTGAGGAGACAGCTTTATAAAGTATGAAGAAAACTTTGCATTTGTCTGGTGCCTCGTGGTGGGTTGCTACCGAGAGCAGACAATTTGACTTGTACATGATTTTATGTCGGAAAATGCAACAAAAGGATACGACAATGGATAACAGATGTGTCGTTTCACGTTTTAATCGTGTTAATTTGGGTTTACGTCCAAAATTAGTTAATTTTAACTCAATTCATTTATCTAATTGTATAATTTGTTTAAGTATTAACCCGGCTTGACTTGTACAAATTGAAACAGGTAATTCTGAATCAAAAATCTAAAACAAAACTTTTATTATATTTAAACTAAACTCATTAGTGTTTTCATAAACTTTTTTTTTGGGTCAGGATGTTTTCATTAACTAAAAATTCAATAAATATATATAATAGTAAAAATAGATTTTAAAAAAATAACTAATAAAATGTGTTAATCTCATTAATTTTGAGTTATTCGTATTCGATTCAAATTGGATATGTTTATTAATTATATTAGTAGTGTGTGTCATTTTGAGGTTCATGTCGACAAATATTCAAGTAAATTTCACTAGTTTCATGTCAAATATGAGTCGTGTTGTCGTCTATTGTCAAAAATTAACACCCCTACAATACCAAAGAATTTCGTTATCATACCTCTTTTTTTCGCCCAATAAAAATATAATGCGTCTAAGATTTCGTTGCCATAGTCTCGTTGGAGTAAAAAACATACAAAATTTGCATATGCTATTTTATTTTGGGATTATCACCAGTTTTCAGATTGATCTCAAATTGACTCTCTGGAATATGTTAGTTTATCTGAATTGAATCTTGACTCAATTTGTTCATTAACTTTTGGTCCAATGCTACAAAATTGTTTCTTCCTACCATAAAAGTTCTTCCATTTGAGGCATTGGTAATATGATTTGCGTTCAGTTCTAAAAAGCTGGAAGTGATCATCTCATTAGGTTCTCACCAGTAGAATTATAAAATTTTTAATCACACCTGAAATACTTCTTGGAATCATATCTATCTAAGCTAACATTGTAATCAATTACCGAACCTTAATAAAAACTCTAAAACTCAAACTCTCAACATCTAAATGAGAAATAAGTTTGATACCATCACTAGACCACGTAAGACTTTGAAATCATGTTAGCATGCCAGTTTTTCTCCATGGGTTGCATATGTCACGCCACATAAGAAATAAGCATTCGTAGGGACCGTTTGGTTCACCGGATTGGAGTAGGGATGGGTAAAATAAAAATAAATTTGATGCCTTATATTTTTCTTGTTTGGCAACGTATTTTTTTATTTTTTTTTCAGACAATGTTATGAATTCAAAGTCACAATCAAATAACCCCATATAGGTACATGGAATTATTTGGAACTCACTTGGAATAGGGGTGCAATTCGGGCGGTTTGGACGATTTGGACGGTCAACCCTAGTCCAACTTTAAGTATATAATCTTCAACCTTAACCCTAACTCTAACCCTACCTCGGGTTAAGGAACTCAACCCGAGCACTACTCGAGTTTAATTCGAACAAGCTCGAGTTGAATTCGGGTCAATGATTTCGAGTTGAATTTGAGTTACTTTATGGGCTGATTTCGGGTTACTTCAATCAAGTTTTTAACATAAAAATCATAATATTAAGAACTAAATATTTTAGATAATGCAACAACAATCATACAAAACACAAATAAACACACCAAATCCTTGCACAAACATAGAGTTCATTGCTTAAACAAAATCCTTGCACAACCAGAATCCTTGAGAGAGATTAAGAGTGAGTGAGGATCTGAGAGAGACACAAACTTGAGTTGAGATTAGCCTTAGGATAAAATTATATTTATATAGTATTAATTCGAGTTGAGCTCGATTTGAACCCGATAGCTTTAACCCTATGCCCGTCCAAATTGAATTTGGATTGAGGTTTTTTGATTCAAGTCCAACTCAAGTATTAAATACCCTAGCCCAAGCCCTAATTTTTTTTGGGTTAAAATCGGATTAGCCCGTCCAAGTTACACCCCTAACTTGGGGTAGTATTCAATTCGGTGAATTAAAATCAAAATTAGTGATATATTTTTGCATCAAATTATTCACTTCATTGAATGAAGAACAATATTATTGACATATGATTTGATGTTACGTCGTGAACCTAACATGTTATTTTTTATTCTTATCCAATCATTATCAAACATGTGATAGAGTAAAGATAAATCTAATGCATGGATTAATAACAAGATCAAAAGGGGGCGAGGGAGCTATGCTGGTATAATTGACACATATCATGGCTCGAAGTCAATATACATGTTTACTTTGTTTTTCCCTGTAACTTTGCAATAAATGGGTCAATCTATTTCTACCTACTATTGGTCTTAGAAGGTTTTTTTTTGGTATTGTACCAAATCAATTTAGACACACTTTGAATAATCTCTTTTATGATCCGATCAAAGAAATGTCATGCCTCCAAAGAAATTATCAAAATTTGAATTTAAAATGTCCAATTTACAGGTCATTCCATCTCCACTTGCCTATCCCTTGGGTTCTTAGAGAAGTTTTGAAATAATGTGTCAAACACAATTTTTTAAATACAGTATGTCAGAGAAACAAAAAAAGAAAACCACCCCCAATAACATACCCAATTGACCTGTAGGATTGCTTGGAGCGATTACTATATGAGCTCTACAACTTCTAACAAAAATTGGGAAAATAAAAATAAAAATAATGGTCATCCCACATTTTGAATATGAATCAATAAAAAACCGTATCCAAAATATACAAATTATCACTATACAACATCGGTGAAATCTTCTACACTGAATTAAGCCCTATATTTTCAACAAAATTTTCATACAAGTTAATAAACCCTAGTGCAATATGCTGCCATCTAATCATAGGAAATGTTGACAAAGCCTTCTTGGATCACCCTGACCTCAAATATTAGAATAACAATCAGCCAGAACGTTGTCAATTTCAACCATGTCTTTCCTCAAGTCAGAAGCTATAAACACTACATAGAATGTCGACCATCAGTCTTATCTCTGGGGTGTACACGTTCTTCTTCAATTTCTTCTAAATCTTCATCATCACCCCTTCTACCTGCCTGCTCCTTCCAATACGCCACCAGCTTCTTCATGCGAGCCACTTCCTTTGATGAAACATTTTTGGTAGGATCATTTGCAATAGACCGGACCCTTGATGCATATCTGTAGCACATTCAAACCAATATTGTAAGACAATGGCATCTTGCTCTATAGTGTTAAAGGAATTACAAATCTGAAGATCAATAATTAATACTGTCTTCAGTGGAGACTACTAAAGTTTATTTTATTAATGATAACTCAATAATTTATGGTATCATTTTACAAAACAAATTACTGAATCCTGATAAGCACTCCCATAAGGCATATCCTCTTTCATGAACATAGGCATAACTATGAACAGTAAAACAGTTTAAAAAAATTAATAACATAACTGTGCATGATAAGATAGATTAGCTTACGTGAGAGAATTGTAAGTCTCGTCCAAATTTGACTCAGCAGGAGATGTGTTCACAAACATTAGAGTCTTAGCATTACCACCAAGTGAATCACTCATTAACATTGTTAACTTGTGATTCCTATAGGGAATGTGCTGACTGCCTGAAGACAAAGCACTGATAACATCCCCAAGGGCTGAAAGTGATTTATTGATACTTTGAGCTTCCTTGAGCTGACTACCTGAAGAACCAGATTTTTTTATCCTTTCTGATCCAGCAAGATCCACAAAACTTAACTGCACAACAAGAAGTTAAAATATAAAATAGTCATAATGAGAAGGATAAACATGAGAAATGGAAATAAATAACGTAACAAACAAGAGTCTTGTATCTTTACATGACCTAGTTTAACAATATAATGCGCACAGTATTTTTTTTAAAAAAATTTTAAAATTTTTGGGGTTGGAGGCGTATCTTTTTAATTCATGACCAAGACAGGAAACTAGTAATCTACATCCCATAGTCCAAAAAGAAAATGGAAAAACAAAATGTATGTCCATAAGCAATAGCTCTCCAATTAAGACAATGGGCATGTCAATAATGAGGTATAATACAATATGCAATTCTGGCAGTACCTTCCCTCTGGCAACAGCTTGGGTTTGAAGGTTGGTACTCTCAATAATAATTGAAAGTATCAAATGAGATCTTGAACTCTCTTCATTCATTAAAGTACCCGTTGTATGACGCTGTTCAGATCCTTTCTGAATAATGCTTTTGAGTTCCTCATATGTCGAAATTGATACAACTGTTACATTTTCAATAGATACCATGCCCTATACATTCAAACATTATCAATTTTTATAGGCGATTGCTAAAAAGGAAAAAGGGTCCTTATAACTTACAAGAAATAAACAAAGTTTAACCTAATATATCATATGAAAATAAATAAGATACGACATCAAACACAATATATATCATTACCTTTGAGTCTTTTTTAATATCTAATTTAGTACGCTTTGCTTGCTTCGGTAGTAACAAATCAACCAAAGTGTCCTGATATAACTCCACCACATAGGCCTACATGGTTCACAATTGATGATAAGTCATTGATATAAAAAAACACTACTTGTAGCATGTACAATTTATTTGTAATAATATGCCAAAGAAAAGTAATAACCGTCATTATATTCTCAATACCACAATGTTTGATAACTAGGGAGAACTTCAATTGGTGATCAGAAATTTATGACACGATATTAATAAGTGCAGCAATTCTTGAAAGAATTAAAATAAAGGAACTCACTGAATAAAAAATTGTGGTGTTTGACAATTGCAAGCTACTATTAACATTCACCATAGTTACCTTCAAGGAGAATGAGAATTTTTTACTGTCTCGCTTTTGAATTTTAAAAAGTTCAAAAGTAGCCCGTAAGGTGAGTCCAGGATCATTATCAGAACCATAGATAGTAAAAGTCTTCCCAGAACCGGTTTGTCCATACGCAAATATGCAGACATTATACCCATCTATAGCAGATTGCACCAAATACTGCATCAGTGAGAGCAAAAAAACATGAGAAACAACTATCAAATGAAACTGATAAAACCCTAGATATATTAGGGTCTACGAAAAGGATTACATATGGTTAGCTAATAGCACAAATGCTTGATTTAAGTGATTATTCAAGAGTTTAGTGAACTTGCCTTTGTATCCTCAAAGACATCTTCTTGAGTAGCGTTACCATCATAAACACGATCGTACATGTGTTGCTTTATTTTATCATCTCTCCATGTATGTTCAACTGTGAACTCATCAACACTTGTAAGCACATTTCTTTCCCTCCCCGCAATCT
Source organism: Ilex paraguariensis (assembly GCA_963454935.2). Classification (NCBI taxonomy): domain Eukaryota; kingdom Viridiplantae; phylum Streptophyta; class Magnoliopsida; order Aquifoliales; family Aquifoliaceae; genus Ilex; species Ilex paraguariensis. The sequence continues at coordinate 12,088 of CAUOFW020000977.1, forward strand.
CCTTTTCACTCAAAGGCCTTAATCGACAGAAGACTCTAATCTTGCCTTTCATATCTGAGATGCATATGAGACCCAACAAAGAGTTGTTATTGTTCATAGATTCTGGTAGACAACAATAAATAAGAACAAAGTTGTTAAGGACGCTCACCTTGGCACCAGAGTAACCCAAATCGCCTATGAGAGCCCCATTTGGCAATTGGAAAGCTGGGAAGGCAGCTTAGCCAATTGGGCCCCCGCCTAGATGAGTAGGTACCGCCCATACATGATTGGACCTCAACGCATAATATATTGTCAAATTGCCTTAGATTGATCCATGTGCACTAGATTAAATTATACTAAATAAGCAGCCCAGTCCACACAGTTGCTGAGATTTATGCAGCCTTGCCCCGCATGCGGAGAAGCTATTTTCACAACTTGAATACTTGGAGCTCAAGTCAAACTAGAGCAACCTTACTATTTCGCCAAGGTGTACCCTCACCAGATTAAATTATACTAAATTGTTAATCCCAGTAAACTAGATGCTCTGAGTCCTACAACAAGCGATTTAAATTTTTTTTTTTTTTCCCTTAACATGCTTCAATCAAATGTTGTTAAAATCCCATTGCTCATCCGTACCTTTCTTATTCATATACAAATACTAAAATGTTCAAGGACCTTTATATTAATTTCCAGCCATTTACAAAGTCATCATTAAACATCCACAACTTCGAAGTGGAAGACTACTAAAGCATCTCATTCAAAAAAAAATGGCAGCAAGTGAAAAGGCTCATAAAACTTGTATACTAGTCCAAGATGTATTGTTTTACCGATGTGAGACAAGCTCTAACACTCCATACATGTGTGAGTATCTCATCAACATTGGACAACCTTTAACAAAGTCCACTTTTTTAATGAAAAACTGAGAAGCAAATATTCAGTGAAACTCAATTGGAAGGAAATATTCTTTTCGTGACATTTTAATTGAAATCATATTGAGATCTTATCTTGGTTCTACAAGTGGTCTCGTTTGATCCATAAAATTGGTTGTTTTTGATATCCTCACTATTCACAGGTAAAATAAAATTAAACTTCCAGAAAGTTCTTATGGAATTAAATGGTCTTACTTTGAGTAGTATGACAATGTGAGTTGGTGTCTGTTGCGGTTTAGAACTTAAGTTCCTTCCAGTTTGTTGCTGGTTAAATTGTCAAGGTGAAGCCTAAAGTTTAAATAAAATGTCGCTTGTATACAGTTAAGTGGTTATGATATTTATTGTATAGAGATCAATAGTACTCTTTATGCGTTCTCATATTTAAATGTAAGCTAATTGACACTAATTTTTACCAATATTACCACTTGATCGAAGTGAAGTGATTGAAACTGTATGATTTGATTAAATTTCATGCTAAGCTTAGCAGGTAAGCCATGTCCAACACCTATGATTTTGAAAATAATAATAGTTCAATGTACAAGGAAAAGGAAGTGATCTCTACCTTCTATCATGTTGAAATACCGTTTTCTCAAGACTTGTTCTTCCTTGTAAAGTGCTTCTAACTCGGCCAATTGAGCTCCTTGCATCTTTAAGATTGCAGCAGTCTGCTCGTTCTTTCTATCAATATCCTAAAAGCCAGAACTTAGTAGTAAGAATAACTTCTCAGTTATAATGCAAGAAGATAGAGACTATAAAATCCATCCATTAATGGTAAAAGAAATGGAGAATTTGGTATCGCTGACCACCTCTTTCATTTCTCTCAACTCCTCCAATTCCTTTAGATTATTTTCCAATGCGCACAACTCTGTATCTTTAACTGCAAGAGTGGACTCTGCTACAGCCAAGCTTTTTGTGACTTCTTCCAATTTCTTTTCAAGTTCAGAAACTCGAAGACTCAAGGCCTTCCGTTCTTGTTCAAAGTTCTTCTCAAGAGTCCTTGTCTTCATTTTAACAGCCAAAAGAGATGAATACCTTCACCATATGAATGGACACATAAAGTCATGGAATTCAATTAAAAAAATAACATTATTACCTCATCAACTTTCTTCTTCTCAAGCCTTGAAATTTTCTCTTCCAATAATCGGTTTTCATTAACCAGCAGCTTCTTACTTTCTTCTGCTGCATGTAACTCTACAGAGCGTACTTTTAATTCATCTTCGATCTTATGTAACACCTATAAACATCATTAATAGCTTAAACAAACCAACTCAAAGAAATGACAAATGTCTATCATATAAAGACAAAAGTTAAACACATGCAAAAGATTTGAAAAGAGATTACCATAGTGAATTGTACCAAAGATTTTTCAAACAACTTCAGGTCAATATTAAATTTACATATCAAAATTTTGAGCTGACATTAGAATTGAAATATAGTTTCATACAAGGTACCTGGGTGTTTGCTTCAGCGAGCTCCTTTTTGATACTGTTCTCCAGCCCTTGATTACTTAGCTTAGCCAGCTTGAATTCCATGCTCCGCTTCTCCAACAATGCAGCCTATGCATACCCAATTTAGGAAAATAAAATGAAGAAACTGATCTGAACCTGATTTCATAAACACAACCATACTTGCCTGAAGCTCTGAATCTTTTTCCTCACACAAAGATCTGAGTTTATCACGATCACAAGTAACGTCAGCTAAGTTTTGCATTTCAGATCTCAAGTTATCTTTCATGCCCTCTAGTTCTTCTTTTATGTTGACTTCTTCCTTTTGTTTTTCATGTAAATTTTCGACTACCTGTATGAGCATAACCAGATTAGTAAAAAGTTATATGCAATTTCCATATAAGGGGCACAAACAACTAATCATTTTTTGCCAATAGTGTGGCAGTTTTCTTCCCCATATATAATATAATAACCACGAGAACTCACCCAAAAGGGTTAACTAAGGAGTTGTCATTTGGGGTTATCATTCCTACATATATACCCATGTCTCCCAGACAAATTTTCAATGTGAGATTCAGCAGATACACAGACTGTCACAATCTCCCCTCGTTTGTTCCCATAATCAAACACAAATACCACAAACAGCTCATGGTCGACCCTTGTCTCAACACTAATCCTGCAGTGCAATGCCCCCAAACCCATACAATTGTGTTCACGGGGCAACTCTACTACCATATTGTAGTAACTACGAGAACTCACCTAAATGAACTAACCAAGGAGTTGTCATGTGGGTTCATTGTTCCTATATATACCCAAGATCCCGTACAAACTTCTGATGTGAGATTCAATACACACCAATGCTTAATTAAGGATAAGAGATCACCAAACGAAAATCAACCTAGACACAACAAAACAAAATTATTGTTCACATATGTAAAGAGACAATAGATCCTTTTAAAAAGAAAAAAAAGGAAAAAGCAAATTGAATATTACCTAAAAGCCTTTGACACCAACTTTCTCAACCAACAAGAACCAAGGGATAAAGCACATCCAAATTATACACGTTGAAAAAAACACATATGCCCTTCTGAATCCAAATAGACCCCTCCCCCACCCCAACCCCAATAAGTAAATTGTACATAGGGGAATCAACATTTCAAGAAATTCTCATTCATCTCACCATCAAGTCTCTTTTGTTTGTAGACAGATAAAAGCTTAGCATAAAAAGAAAAAAAATAGGAAATAAGCATGTTCAATAGTCTGAGTTACTCACTTGAGCAGCATTCTTTTGCGATTCTTCAAGAACTTTGGACAATTCTTGGATACGTTTCTCATAAAAATCCACATTGGATGGCTTAACATTATTAGAAAGATCTCCATTAATTGAGCTATTGGCAGTAGCAGGCCGTGCTTTAGAGTAGCGGCGTAACATAACATCATTTATGTGTGTTTGAAGGGCAACACAAATTTCCTCGCCCTATATGTAATGGACAGATTAATACAGTATGACAAACAACCAAAAAAAGCCAAAATTCCAATCAATAATACAATCAAGAGATGCTCACAACCTGCTTAGTTTCAAACTGAAAGATATGTAAGACGCCGGCAACTCTCATCTTAAAAAATACAGCAGTATTACTGCTACCAAATTGCATTATGTCCCTTAACTCAGCAGAGTGTAGGTATTCTTTAGGAACTGGTCGAAAAAAATGAACCTACAAACAAATGAGCAACAATATTCACAACTAGGATCATTGAAGTAACGAAATCTTTAGTGAATGTACACCAGTCAATAATCTACAACTTACCCCACGCTTATTAATGCCCAAAATGATCTTTCCGGGCAGAAGTCCAATGGGATCATCTATTTTGCGAACACTAAAGAAAACTGAATTCCCATAGGGAAGTGTCCTCAAGATCCGTAGAAATTGCTGTCTTGCATCATCTTTCGTTAGATTTTCCTGCACCGTCGACATAAGTATCTTAAGGGAGAACATAAACTTTTAAAATATATTGCCCATAGCAAAAAGAATGAAGGCAATCAACAGAATCTGAGAGTCAAATACTCCTCCAACCAAAAACATAAAATGAAACAAATGAAGACAATCAGATATATCTTTAGAATGTCATACTCCATTCAGAAGAAACTTTTACTCCTCAAAACACAAAAAAGGTTTTTGTTTCTGTAGATAAAATAAGAACATAAATTCCCAAATTCTAAAAAGGAAAAGCAAAAAAAAAATCCAATTAACACGCAAACAGAACCAAAAGGAGGACAGGATAGAAAAACAGAAAGAAGGTTTGCACAATTTTCTTCAAATATTATTTGTTGAACATGAAATTTCAAGTTATTTTTCTTACCATTGAACGATAACGAAAAATAATATCCATCTCCCATTCCCTCTTTGCTCGAGTAATTGCAATTTGTCGGGGTAGAGATCGCTCCAGAAGTGATGTCCAGTCCCTGAAAAAAGCTAAAACTTATGACTAAACAATTACCAACAGGAACAACAGATCGAGATGCAAAGTTAAAATGTAAATGGCTTTTTATACCAGAACAAAAACATGTCAAACATGATACAGAATACGGGGCTTCCACAAGAGTAACAAGCAGAATTGAAAAAACTACAATAAAACAAGATAAGTACAACAATGATAAGAAAGTGAAGAAAACTACTGACGTGGATGATTCAGGGACAACATCATATCCAATCTCAACAAAGATTTGCAATGCAGAAAGCTGTGCAGCATCATCCCTTCCAACAGGATAATTACCCAAGATATAATCATGTTGCAGCTGTGAACACCATATATAGAAGTAAGAAATTAATTGAAATTGAGAAGTTAATTAATAAATGTCAACTATAGGTTAATATGACTACAATCTAATTCATAGCGAGACTACACACTTGAACATAGGATAACTGCACAAACATTGGATCTGCCACCGCTTCATCTGACTCCCGAAATAACTTCTTTTTAAATATCAGTTTGCAGTGCAAAATTTCTCCTTTACTGCGGTCCTTTGCTGCCTTAAACTCAGCCAGTAAATCCCCAATGTATTTGTTATCATCTAGCCCAATGTGCTCCTCTACATGACATTAAATCAAAGTGCACGATATTAAACTACAATGTTAAGGAAGTTTTACCATAAAACAGAAAAAAGAGGATGTGAAATGCATACCATTTCCAGGATCTGGTGATTTAGACCCAGTAACAACCTTACGGCACTCAAACAAACTAAAGCTAGAATATGCTGCCAATTTAATTATCCCCGCAAGCTCCTGAAGTTGGTGACACATTAAGAAATATTGTATAAATTGCCAAAATGAACACATAATGTAAGTGAAAAAATGCAAGCAACAAAAGAGAACAGCAGAGATATCTTCTATAATTTTCACACTGAGAGTGACAACTTTCTCAGCATATCCACAATGCATATGAAAGCGAACAAATCTGCATGTAGTGACCTAACAAAAATTGAATCCCAAGCATATAATGTACAACTATGTCAAATGATTTCCAGACATCTTAGAAAATGAAATTCAACCATCATGGCGTAAATAGACTTCAATGAACTTACTATTGAAACACGCAATTATTGTACCAACAAAGGAGCCTTACAAATTTATAGGCACGTTAGAGAAGCAACAAAAGTTTGTAAAAAGATATTCAAGGACAGAAAAAAGTTAATCAGACATAATAACCACAAAATCTGTGTTCACTACACCATAACAAATTTGTAAGTCAATGGCTTCCTAGTACCACTTAGGTAATTAAACAACAAAATGCATCACATTAGAAATAGAAGCAAAAGGGTACAAGCAAAGGTAATTTACCAAAACACTTTAGCAAAACATGTAGAGCAACTATATGTAGCCAGTTTGGCCAAGTAAACTTTGTGCTCTCAACTCCTTCAGACCTAACATTCCCCAGATTTTCATCCTTAATTATGCATTGCGCTCACAAGATTTGCAATCAAGACTTAAACCAATATTTTCCACTTGCGTACATCCACGAGAGAATGGTTAAAGCACATTATCTTTCAAGTAAAGCTATTAAAGGAATCAGGTATGCTCCCATTCTTCTCCAGGAGAATCAAGAAAAAATGGCTTTCTGCACATTAACCAGCCAAAACATGGCTGAAACCTCTCACTTTGCCAAAAGATCATGCAAAATATGCTTTGAGGCACAAAATATGATGACTGTGGATCGGACCAACTGCCATCGATAATCATTGAATTAGTTTACACACGCACACACCGAGTAACTCCAATCCAGTGACCATTACATACTAAGGTAGTGAAAAGTTTTCGGATCCAGTAAAATTTCATGGATAATTCCCAAGTTATAAGATAGATTATGCCTCAAAAATCTCGTCAACCCAGTAGGTTTTCCTTCAACAGATTAAAAGAACCTTGTTATGGAGCATAACCAGCCTAAGGGATAGGCTTGAATGAATTCTGCTATTCTTGATCAATAAACAACTAGCACCAGGTGAACGTACCATGTAATTGCTCCTGAGGTCCAGCGAACTTCCATGTGCTATTTCAGGCAATTCAAAGGAGATATGCAACCAATATCAATGCAGCTTTCATTATAATAGTTCAGCAGGGTAGCAAATGCACTAGATTATCACTTACTGTTTGTTTGGTCCACCACAAATCTTTTGCTCCGCAAACCTCATAAAAGTCTACAAACATACTTGTTTGCCCTTACAGAGTAGACATATTCTATTTCACTTAACTTCTTCCCTTAATATATAGATATATGCATGGATAAACGCAGACAAGTTTTGGTACTACCTCGACTGCATCAACTACAGTTGTTGACATGTCATACGTGATTTCTTCAAAAGTTTCATCCAAGAAAAACACTATAGTTGTAAGCTTTCTGCCAGTCAAAAGAGCTGCAATCTCCTCACGGCCAGGTATCGTATGCCTAGGTCCAGCCTTAACAGAACGCTTCAGAGCATTTAAAGTGTTTAGTGCTAGGACTTGGACTTCAGAATCCGAAATCACACCATGTGCCACAGTATGGACATACTCTGATAAATATCCACCAATTTCCTTGCTGGGAGGCATGCAGGAGGCACATAAATACATTAGCTCCCACGCTTTGATCAAATATTGCCTGAAACATATGAAGCAACAAGAAGAACATGCATTAGCAATTAAGTAAATGAATGATAGAGAAAAGCACATTGAGGAAAAGGTACAGCAGTAACTGCACCCACAGCATGAGCAAAAGGAACATATAAATACCTATCAGGATTATTCCTTGTTTGTTTGGATATTTGTGCAAAAAGTTCATCCCGGAGCTCGGAACGCTTCAGGGCCTGCTTATATAGTTTACTGACAAGCTCAATACGTTCCTCCAAGCTAGTTGGGGTCACTCGATCAAAGGAATCAATTCCCATGTACTTCAAGATGACCTGAAACAATTTTACTGCCCGGCTTACTAGGTCATTGTTTATTTTCAACAGTGAAGTTGGTATAGGTTCCTGTAAAAGATTGCAACTTAATCTTCATCACATAACTTTGGGAATCACAAAATATTTCTATGAAAACAACATGCTATTCACCTTTTGGAAACACAGCATATCCTCAAACGTAAATTTCTCTCTAACTTGGGGGCCCACTGATTTTTTAGAGAAAAAACCACGCTTTCCAGCGGAATGAATCTGCTTCTGCATCGCTCTTAGAAAGCCCTCCACCTAAAAGAAACATACGAATATAGCAAGCTGAAATTTTCATAACCATTGAGAAAGAGAATATGAGCCGTATATGAAATGAGGTCATTCGCACATATTCGAAACAATCAACAAAAATTAGACTGAGAAGTAGCTTGTGCTATCACATGTGTAGATGAAAGAACCTTAATTGCACCTGGAATTTATCAATCAAAGGTATCGCACCAGCAAGTTCTGGTGGAACAGACTTTGACAGAGTCGACGGTGTACTGCAAAAAAAACATCAATCACAAGATCAACAATGCTGCAAGGCCAGATAAAATAGTTCTTTGGCTAAAAATTCTCAGTGAATTCATCAAAACCAAGTATACTGAAGCATCAACCATAAAACATGCTACAAGAGGAACGCAAGAAACTTACGGTGGTGCAAAATTGGAGTCATCACTGTCATAGTCATCGCCATTTGTGGTAGCAAAGGAGTTGTGTGAAGGAGTGTCATATCCATTGCTAGAGCCAAAGGAAGACATGCTTATTCTCATACTCTGGGACATAGCTGGTGGTACATCAGATGTCATTACGTCTGAACCTAAAAAAAAAAAAGGCACTACAACCCAGATTTGTTCTGAATCACAAAAACAAAGGGTTTTCTCCTCAAGATGAGTTTATTTCATTAAAGAAAAAAGGAAGAGACTTCAATGTATCCCACCAACAAAGATCAGGCAGTCTATGGGGCGGCAGGCCAATATTTTATCTAATTTTCAACAAAATAAAGTAAATTAGACGGCAGTTTTGAAGGGGAAAATATAGTAATAAGCCGACTACTTTTATTATACCCGACAAATTAAACCATATCACCCCTTAAAAACTTACTGAAAGGAAAATACCAAGGATCGCTTGAATGTGCTAAGATCTCCAGTTCAAAGAAACTATACATACAGAGAGCTAAAAAAATAAAAATAAATTAACGCACGAGCGCGCTCGCACACAGAGAGACACACAACAAATGAGCATCTCAGGTAGAGAGAGCAACAAATGCTACAACAGTGAGACGGAAATCAGGAAGCGATAGAATCGAAATAGAGATCCACGAAAAAGAGGCATAGAAATTTCAGAAAAAATCAAAACTAGAAACAACAATGGTTGTAGATATCAAAATGTATATATTTATACATACATGAAATCGGAATGGAAATGGAAATGAGAAGAAAAAATGCAGAGGCATACCGTTTGGTTTCGAAGATTGGAGAAAAAAGTTTGTGTGGAAGAGAAGGTTGCAAGTTCTGATGCTCCCTTAGAAGTAAAGATCTCCAGTCGTCACTCGAGAGAGAGAGAGATGTGGAGAGGGGGGGGAGGGAGGAGGGGGGAGGGTCACGAGACTAGACATTTTAAAATAATTTAAGCTCTTTTCAGGTGAGAAAAAAAAAAGACAAAAGGAAAATATTTAAATTCCTTTTTTATCCCCGATAATTTATGTAATTTCATTTGCTAATTTTCGGAGATTTACGAAATGGCCCTTTGTCTTGGATGAAAATATATATATAAACACTCGCTTTTCATTTTAGTTACAACCCCTCTTGTAGGATTGTAAATAAGATAAGTAGTGCCTCGTTCAATTTCGATTCAAATTTTTTTTACAAATTTTAAGTAGAGTTAGACTTCGAGTATATATGTAACTGGTCGAACCAATGAAAGCATAACATTTATTATAGTATAAAATACTTTTTGGTCATTGAATTGAACATAATACCTTAACATTTATATAATAAAGCATTTAGCAACTTGAATTTTTATCTCTTACATATTTTCTTTCTTAAAACATCACATCATCTATTTTTACCACATATTCAATCATTTATAGATCCCTCAAAATTGCAATCATTTAATTAGACAAGTCATGAATAATTCATTTTATAGTCCAGACATATCATAAACACCTCGGTGAAACTCCAATTCTTCCAAATGCCCTTCTTTTCTTAGCTCTTGATTGACTCTCGTATGTCCACTCACCCCTATTTTGTAGTCCCCTTTTCCTCCTCTTTCTTCTTCTTTTCTCTCTCGATCTTGCTCTTTCTGTGTATTTGTTTGTTTGTTTGTTTTATTCCCTAATCTTCCCTTTTCTGAAAACCCTAACCTTAACAAAATACCACACCGACCAAACGAAACGACTCAAAACCCTTTATTATTTGCATAAGTCAAAACTAGGTGAATTCAAATGGTGGCTTGAGAGAATTTTAATTATGTGCATTCAAGGCTATAAATTAGAGTTCAAGATGGGTTCAGAATTTTGTGAGTTGATGTGGTGATAGTACAAACGTGAGCGTTTTGGGATTCCAAAAAGAGAGAGAGAGATGGGTCAAATGAGGTCAAATGTGATCAAGAGTGATGGGTGAAGAAAAGAAAGAGGAGAAAAAGTGATAATTTAGGTGTTTATATTTTTCATATATCTTGATGGTACTCGGATTTTAGGGCCCAAGCTTGATTATGATGGGGTGATATTGTGAGAATGACTTCGCAGATTGTGGATTAATCTTTTATGAACAATTGTATAAGGAATGTAAATGGTTCACCTTAGCCGAAGGACTAAGGCTACGTCCACTATCAATGGAGTCTCTTGCTTGCTGGGATTATGTATTCATCTGCCAGCAAAGTGTCTCTAGTGACTTGGGACTTAGGGTCCACTTACAAAGAATGATTATTTTGGTATTCGCTCTCAGTTTTCTACGCTCTCTACCTCTCAAATGTTCTCCGATCTTTTTTTTGTGGGGGGAGATGTCGTTGTAATTCTCTTCTTATCGTTATCTATTTATACTAGCTTCTCTTAGAGCCTCCGGCTGTCTTTTCTTCTGACCCCCTCCTGCTTCTTCTGCCACCACGATCACTGTTCAACCGGCGTCCCTGTTCATCCGGCGCTACCGTTGCCATGAACTCTGGCGGCTTGGTGCTCCACCTTCTGGGATTGCTGCAAGTGTTAGGGGTGGTTCTCCAAGCCGCGTGGTCCCCTTTGCTCATCCAAACATAACTTGAATTGGGTTTTTACTCTCCGAATCGCCTTATGGTTTGGGTTGGACCTGGATTGCTGGGTTGTAGGCTTTTGCCGATGTCAGGTCCCGCTTTTTTGCTTCAGACCTCTTGGGTTGGTCAGGCGTCTGGGCAATCAAGGCCTGGCTTTGAGTTTTGTTCATATCAAATCTCATAAATTTTTTTTTCTTAATTTCCATTTTTTTATATTTATAGAAAGTATTCTATGTAAACTAAAGGTGAACCAAAAGGAATGGGGTAGATTGTAGATTGACCTCAATCATAGTGTTCAATTGTAATTTTTGCCTCCCAAAAGAATCATCCGAGTAATAATAAATGTGGTTGAAGTTACAAGATAGGCCAAATATATGCCAAAGATCCAATCTCCCTGCGCCATGTTCAGAGTATTGTCCCCAAGGATTAAGACACTGCACCTATAGAAGGGTTGTTCGGTGGGTACCAAACCACGTGGCTTCGAGTGATAGATCTATTTCCCAAGTCATTGATGAAATGGGAGGTAAATATCAAAGTGATATCTAATAATAATAAACCAGTTAAATTAGTGTCAAATATATTTGTTAATTTCAATTATTACGTAAGACAATGATTCATTTTGTTTTGACCGAACGTAGATGAAATAGATTTTTAATTTATAGAGGACATATGTGTAGTGTATTTGCTTTTAAGTTCATGGATTATGCGTATCTACACAAATACGATATAAATTCAAGATAATCTAAAATAATACAACTCGAATATGATACGAATGATTCCTAAAGAACCCCATGAGAGGAATTTAAGAAACACCTTACTGTTACACCTGCATAGTTTTTTAATTTCACATCTTCTCAGCTTAAAAGAAAAAAAAGGTTGGCTTGCTTTTGTATATTTTTTCAACCCTTTCACTTCTGCCCCCTACCGTTTCAACTACTGAAAGTTATCTCATACTCCTCCTTCGCCTAAAAAATATTGCTTTTTTTTTTTGTGATAATAGTCGGCACGTAATAAGAAAATATTTTGTGCATTAGATTTTTTGTAATAAATGACGTTACGTACTCATAATTATTGGATATTTATTGAGAGTTAATAGAACTCATTAATCTAATAATTCACATCGATTTAATTAAAAAAAATGGTGCACAAAGCATTAGTGCAGTGTAGAAACAAATTCCTTATGCAAGCTATTTCAATACGTTTGCGCATCTCATATTATTTTATAACAAAGATAGATTTAATAACTCTTAGGGATGGTTTAGTGATTAAGTTTGATATTTAGTAACCCATAAGTCTCAGATTCAATCTCTTCCCAGATTTAATAACTCTAATGCATGGTTTAATAGTTGAGTCCCCTTCGTTTAATCTCTATCCCAGCTCATGTCACGATATTTTAGATTTAGGACAAAGATAGCTTGATATGTGGTATTGAAATTGTGTTTGTGTGCAAATTTGGGGTATACCGAGAAAGAAAATTCTCCACCCACTGAAAAAAATAAAAAATGACATCGACGAAGACTTCTTAATTTCTTAGGTATAAATTTTTCTTGTAAACTCTTCAATAAATAGTGAAATTTCCCGTTTTTAACAAACAATAGTCATCTCTACCGAATGTACATCGGACTAGTGATTACCACACAAAGTCACGATATCAAGTAGTTTATACTTCTCTTACTATACTTTCATTCGGGACATCCAATAACATAATGTTACCAACGAAAAAATTGAGCTGCGTGTATTACCAATAAACTATGTTAAGTTTGAAGTAATTTATAATTCTCTAACTATAAGCATATTTGGGGTCTGGGGCCTCCTAAAATCTTTATATCCAAGCTATCATGATGAGTTATGAGTAATGATGATGTATGCAGCATGGTAGAGCAGAGATAAGAAATTGATGGGCACTGAATAATTCAGTTTGAACTTTTTAAGCTCTTGAGAAATAGATCAGGGAAATAGGATTAACACACAAAATTTATAGTAGTTTACCAGCTCGAGAGTTCGGCTAATCCATTCTCATTGGAAATTCTTAATTACAGAGAGTATTGAATTATGTTATAATTACTTGTGTAACGTTTGAGAGGGTAATGCCTCATATTTATAGTTGGCGAAGGTCTTGCCTAATCTATGACGTGATTCCCGAAGATCTCTTATAATGGTTGCATCTATTGTGCAATGGCAATGGTGGATGCTAAGGTAGTTGTAACTTCTTTACTAGGATATGCGACTGGTACGATTTACATGACATTTTAGTGGAAGATAGTTGTCATTAATTGGTGCCACTGGTAGAGGTGCTGCTATTGGAGAAGGAATGCTGACCTCGAACTTCCTGGTCATCAAAAATGGGCTGAGTTCCCAGGCTGGAGATGTATGAGTTGATCATCCGAGCTCATCCTTGCATATTTTGATTATCATCAAGTAACAACTTTGTCAAAACCATCGGAAGGAACAAATGGTGGTGGCAGAAGCAAATCCACAACTTAATAGTAGTTCAAATGATAACAGGGATGAACTGTAAATTCAAACGTCTTAGATTTGAATCTTCGCAATATCTTATAGTTCAAGTGATAACAAGGATGAACTGTAAATTTAGATGTCTTAAGCTTAAATTTTTACAATCTCTTGAGGTCAGATCAGGAGAGATTTATCTCTTATAAATATTTTAGTTCTGGTGTGGATAATCTGCTTTTAACCTGATAAAAAAAATTAATTGAAATACGTATAAATTAACTTAAACATTTGTGACCATTGAAAAAACAAAAAAAAGCAAATCCACTAGTTGAATTGCCGGCCCTGCCGGCTTGGTTGAGGGGGGAAGGGGATAGTTATATTGTTTTAAATAAACTCACGGGAATGACCCTTGACCAGCGACCCAGTCTCAGCCTCTTTGCATTGGGACATTTACTTGTACAGTTGCATAAAGGCCATTAGAGTAGTCCACGAGAACAGCCAACAAAACTGATAGAGAGAGGGGCCTAAGGCTATGGTCCCCAAAAATAAATTTTTTAATATTTTTAGTCAAAGATTTTAGTTTGAGTTTATTTGTACACGACTACAATTTTTGTTTAATTAAAAAACAGAATAACTTCAACATCACATGATTCACATTCATCACAGAGATGCAATCACCTCTGTATATTTTTTTATATAGGGTATTTAGTCTTACATCGGTAATTTCTTCGAGTTCAACAATTGGTCACATTAACTTGAACTAAGTTAGAGCATATCAACCAACTAGGCTAGCTCAGTTGGCCAGAGCCTCTAACTTCCTAGTGGGAGGTCAGGGGTTCAAAGTCCATGGGCGCAATAGTGTGGTTACTTGGTAGAACAAGATCTCAATTGCTTAGGCGAATCGTATCAAAGTCTTTGGTGTGGGACTTGAGTCTCCGGCGAAATTCAAGTCCTAATTTAAATGGTGTATGAGTTGAGGGACCGATTCATACCCCGGATTTTGCCCTTGGTTCTACTCAAACTTACTAGTCTAAGCAACATAAGTGCGTCTCTACTCACTGAGGACAGGCCATGAGATTTTTCTGTTTCCGAAAAAAGTTAGAGCATATCTCTAAAAGGATAAGGATAATTAGCCCTTAAAAGGTGAAAAAAATGATTGAACCTAAGACCACTAAATTACTAATTATCAAACTTAATTACTAAACCACCCATAAGGGTTACAAAAAATAGAGTAAAATGATGTAATAAAATGTAAAACTTTCTAGATGTCATGTTGTGATTGGACTAAAAAATAGTGTCCGATGTCGAAAAATAATTTTTCAGTATCCTAGTTTAATCTAAAAGAAAGTAAAAAGAAAAGAAGGGGTTAAAAAGGGACATGGGAAAGTTGAGACCAGATTGGATTCGCAAAAGCACGGCAGTTGCATTGAATAATGCTATGGACAAGAAGATAAAGACAAATTAATATCAATAAGGTAGCTATTTGCCCACATTAATTTATAACTGTAACAGTCCTTTTATGAAAATGGTATAAAACAAATAAACAATGATGACCAGAAGTTTTAATGAAATACCTGATTCCTCCTCCTTTTTTCAGAGGGTTGCAGATTCCTCCATCTTAAGATTAATGGAAGAATCCATTTTGATTTTATGTATTTAGCAAATAGAATAATATGGCAAAACATGATTCATGTAGTCGACTCCACAAATATTAGACAAGACATTGTTGAGCTAAGTTGAATTGAGCAAATAACTCATTCGTTATTAATATACTTGAAAAAAATTGATAATATTAACCCTAACAAAGGTGTTAACAAATCTGAATTTAAAATTATTATTATTATTTTTAATATTTTTTTTGAGAGGGAGAGAAAGAGGAGGAGGAGGACTTGAACTCTTGACCTCAAAAAGACAAAACTTTTACAAGATAAGAAGTACTATTTAATCAAAGATCCTTTAATTTTAAATTTAAAATTATAAAAAGGACTGAGCGTAAGTTCCCAGAGTTTGAATTAGCTATATAACAACTTTAAAAGAACATTTATGTCGATGAGGAAAAAATTAGCTCAATAAAGAATCGTATGGGAAAAACTTTGGGAGTAGACTACGGTACATCCCATAAGCTTTTCGGTATCATACAAAAATTTACCGTATTTATGGTAGCTTTTATCACATTTGTGGATAATTTTACCACTGTTGTGATATTCAAAAAAATGGTAAAAATATTTATCACAATAGTAGTAAAAACATCTACAAATGTTCTAAAAACACCCACAAATATAGTAAATCAATCACAAAAGTAATAATTTTTTTTGTACTTAAGAAACATGATAAAAATAGCTATAACAAATGTAGTAAAAATACTTACAATAATGGTAAAAACACCCATTAAAGTGATAAATCAACCACAAAAATAATAAATATTTTTGTTGTAAAATGACTTACACAAGTTGTAAAAATATCCTTTAAAGTAGTAAATTTTGGAGGTATAGTACCGAAATTTTTTTGGCTGCACCATAGTCAAGTCCAAAACTCTGACACGAGGAGTCCCGTACAAAAATTATTGTTGGAAGAGCTGTAAACCTCTAGGTGTGGACATTTCGGGTGTGTTTGGCAAAACTTTGGGGGATAGGATTGGTTTGGATTTTTAATCCAAATCAATCCAATGAAAACCCAATAAGTAGGATACCAATGAAGTGGTGTAATCATATCCCTCATTTAGAAAGTAATTTCTTATATTATGGGGTCCACGGACAAACCATTACAAATCTCTTTACTTTCACATGAGAAATCCCGCTATTGAGCACAGTTGATATGCGGCTACGGGTAGGCGATCATATCATGCCATAAAAAACTTTGATATGTATAGAGAGATCGCCTAGATATACAGATAGAATAGATGTTAACCTTTAATCCTATCTAAGCCAAAGTCAATGTTGGCTATGAAATTTTATTCATGTTGTCCACTTTTATATTTCATAAAAATGTAACAGCTGTGTCACCAAGGAGAAATAAAGAAAATAATTCGATTTTCATTTTTCTAAAAGTTCACAAGTGCGAGCACATTAATTTCCTCGTAACATTGTTCCACATTATTTTGAAAAAAAGAATTAAGAACAACAAAATAAACAATTCAATATCACATAAACATATTTTACATTACGTAACTACACATACCGATATGGTCATATCACATGTTGCCTTCAAGTATACATACAAAATAAAGGCAAACATACACACATCATATAACAAATGCATCCTAATTCCACATATGAAAGTAGAAAATATATATGAGCCTTTTTTTTTTTAAGAAAGAGAGAATTTTATTTCATGAAATCCAAAAATTACAAGAATCAAAGACTGAAACTGATTAAGCAAAAAAGTAACAGTTTAAACACCAAAACACTCAACTGTACAAAGCAGAAAAAAAAAAAAAAAAAAAACTGATACAATTTTCTGTTATCAACAAAGAACCTGTACAACAACTGTTCTTACCCCTGCAGCTCAACGCCTACTTTGTCTGATCCACTGCAGCTTCAGACCAGCTTAGGTTGCCCTCTGATCAAAAATCATCTGCTGCAAATAATGAATCAACTGGCTCTTGCCCTATGCTCACAACTTAGTTCACACCAGCAACCTGCCAAACCGACAGCTACTGATAGAGCAGAGCAGCAAAACAGGCCAACAACCCTTCAATTCATAAACACCCTCCATACTCAGCACTCCAGCTAAATAAGCAGACAGCACAACTACCAGCAGTAAACCCAGCATCAGCTCTAAATCAGTTACTACATCTTCAAAGAGATTAAAACCATTAAATTCTCCATCAAGGACCAGCACCCACCCTTCAAAATGCAAAAACCACTCCAAAATGCACATCATACAACATTTCTGAGCTGCATTCTACAACTTCTACTCTGCACAACCAGCTCCTAGCTCATTTCACACCCACATTTAGCTTCCCCTCCTCACACAATTCCATTTAAATTGCCATAGTCAGCAAATTAAATGGACATATAGATACCAAAAAACTCAACCAACCCCATGCCTTTGCTCACATACCACCCTTTTAAGTAACCTGGCAGAGGGCCTCCTACTCTGATCCTGATGCAAAAGTACTTTTTCAGCAAATGACAACAAATTAGACACACAAGCACAAAAACACCCATACACAACACATCACACACACAATGACCCACAAATGTTTATTGAACAAAAAGAATGGGAAAAATTGTTAGTGTTCAGGAAAAAAAGATGTTGGTGGCTAGAAAAAATAAACAAAGAAAATTACATTCTTAATCGTCAAAAGTGTAGAGGAAGATATATTCAATTCCTATTCCAACTAAATTGGTCAAGTCTTCATCCATACAAGACAAAATAAAGAAAATCACCTTAATTACAAGACACACATAGAACACACACAAACACTGCACATTGCAATCTCCAATCTTTAAATTCCATTTGAGCAGGCCACTTTAATCCCTAATACACCATCCAATGACTGTATTTCTTTTCCAATTCCAATGATTGTACGCAATCCCAATTTCAACACAATCCCAAAATATAAACACACACCAACATAGACACAACACACATACACAAACACAACACACACAGAGACCCACACAAGGGAAGAAATTGAGGGGGTTTGGGAAGGGAAAATAGATGGTTAGGGGGGATTTGGGTTTGCGGTTTTGTGTGTGTGCATTTAACAGAGATAGAGGAGAGAGATGTGAGGGGAATAATAACTGAAATAGACAAAAAGGGGGGTTTGCTGGTGTTGGAGGTGGCGCAGGTGATGTTTGTAGTGTCGTTCGCGGTGGCGGTGGCGTTGCAGTGGAGAGGCAGATAGAAAAGGGGAGGGGCGCTGGTGGTGCTTGGTCGCTGGTGGAGGAGTTGTCTGTATAGCGAGAGAGAAAGAGAGAGAGAGAGAGAGGAAAGTGATGAGTGACGGTAGATACAAACCTAAAATATTATTGTGGAGGGGTGTTTTAGTAATTTCAAGACTAATCCTGGTAGGAGCTTATTAATCCCAAACTTTTCATGGGTTTCAATTGTCCGGCTTGTAGGGGATTTTGGGGTCAAAAACTGCGGCCGAGTTTTTTAATCCCTAACAAAAATCCCACCCAATTTTACATATCCAAAGCAATGATATGTGGGTCCCATAGATAATTTTAACCCAATCCCCCCTTCAATCTCCCTTAATCCTGCGAAACAAACACCCCTGAAGAGTTCTAAACTATGCCAGACTTGGTAATCAACTCTAACTTGAGTCTTGATAACGGACCAAGAAATAAAATTACAAGCAATTCAAAAAGCAAGTATCTCCCTGTTCAAAAAGAACAGTTAGCGTCATCTTTGTGATAGGATAAAGGAGTTAAGACGTCTAATCCCAGATAAGTACCACTCCTTTTATCAGTAGATGAGGGAGTCAAAGGGATTCACTCATCCTAAATTGTGGATAAGAGAATTTAGAGTCCATCTTTTGAGGAAAACTAATCCCAAGAAATATAAAATGAGCTTGGGGGAAACAAAAAAGGTACGCAACACTTACTCCACGGTCATTATTAATTTCTCAATAATGATTTAAACATCAAAAAATTGACCTCTGGAGCTCCCCCTATAGTCTCCAACTTCTTTTTCAGGTCATCGGAGATCCGACGAGATGACTTGCAGATTGCTAAAAAAATTTCATCAACATAAAATGTTTTCAAATTTCTTGTAAATTAAAATTATATAAACTATAAATAACTTGCAAAATCTTAACATCCGATCATTTTTTTTATATTCCCATACATTATTAAATTACTAAATTTGGTCAATTTTTTAAGTCCACATAAAAGAAGAATTTTGTGGGAAAATTATAGTTGTCAAAGATGCTTTAATTCTAGCATGCAAGGGTTTGCCATGGGTTAAAAAAACGTTATTTGAAAGCCGGTACATCTAATTAAACTTATTTGACAAAAACTACATAGAACAAAATATTTTGAAAAAATACACAACTGAAATATAAAGACGTAAATGCCTATTTTAAGGTCATTTAATTCAAAATCTCTTATCTTTAATTCATTTTGATTCATGTGTGTTGTTAATATATATATATATATATACTTGTTGTTAAATCTCTTATCTAAATTTTGAATTATCTTTAAAGTACCTTGATTCATGCGTATTTTTTTTTGAAAGTGATTTTGCTTACAAATTATATTTAATGCACAGTTATTCATGTTTTTTTTTTGAAAGTGGTTTTATTTTCAAATTAATTTAATATCCAAATATTGTAATAGTATAACAATAACAGTGTAACAATAACAGTGTTCAGTAGTTTTGTGCATGTGCTAACAAATTCAAAACGGAGATGAATTATTTTGAATGAAATTATATGAAACTATATGTTTGACAAAATGTATAATACAATATTTTGTGTAAATAGCTTGTTACACTATTATTATTACAATATTACACTTTTATTGTCACACTATTACACTATTCGGATATTAAATTAATTTAAAAATAAAACTACTTTCCAAAAAATAAAACGCATAAATCAAAGTGCATTAAATATAATTTGAAAAACAAAATCACTTTCCAAAAATAAACACGCATGAATCAAGATGTAGTACAGATAATTTAAAATTTAGATAAGAGATTTAACAACAAGTATATATATATATATATATATATGTATGTATGTATTAAAGTTCTCTCATAAAACTAAAAGATATTTAATGCACCACTTTCCAAAGAAAAAACACATGAATTAATGGAGGAAAAAAATGTCACAAAAAAATCAGTAAAATTCAAATAATGTACTTAGATACAAATACGTATCAAAATTAAGGACTTAATTACTCAACATTTTTTTCTATATATTTTTTTACAATTAAATCTAATTTAGTGTACCTCCTTCCAATTTTCGCTAAAAGAAATACATGTGGCCAGTTGTTCCATATGAAAGAAAATTAGCATTGGGTGGGGTGTCTCCTCTAAAAGTTGTAGTCCATCTCCCCCCCCACCCACCCTTCCCTTTTTTTTTTGCAGTCTCTTAAATCATTAGGGCCCATATCATATTTTCATGTTCTATAATCATATGCAAAAATTCTTTCCTTGGTAAATGGGGCGTGACAACTAGTGAAAAACTTTTGATTTGATTTGGTTCTTGATAAGAAATGATGTGAAACCATTTGGGTGCAATAGGTGAGGTGCCTTTCTAAAAGCGGTAGTTAGCAACTTTCTAATTTTAAATTAGCATAACACTTATGACAAATAGTTAGCCCACTGGCATGCTTGTTTCAAATATTCTTCATTTATGATTGCACTAAAGGTTAAGTAGAATTTGGGGGCGATTATATTATCACTAATGCACTGAATCTCATCAGAATTCTGTAGTTAAGCGTGACTTATAAAAAAAAAAAAGTTAAGTAAAATTTATTAGAGTAGAGTGTTAATTAATTTAACGCTAATTAAGATAGAAGATAAAAATTTGTGTGGGTCTTTTGCATGTGTTTTTAAATTTCCTTTATTTCGTCTTATTTTTTCTTTTTACTCAAATGATACAAATGAAAAGGAAGGCCTAACACACCAAACTCTTTCTATTATAATAAATAGAAAGTTTATTTTTGTAACTCAAACTCTTGATACCCAAAATCAAACATATTACAAATATCATTCTAACTTGACGGGAGAAAAAAAGTTGACGCGAAATAATAAGGATCAGACCTATATCAATCAAAGGGGACGATTATTGTAACCAAGCATGCTTTTACATCGACAATTGTGAGTACCACTTTTCCCATTTTCAGTGCACTAAAACTCGAGTTTAACTAGAAGGGTTCTTCTTAGAATAACTTCAATCCAACTCTCCATTTTAATTACTCAAAATATATTTAAATATTATATTATCTATTTTAGAGAATCACTTTTATAAATTCACTCTAACCACATTGTCTATTTTAGCTAAATGCTTCAATTAACTTTCAACAATTTGAAGGAAATTGCAACACACACACACACTATATATATATATATATATGATAAAAAGACTCAATAAGTCTACTATCTTTTTCAAATTTGACCTCAAAAGTGGTTTTTGGCAAATACAGATCCACCCTATGGATAGGTATAAAACCGTTTTTACCACCCCTTTCGGACATTATGAATGGAATGTCATGCCTTTTGGGTTAAAAAATGCCCCAAGTGAATTCCAGAACATAATGAATGAATTCTTTAATTGTATCAGTCATTTTTCTATTGTCTATATAGATGATATACTTATCTTCTCCAAGACAATAGAAGAACACTGGAAGCACCTCTATACTTTCAATACAATTATCCAACAAAATGGATCAGTATTATCTGCACCCAAGATTAAATTGTTCCAAACCTCAATAAGGTTTTTAGGATACAATATCCAGGATTCTACTATCACTCCTATTAGTAGAGCCATCCAGTTTGCAGATAAATTTCCAGATGAAATCTTAGACAAAACCCAATTACAAAGGTTTTTAGGTTCCCTAAATTATGTTTCTGACTTTTATCAGGATCTTAGGAAAACCATCAAACCTCTGTATGACAGGCTCAAAGGAAATCCTTCTCCTTTGACCACTGTTCATACTTCTATTGTTCAACAGGTCAAGAAGTTCATAAAAACTCTTCCCTGTCTTGGTATTCCGTCTGTTGATTCTTTTAAAATCATCCAGACTGATGCCTCTGATGTTGGTTATGGTGGAATCCTCCTTCAGAGAGAATCTCCTAATTCTCCTGAACAAATTGTTCGATTCCATTCTGGTATTTGGAATAAAACTCAAAAGAATTATTTCACTATTAAAAAAGAGATTTTATCTATTGTCCTGTGTATCTCTAAATTCCAGAATGATATATTGAATCAGAAATTCCTTGTGCGGGTTGACTGTAAATCAGCCAAGGATGTTTTAACCAAAGATGTCAAAAATATAGCTGCTAAGCAAATTTTTGTTAGATGACAATCTATTTTAAGTATTTTCGATTTTGATATAGAATATATCAAATGAGAACATAATTATATTCCTGATTTCCTAACCAGAGAATTTTTGCAGGAACCTCATGGCGGACAGGAAACCTAGTTCATCCGGAACTTCCTCCAAAAATACGGGGGGAAAAAGGATAAACAAAAACAACTCAAATCTGAACCTGACTTGCCAGTAGCCTTGTCAAATAGATTTTTATCATTGGAAACTACTCAGCCCAATAGGCCAGTAGCCCAATCTGCCTTGGTTATTCGGCCAGTAGCCGTATCAACCACTGTCAACCCACTTAGCTTTACCCAAATGGCCCAATAGCCACTTGTCAGGACCACTAGTGCCATGACAAACCCTTATAAGGCCTCACAACCCTTTGTAGCCCAACCAGGCCCAAAGGTTGATTATATCAAAGTCTATTCCCAGAATGTCCTAGCCATTCAACTAGCTCATTCTAAATATAAGGATCCAAAAGACCTTGTAAAGGCCTACCTCCCAACAGGTTGGACCTATATCCCAGTAAACTTGGAAAAACTTCATAGTTTTTACCAAGATATTCTCTACTACACCAAATCTATCCATACCAAGCCCATTCATGATAAGATAAACCCTAACAAGGTTCTCTATCATAATATGGCTATAACTAAAATTATTTCTGTTGAAGAATGGGGTTCTCACCCTTCTTTACTTCGAGAACTTCCTTTTCACAACAGACAATTTAATTACTATGACTACATTGAGTCATGGTCTAAAATATTACTCTACCAAAATGAGGATTTGTCCCATTCTTGGTTCTTGAATTTCCATAAAGATTTCAAAAGCCATATTCCAGCATGGTTTAATCAGTGGTGGCATCAACATGGCCTCATTGAGGAAATCTTTCCAGCTGATCTTAAAGATCAGATCAATATCTTTTACTCCCTTTACCGTCCTAGTAAACAGGAGTCCCCATTACCCTTATTACTAATATTTCTTTGCAGGTACAAAGTCCCTTGGATACTCAAATGGCAATGGAAAATTACGGGATTCAATTTAACCCGACAATTCTATGCCAAGTGGTGGCCCAGGTTCCAGCATAGTGACACTATCACAATGGTGAAACAGGACTTCCCTGTAAGGATACCAACTTCAGTAGTAGTTCCAGGATCCTTACAACCAGCAACACCAATGAAGGAATTGTCCGCTCAATCAAGCCAGGCTAAACTCCTTATAGCACAAGCCCAGCCAGAAGAATCTTCATCCAAAGGTTCTAAAAAGAAGTCCAGCAAGAAGAAATCCAAGGCAAAGCTCCTTAAGAAGCTCTTGGAACAACTTGACTCAGACAGTGATTCATCGTCTTCCCAAGGATCTTCCTCAGCAGAACTCCCAGCAGGATATGCTCAGGATCCTTATGAAGGAATCGAAGACTTTGATGTGGATGACCTCACTCCTGACCTTGCACTCCCGTGAATTATTATTTACATAAAAGTGGCTTCAATCACTACTTTCTTCAAAAGAGAAAGAAAAGCTGATCACTCTATGTAAAGATAATATCACAAGTCTGCATAGGATCCTCTTTCCCTAAAAAGCAGGATTCTCACAGACAAAGGCAGGACCCATACTCTGCTTTTCCACCGAAAGATGGATTCTCAGGACAGACAGACAGGACCCACTAGTCCCTTCAGCAGAAACTATTGAAATAAAATATGCTACCAAAACTGTTACTGCTACTCCCTTTAAGATTTCATCTTCAGTAGAAAGACCTCTAGTCAACCTACCTGGAGAAAGGAAGAATTTAGGTTTAAAAGATAAAAACCTAATTCAACAAATTGATGCACTCTTATCCAAGAAGGAATCTACTAGTACTTCCCAGATAACAGTCATCAACCAAACTGAAGAAAGTTCAGAGTCTAATGCAGAATCTGATAGTTCTGAAAACACCACTGATTCTGACTCTGAAATAGAAAATTTAGAAAATCAGTTTAAGAATCACAGTATGACCCAACCTGATTCTAAAATCAATGCACTGGTTAGAGTCCCTACCAGCTCCACAAAGAACTGGTATTCTAGACCTACTCCACTAGATCTTCAGTATGAAGAAAAAAATGTGTTAAATCAATTTTCTATTCAGTCTAACAAACTCTATGAATGGAACATAGATGGTCTAAGTGAACAGGAAATTCTTAATAAAATTAGTCATCTATCCATGATGTTAAATAATTATATGACCAATCTAGATAGCCCTGAACCTGAGATTGTCAAACTAATAGTTGCAGGATTCACAGGTGTTCTTAGAAATTGGTGGGATAATTATTTAACCCAAGAACAAAGAGACAGTATCTATATATATATATATAGAGAGAGAGAGAGAGAGAGATTGGAGAGGCTAAATGACTCTTCAAATTTGGAGAGTCATTTGAGTGAAATGAGAAACAGAAGTGAGATAGAGAGTGGATTGGAGAACTTTTTTATTGTTTGACTAGGTAAAATAGCTAAAAAGAAAAAATAGACGGTGGGTTGGAGTTGCTCTTATTTGTTATGTCAATATCAATGACCCCTTTTCTTGATCTTTGCTATGGCTTGAGTCAGTAAACTTCAGATGAGACATTGATAAAGGATTGTTTCCAACCCAGCTTGTAAGAAAGAAAATCCAGCAAAGCCTACAGTATGTACGAGTCTCAGAAAATTACTTTCCTTGATGACTGGGTCCTGATACATATTTAAGGTGCATCCTCCAAAAACAGCACTGCAGACATCACACGCCAGGAAATTTCATAAAAAGTACAACAATGTCCACTATTCGAAAAATACTCTATCCCCTAGTCTTTGCAGTTGGAATCGATAATCAGACACAGAGACGATTGAATGTAGAAACTCAGAGAGTCCCCGGTGAGAGAAAAGGGCATGCCAGAAAGGAAAAAAAGTCCCTCTGCCATGTCAAAACTCAAATAGGTCATTGGCTCATTGCTACTTCTTCCTGTGTTGACATGCTTCAATGCTTGATACACCCAGACATCCCTTACATCTTTATAAGCACATCAAGGTTCACCCCTTTGACTTGAGATAACTTTTCCCAAAAGCCCGTAATCGTTCCATGGCAGTTCGAATTGTCTCTGATATAGTGGTGTAGAGACATCTTTGTGCAGCCTCATCCAGTCCCCAAGGTGTAGCGCTGGGCCATCCAGCACTGGAAAGAGATAGATCCCCAGTCGTGGATAGTGCCATCTGCCTCAATTTCGGGAGGTCAAATTCTATTGGCTCACCAACAATTATGCTTATATTCCTATTGCACAATGGCAAAGGAGGCCTTCTACCAAATAAATAATTCTCGGGCATAACCTGGAAATTATTAAAATGATAAATACTAGGAGAGCAAACCTGAATAAATACACCACATTGATTCAGATAATACCTATTGTTGCACATTTTAATGCAATGCTTAATTATTTTCCTAATTCAATGTGTTCATTCTGGAAAGGTGTAAAACTGAGAACACACAGACAAGAAGATTTGATTTTAAGATTGTCAAATAAAATATCAATTTAGATTTTTGGAATGGCCAAAGAAGGTTATAATAATGGACTCTGGTAATTTGCTAACAAAAAAAGAATAATATGATTCCGCAACTTAGAAATGACCCAATTAGCTACAGCTACGAGACAACTGTTCTAATACGACTCGCAGCAGTTCTAGACCATCCTAATATTAATATCATTAGAGCTTTAAAAGCATCCAAAACTATGAACAACAGGAAATAAATGTAGCCTATTTCAAGCAATCTGAGTTTGGGAACAGTTCTCATGCAAATACGACTATGGATGTTGATTGGGAAATTGTGACTGATGGAGGCAAACAAGCTGACAATATATATAAACAAACTGCGAACGAAAAGGCGAATAATGCAGGATGAAAAAAAAGGAAAACAAGTTTGAACAACCAGTGATATCCTGCTTGCGTTCAAAGTGAAGAGGAAAAGGAAATAAAGGGGCAATTTATCTATGAACCAAATCCGCCTCATATAATTTCTGAACCGTTAAAGAAAAAGGTACATCTTAAGATTTTGTCAAAGCACGTAAAATAACTATCACAGTAAAATTACCTGTTCAAATCCATGATGAACAATAGGCAAAACTATTGGAGTTACATGGGCACGAGTGATGAGACTGGCTGTTCCCCACTTTAAACGTCTTATAGGTACATCTTCTTGAGACACCTTGCCCTCTGGAAATGTATGCAGCTGCTCACTTGTCATGAACAGAACTTTAGAACAGCTATTGCATGTTTTTAAAAAATGGAATTCATAAGAAGAAAAGGAAATGCTGACCAGCCTAAATCATATTAGTGTATCTATCTATCACAACAGGCGGGATAATATATGTCGCTGATGGTTCCTATGAAGGACAACCGTCAAATACTTCAGATCCCATCTAGTATGCAATGCAATTCTAGGTTAAGATATGCTGTAGAAGGCTTTGGAGAGCTTTCTATTAAATAAATTTGTACCAACGATTTTCTTATCAAAAAATCTAGATCAACAACTAAAACCAAACAACTGGAAGACAAAAGATGAGCCAATTTCAGATGTATATATCATTTGTTTGAGGCAAGCAATCTGCATTGAAACTAAATCACAATCAATTAAATAGCATGCCAAAGAACCTTTAATTGCACAAATAAATGTAAAAACTTAGAGAAGAGGCAAAGAGGAAACATTAGAAGATGAAAGGTCAAGGATAAGAAACATAGTACTAAAATTTAAGTTTCAGATTAACCATGCAGATTTCCATGAACAACGAGTTTGTCAAAGAAAACTTTTGAACTTTTCAATAATTACACAGCGAAGAAGCCGGTGTAGAACAGAGAGGTAACCCCCTAGGGCTTTTCTTTAATTCAGTCCACAAGACAACTCAAAAAAGAATACAACACTGTTGAGAGACTTCAATAAACTTCAGTGATTCTGAACTTCAACTCAATGACAGAGATGGAGGTGAAGATGGTCAATGATGACTAGAATAACAAATACAAGAAACCATAATTACACCAAACTAGATTCCTATATTTTCTCATCCTGAGCAAGATAACTATATTCCTAAAATTACCAAAATTACCTCTAAATCTATTCCAACAATCTCAAAGCAAGGGCATTTCTAATAAGAAGTGTCACAGGTTAACATTGCCAAACACAGGCCCCAGCCACAATGCTTCACATACCAAATCGCCTCATCAATAGCATTGGGCCTCAATAATTCTTATGGACGGATCAAATCATATATTCCAATGGATAATGATCTAGGAAGTTACAAACATGGGTGTCGTATCCGATATGATACGGATACGGGGATACGACAAAGTTAAAAAATATGGGACACGGGTACGACAAGGATACGACTATTAAAATAATATAATATATTTTTTGAATAATAATAGAGTTGTAATATATTAAAAATAAAACATATATTATAACAATATTAATAATAAGACCTAGCAAATATTATTTTTTTGATTAAAATTGAAATAGATCAAATTAAATATCCATTATTTTCATTAAACATTATTGCATCTATTAACATTCATAGTATATAAGTTATGTAACAAAAAATAAATATTTAATAGTTAAAAGTTATTTTTTTTTAAAAAAATTCTTGGCCGTATCCTAGACTGGCAGTGTCCTAGAGACGTATCCTGGCCGTGTCCGATTGAGTTCACTATTCAGGACACTTCTAGCCATGCCAGACACGTGTCCGGCCGTGTCCTGGCCGTATTCGTGTCGGACACATGTCCGATACTGCCACGGCACCCCTGTGGGAGTATTCGTGCTTCCTAGATAATGATTATAATGATCACATATTATTAAAAAAATCACACAAAACATATTTGGAGATGCAATTTCATTCATCTGGGAGATACAACATCATGTTAATGACCTGTATGAAGGCCATAACAACGTTAACAATAATTTTCACAATAAAAAATATCCATCAAGAAGTATTAGAGTTAAATCTACAAGGTAATAGAGAGAGTACCCAAGCCCCATCATTTAGTCGATCAAGAGCTTCGTTCATGTGTTCTTGATATATTCCGGCGCCCCTGGTAATGGGTATGCATTTCCCTGCACAATTTACTGCTAGGAGTAAGCCAACTCAAAGGGATTTGACAACTAATGATAAAAAATAAACCATAGCAAAGCTTAAGAAAGCAAAGAGAACAACAACAACAACAATAAGAACACCAAAAATAATGAGAACATTAAGAATCAATAACTCATGCTCAACAAATAGCCAAACATATGCTTATGATATTTACACCTCCATATTTGACTGGGTAATTGATGATCCCAGTGATTCTATATCTATATTTGAACCTCATTCTATGATTTGGAAGACAAGAGTTCCTATTAAAGTGAAGATGCTTGATTAGAGAAAAGGTGAATACTTGTGATCTGTTGTAAAAGAGAAGGTCAAACACTAATATTTCTCCTCATTGGTGTATTTTATGCAAGAATAGTTGTGAAAGTGTTCACCATTTATCCATCACTGCACTATTGCTCGTTTCTTGTGGCATAGATTGTTGGTGGAGGCAGATTTGGTATGGGTTACACCCCTTAATTGTGCTTCTGTTTTGGCAGTTTTGGAAATGATAAAAAAAAAAAAAAGCTTCAATTTTATGGCACTGCGCAATATTAGTTATCTTTTAGGTTGTTTGGATAGATAGGAACTGCAGAATTTTTTAAGAAAATGAGGAATAAAAGGAATTGTTATGGGATAGAGTTATGTGGCTTCTTTTATGGGTTGTGGTCACAAAGGGGTTTCATAGAACTACGTTATCAATAGTCCAATATAATTGAAATGCTGTTTGTAGTGGCTAGCTTTTTTATTTTGTTTTGATTTTCTTTGCTTTGTTTTGTTTTCTCAGTGGATTTTTTATCGACCATTGATGTATTTTTTTCTCTATCAATGAAATGAAAGTTTTGTTTACTATCAAATTTTTTCCTTTTTTTGACTAGATAACCCAAGTATTTCCAATAATAGGTCTTCCACACGAAACGCATTAGAAATAGTAGTACAGACCCTGCACTTCTCAACATCATTCATCGACAAATTTAAGATATGTACTTTGTATGTTCAATTATCATGGAGTTTGTTAATCTACCTTTCACAAACATCAATAATTCAATGCAACGTTCTATGGATATAGTCAAAGACTCAAACCGTTGTGCTATTCATCTGACATTTTCTCTCAGACTCTCAGTTAATTTCCTCAAATTCTCGTAGCCCAGATTGGTGGAAACCCAGAAAAGTTTGAATTGTCTAAATCAGTCTTTACCTTGCTATAGTATCTGAGATAATCTTGCTCAAGTAATAAATAAGAAAAATAACATGCTTGAAAAGTTATTGGCTAAGCAGAACATAGCATGGAACACCGCTTTGCCACAATGATAATATATGCCATGAGGATAATATATAAAAAACCTCCCTGCAATTATTTTCATATCTCATAAAACAAACAATAAAGAATACTTAACGTTTGCCTTGTTCCTAATTGATGTTGCACAATAGTTTTACTTCCAAGATGAGGCCACACTGTGTCAAGAGTTAAGACCATATTGATTGATTACTTTACAAACTCCCAGCCTTGAATTTCATATTGCATTTCCAGAACATCCCACCAAACGGAACCTTTGAAATCGGTTTGGCAGCTAATGAATAGTGATACTCAAAATTTTCAAGAACATTCAAAATTAACAAGACTTCCAATTTAAGTAATATGGTCCAAGAGAATTCAAAACAAAATTAATAAAAATTCCACTACTTGATATAGCAAGAAGAAAACTGAGAGAATGTAAAATACAAAATTGATCAATATCACACACCAAGCCGGAAAATATATGAAAGCACCGCATTTTTAAAGCATATATCTTCAGCAGCTAGTACCCATCGTGCCAATTTTGAGTCGGCGGTAGGAAAACCCTTAAATCCCCACATAAATGGATCATCCACCCTGCAGCAGTCACAAAAATATAAGAATCCCGGTAACAAATCATAAACCTGTAATAATTGCAGTCATTTAAGAGGAACCTACTATAAACACTAAGCTAGAGAAAAGCATGATTAAAAATAATCCCCATGTGCTTCTTTACTGGTTGTTTGAGCATAGGTCTGTATTAAATACGTCCGTTTGCATTCTACAACAACGAATTCAACTCCAACTCCAATTCCAATTCATGGTATCGAAATCTTACCGATCAAAAAAATAATCAAAATCTTACTCAAATAAATATATCAAAACAGAACTTTTTGTGCGCGTGTGAGTGTGAAGGTCGAGAAAGAGAGGGAGAATTAGAGTGAGAGAGTAGACTAACTGACTGACGTGGACATATGATTGCTAACAGTGATAAGAGGAACGCCAGGAGGTCGGGAACGGACGAGGCGGATTAGGGTTTCGGCATTGTGGACGGAGGTTGTGTTGAGAAGATTTGCCGCGGCTTTTGCGAGAGCCCCAACCGCCATGATCACCAACTTCCGGGGCACTCCTCCCAAATGATTACTACGCGCTGCCCATTCCATCGTCCGTCCCATGCTTTTTGTTGTTGTGCTGCTCACCAGCCACCCGCCGGAGCGCCGGACTCCTCCGGTTCAGCCGCCGTGACAAAGAGGACTGGACTTTTCTGTTCTTAGGTTGGAGATCTCCTTTTCTTATGGCTGGGCATTGACCAATGACATGGAGGCACGTGGCAACAAGACTAAAACGAAATTAGAAACACTACTGCCACTTACCAAATTTAATCGTTGGATTGTTCATAAATTCAATTCACATTGTCAATCCAATTCAATAGATATCACTGTAACGGTTGATTTACTGGATGAGAATTCAGAAATTTTTGTTTCATGTTTGGGATCGGGTTTGCATTCGAGTCTCTATATATATTAATTTAGTGAAATTAAACATATTTTTTAATGCCCGAAATATGCGATAAGACCTTATCTTCAACCCGATGCATATAACTGCGTGATACTTTAGGATAATATTTTCCGACGAATAAGAGAAAAAATCCAATTCAATGGAGAGTAATAAATCTAATCAACAAATTTAATCACACTATGTTACTTTATTAATTAATGTTAAGAGGGCCAATTCTTCTATTAAAAAGGGAAGAAGGTGATATTAGATATTCACATCACACATCAAGAATTGGTACATCACTCTACTGGGTAGACAGGTTCACCAAATATGAATTACATCCAACCATATAGTTCAACTGAAAATCCTCAAGCCATCGTAACAACTGTTCAATCATCTTTAATCTAAGAGCAATGTTGTACTTACCAAATTATTTATCAAATTTTAGATCCCAAATTAGTGTAGATAATTGGATCAATAAGATCCACTAATTCCATAATTAGTGTACTTTTGTAGTAAACTCCCTTCGACTCCAAAACGCCCCGAATCCACGGTTTAGTGCAAATGTTTGAAGTATCATAGCCGGTGAAGGGAGTAAGTTTTAAAAGCAAAATAAGCACGAGGGTAAGAAGAGAAATAAATGGTACTTCCAGAAGAGTAAGATTGCATGTCTCAGGTTCAGGGCATCAGATTAGATTGTCCATAAATGTTTCGCAAGTTTCTGATTCTCGAATCTTGGAGATCAATATCGCGTATGTTCTGTCCCTAAGGTTCAGATTCGGTAACAAAACTAATGGACTTCTAATAAAACGTGATTGGATAGACATAACACGATACAGAGGCATAACCACGAGTGATCACACCTACTAAAAGCAACTAAGACGTGATGAAGTGCAAAATAATAGGAACTTCTGGAATCTTCAGCAGTAGAGAGTAGACGAGAAGTTTCGTGGGAGGATAGAAATCTGCTCTGCCAGTCTCAGTATTCAAGTGATCCAAGAGATGGAAGTCCAGAAAGAAGGTCTCGGCTGTCAGTGCCACTGCTGTTCATCCTTTCAACAGCAATTTGGCTCAATGATTCAGCCTCTTGCTTCCCCAGTTTCAGCACGTCCTCCGGTGAAAGGATCTTGATATACCAGACATTGTTCACAAAAGCCCTGCACATAGAATTTGTGTATTGAGTTCATAGAAATCATGATGTGGTTATATAGGCTGACAATTCAATTTCAGCGGGTAATCCAGATGTTCAAAATTTCCCCCCAAGGATATCTTAGTTAAACCATCAACAGGGCCAAAGAAAATATATGGTAAACAGTAAAACAGAAGGCTAAAAGAATATGTAAGAATTGACTCCATGTCAAATATACAGTTACAGCCAGCAGGTTAGGTCATTTATAAATGTACTGAAGTACTTACTCCCATGGGTCGTCTCCAAGGAGAAGCACATCATTCTCCCTGTCGACAAATACAAGCTGCCAGCCTGATCTTTGTGGGTTTTCAAGCAACCCTTCAATCCCGAACATCTGACCCAGTTCCTCTCGCAGCTCATGATAGCTGGTGAAACGGGTGATATCCAGTGACCTCCCAACCGACCCAGATTTGTAAACCTGCACATGCACAAATTGCCTTATCCATCCAAAAGTCTAATATACATTAAATTGTCACTAACATACATAGCTCATATCTCTAAGGCTAGCACCTTAACAAATGTACGAGTTGGGTTTTGTGGGTCAACTTGTCCTGCACTATGCAACAACTCAGACGAGTCCTCCATGTAGCCATACAGAGAACTCTGAAATGCAGAAGCCCCCAATGGCATGGAGGATATACTAGCATCAATTGCAGAACTACCAACACTGGAGACAGTCGTGGGGAGTAGGAGCCCAGATGAGTCAATATTAGCACTGTAAAGAGCTTGATTGTGGGCATCCAAGCTAGAAGTATCCTGCTCCACAGCAGCATCTTTCCCAGGATATGGTGAAAGTGACACCGAACTGGAAGAAGTATGGCCTTGTTGATGAGCAAAATTGGTAACCCAGGACAGTTGTGGTGGCTGCTCACTGAGCATGGAGTGACCAGTTCTTGAGAAATTCAAAAGATTACCACTCCCTTCACGGCAAAGTGAACCCAGCATATTTTGCACACTGGGAGGAGCAATAGAAGTTGGAAATTTGGTGTTTGAAGCTGTGAAGTCTGTCTTAGAAAATGAAGGAGAGGGGAGATTTGATGGCTGCCTCTGCAGGAGCTGATCGCTTTGCATCAGATGTGCCTCCTGATAAGTATGCTGCTGTTCCTGTTCTTGTGATCGATTATTCACTTGTATTGGTTTGAACAGATTCTCCGGTAGCATTTGATTTTGTGCATGCAGCATATGAGGAGAAATGGATTGCTGAATGACTTGCTGTTGCTGCTGCTGCTGCAACAGTAAATTGTTGCTGCCTGAATGTTGAAGATATTGGACAGGCTGCTGTAACTGCATTAATTGCTGTCTCATTGAATCTCCACTTCCTGAATTCTGCAAACCTGAGGCCAACATGGCTTGGTACTGCTGATTAAGATCATGCTGGAGCAATGTCGGATCGACTCTCTGCTGCAGCCAGGGATACATACCAACAGGTTGAAAATTCTGGGAGTGAAGTCCTTGCTCACCAGTTCCCCCTCTTAGCCACGACATGCCATTAACAGCTTCATCTCTACCATCTGTAATAAGAGCAAAGGAGGAAAACAAATTAAAAACAGTCAAAAGAGAAGAAAAGAATAACCAAGAAAGAGTTGCGATTTTTAAAATGCCACAGCAATCAATTGGCTATCAACTAAACTAAAACTTAATGATGTATCGCATGCAACACAACTGCATATTGACATCACTTTTGTCCCTAAAAATTGATCCACGTGGTAATGACACTAACGCATGAATTTACAATGATTAAAAAACGTTATCTGCACCTGACACATACATGGAGTCGAGTGAGAAAATGTCTGATGCTGAGAACCAAAGTTCATCATATGCATGAAAGCCAACCATGTTTTGTCAATACCACATAATGTACTCTTCTTTTATTTTTACTTTCTTTGATGGTAAATCATTTGTTCTCCACCTAAATGACTGGGACGAGCCAAAATCATTCTAAATGTACTAAACATGCCATGTCGATAACAAATGGATAAGAAGAGGTGGCTGCACCAAATGTCAGGGTAGAAAACTATGGAAATAAGATACCTTGAAAAGATGAGGCTCCAGGATACCAAGGTCGCTTCAGCCTAAGGGGAAACAACGACGGATACATGGGAAATGTTGTCAAAGGCTCAATTTCCCACAATGATACGCGTGGCTGCCTCTCACCTGCAGTTGATTCGTCCCAACCGACCTACATAATACAAAAGAAACACTGAAAATAGTCACACATTGGGTTGATACTTTTGTTGTGCTATGCTAACAATTGGAAGCAACTTTTCTTGCAGCCATTGGCAAGGCACTACTTGAGGTAAATGAATAATGAGATACCAGAAAGTGGAAACTAATTCCAGTATATCTGCCACTAAGTTCAGAAATCTGACCGTAGGATGAATTGCCAACGGTGGTTGATTAGTGGATAAATGTTTAAACCTTTGAACGCTGCCTTCAATAGTTGAAGGTGCACAAGCCAAGAAAAATGGTGAAAAAAATAAAAGGGCAAGGTAATCAAGGTACCATATCATACGTGTTAGCAATATGCTCTAAATCCAATTATATAGATGATGTTTTAGGGTTGTACTAAAAACATTCATTACTTAATTAAATAAAATGATAAGTTTATTTATCATGTTTCTGCTTTATTTTATTTTAATATACATGATATAGTCCAGAGAGGACAAGTTAAAAAGATGGTTTCTCAAGAAGTTGAGAAGAGGAGACCTATTCTTTTTAGTACTTAACTCTTAAATATTCCTAATCATAGAATTATTATGTAAGCACTATATAATCCGGATAGACTAGTATACACTATGTTTACTCATATCTGATATGAGGTGACTCGTCCAAGTCACTAGTGTAGGAACACGAAAGCAGATATGTGAGTGTTTGTTAGAAAACAAGTACACTAAACGTGACCATTGACTAAAGTAAAATTTTTCTTATAGAATTTTACATATCTTTCAATTTTAAATCCTAAAGTTATAGTTACCCAACCGATCCTTTAGACCTGAGACACCATGGTTGTCTTGCGCATGAACTTCTATACTTCAACTAGACAACATATTCATATACTAACCATGTAACCTGAATATGTATTGTTGGACATAGTTAAACATGCATGGAGACTTATGAGTGTACAATATAGAATCTATCACCCTTAATAAATAAAGAGATCATGTCTTATGTGATCTTCTAGGATATGACTCAAGGAATCTTTGGCCAAGGCAAAATAACAATTAGAAAAAGAGTTTCTAATTGATCATTAAGAGTTATAGTCCTAAGATCGAACACATAAAATTGAGTTAAGGGTTTGATAGTAATTTCATACCCTAGTGATTCAATTGGAGTATTGCAATAGAAGCATTGAATTGCATGGTAGTTATAAACTGAATGGGTTATTTACCTACATCGTGCTATCCGAAAATTGATCATGATATATGGCTAGGTCTCACTCATAATTAGTAGAAACCCGAAGAACGAAATTAATATATATATATATATATATATATATATATATATTATTCTTCATAAAGCGAGAATTAGAAGAGTTTTAATTCAAACTAAATTAGAAAAAGTTATAATTTGAGATGCTATTTGTAGTTAGTATCGAATGCCTATAATCGGATATGCTTGAACCTATAAGGTCACACACAATACAATTAATTGAAAACTAAAGAATAAAAGAGAGAAAACTAATTAAGAGTTAATTGGGGTAAAAACCTAATTAAGAGTTAATTAGAGACTTTATTATAATTAATAGTTAATAAATAAGTTATATGTAATTATGAGATAATTACAACTAAACCCAAATTAGGATTAGAGTCTTCTAAGACTCTCTAAATACTTTCATATAAGAGATGGATGATTAGATAACAACTCTCTTGCTAGCACAAGAAAATCCACTAATTATTCTCTCTACTAGTTTATCAAAGATGGAGGTAAATTCTTCAAGTTTATCAATTCATGTGGATACCGATAGAAGTCAAATGATTGCGAGACTTGAAATAAAGATCAAATTCAAATTTAAAGATTCAAAATTTTTAAGAAAGCTTGAAGATCGTTAAAAGTACGCTTCAAGATTGTTAAAAACACGCTTCAAAAGTTAACTCTTAATCTTCTCTATAGATCTAGAATTTTCGGTTTGTATTAAATATGAATAGATCTTGGGATGAGAAATCAAATTATTTTTTAAATTCCGCTACATTTATTATACGATTCCTTTCAATACGTGCAACGAGAATAGACATGACACAACAAGTTCCAGTATGACTTGCTCAAATAGGGGACTGAAAACTTCAGTCAAGGCATGTTAGGGCTCTAGACAGGAAGAATCTACATCAATCACGATGCAAAAGCCCAACCTGGCAAGACTCCACCAGATGTTGGACATTGCCACTTTTTACAATAGTGAAGGCAATATAATCTTGGAAGCAACTAAGCTATTTGTGCCCCATCTGATCCAGCTTTTGAATAAGCACAAGACACAATGTGCAGTAAAAGGGCAAATTATGGATCCAAGAAGTGTTGTCGTCATTTTCCAGCCATGGAAATTCTATCAATAATAAAACTTCGATTCAATCCCAAGAAAAATTGATTGCCATAGGTTACATCCCTAGTGTTGATATATGTACCTTAAGGATATACTTTTCTAGTCAATAGTTTATTAAGCACCAATAGAGACTAGACAAAAACTAAATCAGCATAACATAAGCCCATTAATTTTTGTGCCCAATTTTCCATACCTATATTTGTCCGATCTTCAATTATTCTTTGAAAATTTTAAGCTTTGATGCAAATATGAAACGTTCCAGCATCTAAGATAAGCCTCATTTACCAAATCTTCATCTTGGATTAAGTGCCATACACAACCATGAGTTCCCATTACTTAATTCAGCCAGAGTACAAAGAAGCGAGCTTAATGAAACAAACAAAGCTAGTAGTAGGAGAAGATCAGTAGTAGAAGGTAATGAACTGGAGACTCAAAGAGAGGTCAAAAGCCAAACTTGGCAAGTAGAAGGCTGAACCCAAATGCTACACTACAAGAGGCGTCCCCTGAGCGCAAGAACGCTGGCAGACTCTCTACCCGTGCGTGCCTATTTCGCTTTAGAAGGTATCAAAGCGGAGATTTGGGTAAATATCTTTAAATATTTTTAGGGGACTGGTTTCCAATCCACCGTTTAAACAAATATATCGCAAGAACATCTAATTCATGATCTCCAGTCAAACTTTGCACTTGTCACTTGGATAGCATTCAAATGACTTATAATACACACAATTAGGAAACAAAGTGATAAACTCGCAAGAAATAATCCCCGATAGACCAACGACCTTATATATTTTGAGCATGTCCCAAGATTCTGATCTATGTCTAAGCTCATTATTAAAGTCAGGCAAAGAGGCAACCCCCACATACATTGATGCCTCAAGCAGAATCAACTATGAGATATGCACATATGGCAATTCAGATAAAACACATGAACCATTTGACCCGTGGATTTTCTCTCTTTCCAAATTTATCAAGGAAATAAACAAGACAGCATATCCTTCAAAAAGACTCTTCCTTGACTAGAATAAAAGCAAGAAAAGAATCCCACAATTTTTTCATATAAGCACATAACCTTCCACCTCGTCTCGTGACAAGGTTTCTGAAGATTTTACAAGATTATTCTTAGCCGTAACACTCCACGAAACAGTTCGGGATATCATTCCAATCCCCAATGCACTTGACTCTTCATTTCCAACTTCAACTCCCCCTAAAAAGATGTCGCAGATGCTGAGTTTCTAAAAAGTGGACATGTGGAATGGAGATCTTGAAAAAACAATGCAAGTGAGAATGAGGCAACACCAATTCCCAAGAAGGGATAACTCTGGATAGTCACAACAGTTCAGAGTTCTGGTTGACTGAGCAGTAGACTGGAAGAAACTGATTTCTTCAAAACCATAACCCTCCAATACACCAAGTAGAAGCATAAGCCACAAACATCTGTGAGCTTGTCCCCAGTCTTGACTTATCTCTAGGTTAACTATGGCTATACACAACCTTTACCTGCTTCAACCATCAAAGCACCACACAATATGATATTTATGAGACACAGAAACCATAAGGCTCAATTAGTTTTCCTTATTTCCAATTTTATAAATTGTCCATCCTAGAAAGGCACGGACTATACATTGCCCAAAACCAACATATTCAAGCAAATATCTCCCACTATTCAATCACATTTAAGTTTTTCCATAAGAAAATGAAAAAGTGGATCAAACAATAAGCATTATTTTTCTAGAATCGAAGTAATTTCGGGGGAACTTAAGCAACCTTGTCAATGCCTTCTGAATAAACTCAAAATCTATCATTAACATTACCCCAATAATAGTCTCTCACGAGATTGCCATACTAGTGCTACAATCAATTTGACCATGAGACATATCCCTAGTCCATCTCAAGGAGAGCAATGCTGGTCTTTCCCTCCTCGTAATACCTGTCTAACCATTTATTTGCAATAGGACAAGGATGAGATTTCTTTTCTAAAACAAGTCTTAATATCTGTTGGAGATATAGCAGCAACCTAGTTTATTAGGCCTTATTAAGTGTTCTCTTTTTACCTTCTTATCCTTATTGTAACTTTCATTGGCTATATATATACGGAGATCTACACTTAGTTTGTATCCCTTGTTACTCTCAATACATCAAGTTGGTATCAGAGCCACAACCCTAACCCTAGCCTCCACCACCTTCCCTACAGCCAGCATCAACAGAAGCTAGCCCACTGCCGGCGACAAAACCAAAAATCAAAAGCCAACCCACTGTCTCCTCACCTAGAACATACCCAATCACCCAACCACTGAGAACGTACCCACCGACTGACCAAACCTCATCAAATCAAACCAATACATCAACCCACCAGACCAAAGCCACCAAGCAAGCACCGACTGCCAAAACCCAAGCCAGTAAACAAAACAGTGCCAAAAAATTAGCCCAAAGCCAACCATCGACGACCTCTTCATCAACCTTAACCACCGACTGCTACTGCCCACCACCAAACCTCATCAAACCAAACCAAAGCCACCAAGCAAGCATCGACTGCCAAAACCCAAGCCACCCAGTAAACAAAACAGTGCCGAAAAGAATCAACCCAAAACCAACCACCGACTGCCAAAACCCAAGCCACCCAGTAAACAAAACAACCCACTACCCACTATTGTTTATATCTATGTTACATAGACTTGCATAGACCGTATCAATAAATCAAAGCCCAAAGCCCAAACGAACCTAAAACCCAACAAGCCCAGTACCTAACCAGCCCAATAACCCAATCAGCCCAGTAACCATTCTAGCGAACCAGCCCACTACTAGATCGCGCTCTTCCTCGCAACTCTTTGCGTCACGACCTTTTTTTCTAGAGTTGTAGCTTCTAAGATCTTTTAAGAGGGGTTGAATCCTTTTCTCTGTTGATCTGCCCTTGATGCAGTAGATCACTTATTTATATATTTTGAATTTTTGGGTACCATGACCTAATTATTTGAGAGTTTTTTGGACCTTCTTTATTTGTCACTACTATTCAACTGAAGGTATATTGTTCTCCCTTATTTTATTTCTCTATTTATCTTAGAGTTATTTTTCTGTCACGAGTGCCCTAGTATTGTTGATATGCCTACTACAGAGGGAGTTGAGACCCCTACTGTTGAGACATTTGTTAGTACTTCCACCGGATATAAGGGTCGACAATGATCGGCCCAGCGCCGTCAAGGTACCCCACATCAGCGTAGATATGGGGATTCTCGTCAGTGTGATTATTGTCGCCAACTAGGATATCTCAGGGCTACTTGTTGGAAGCCCCATCCGGAGCTTAAGCCGCCTTCTCGTAGCCGTACTGCTGTTATTGGTAAGGCACCACCACCTACAGTCATTGCTCCTGCTACTGCTCCTCCTTGGAAGAGTGATATGGATGCTATCACTTCTCGCTTGGATATACTTATGTCAGTCTTGACTTCTTGAGGTCCAACTACTACTGCTGCGACTACTACAGGTGAGGCCCATCATTTCACCTCTTTTGACGAGAAGTTACATACTTAAGTTCAGTTAGCAGATGGTACACATGCCCCTATTGTTAGTAGAGGTACAGTCCGCCTCCCAGATGGTTTTACATTACGTTTGGTGTTTCATGCACCAAAGCTGGCCATGAATCTACTATCTGTACATCAGTTAGCCAGAGATTTTCACTATGCGGTTGTGTTCTTATCTGATTCGTGTTATTTGCAGGACCTGAGTACCAGGAGGATTATTATCAAGGGACATGAGAGAGGTGGACTGTATTATTTAAGCGATCCACCTCTGGTTTCACCAGTTTCTCCACCTCCATCACCTACTGTCTTTATCTGTCCCTAGCTTGCATGCTAATATTTTACCTAGTACATGTCGTTATGATTTTTCGTCACAAACTGTTCAGTTGTGGCATGACCGTTTTGAGCATACAAATTTTAAATATTTATGTAAGTTATTTCCTGCTTTGAGCAAAACTTGTGTTAGTGGTAAACTTGACTGTGTTATATGGTCCCAGTCAAAACATATTGGGACCAGTTATATTCCTCTCATGCACCAGTCACCCAAGCCATTTGACCTAATACACTCTGATATTTAGGAACCCTCTCTTATTACTGCTCTATCAGGTGCTCGATACTATGTGACATTTATAGATGACCATACCCGTTGTACTTGGGTCTACCTTTTGCATAGGAAGTCCGATGTACTCCCTATAATCACTCAGTTTCTGCAGATGATTAAGACACAATTCGATGTCATTGTTCGTACTTTTCGTTCAGATAATGCCAAAAAATATGTGTCTGATGTCTTACTGTCTCACCTTTCTTCTCAAGGTATCTTTCAGCAACTCACTTGTCCATATACTCCTAAGCAAAATGGCGTTGCTGAAAAGAAAAATAGGAATTTGATAGGGATGGTACGTTGTATGCTTAGAAGCATGGGGTGCCAAAATCTTATTGGCATTTTGCTATTTTGACTTCTACCTTTCTGTGCAATCATACGTAGAGTCGAGTTCTTCAGCATAGGGCTCCCTTACAGGTTTTATTTCCTGAGCGAACATTTTTTTCGATCCCTCCTCATATTTTTGGATGCACATGTTTTGTTCAAGATCGGTCTCCTACTCGTCATAAGCTTGATGATAAAGCAATTCGTTGTATTTTTGTGGGCTATTGCAGTCAGTCTAAGGGATATCAGTGTTATGATCCTGTTAGGCGCCGTATGTATCACAGT
The DNA here is from genome assembly GCA_963454935.2 of Ilex paraguariensis. NCBI lineage: Eukaryota > Viridiplantae > Streptophyta > Magnoliopsida > Aquifoliales > Aquifoliaceae > Ilex > Ilex paraguariensis. The sequence goes on from CAUOFW020000977.1 coordinate 53,911, forward strand.
CTAAATGTTACCTTTCTTGAGCATATCCCTTATTTTTCTTCCAGTCCTGTGTCTGCACCTCCAGTTAATGATACTTCCTTTAATTTTTCATTATCCCCGAAGCCAGAGCCATTGGTCACTATCACTACAGAGTCATCGGTATCTCCTCCTCCAGAACCACTCATCCCTGGTACAGAGTCACCAGACTCTCTTCCTTTGCAGGTTTATGTTCGTTGCCCTCACACTCATCCCCCTGCTGATGTCCCCTCTACCTCAAGCGATGCAAGTAATACTCCTCAATTTGTTGAGCATATTGATGCCCCTATTGTTAGTACTAATGAGATTGCAAGTACTGAGCCAGTTATTTTACCTGACGAGACATTGTCAATGGAAGATGATGATTTAGAGTGTCGTTATCTACGACGTGATCGCCGTCCAGTTGATCGTTATGGTTAGACCGTCAAGATTTTATATATAATCTCTGCTTATGTTTCTTATGGTGATTTGTCTCCTATATTTCGAGCTTATAGTAGGGCCTTATTAGATACACCAGTTCCTCGCTCTGTTTCGGAGGCTATGCGGGAGCCCCAATGGGTTCTTGCCATGCAAACGGAGATGGACGCTCTTCAGCATAATCATACTTGGGATCTTGTCTATTTACCTTCAGGGGTGAAACCTGTTGGCTGTCGTTGGGTTTACATCCTGAAGTTTCTTGCGGATGGTACTATTGATCGTCACAAGGCTAGGCTTGTGGCGAAAGGCTTTACTCAGGTACCAGGTCGTGATTTTGGTGCTACATTTGCCCCCGTGGCAAAATTGACTACTATTCGGTTGGTTATTTCTCTGGCTGCAGAGTACTCTTGACCTCTTCATCAGTTAGATGTGAAGAATGCGTTTCTTCACGGTGATCTGGACGAGATTATTTATATGGATGCACCACCAGACTTTCGTGGTGAGGGGGAGTATACTGGAAAGGTATGTTGACTGCGTAAGTCTCTTTATGGACTGAAACAGTCACCACAAGCCTGGTTCTCTCGCTTTAGTGATGTAGTCATATGTTTAAGGTTCCCCAGATATCATTCTGATCATACCTGCTTTATTTGACGGAATACTTCTAGACAGTTTGTTATCCTTTTAGTATATATTAATAATATTATTATTACTGGGGATGATATTTCTAAGACTGCGCAGGTCAAGGTAGACATTGGGAAGGTCTTCGTTGTGAAGGACCTTGAATTTCTGAGATACTTTCTTGAGATTGAGGTTGCCCGTAACAACACGGGTGTTGTTCTTTCTCAGAGAAAGTATGTTCTGGATCTTCTTTCAGATTCTGGGATGCTGGGGTGCAAACCGGCATCATCACCCATGATTCCAAACCTGAAGCTGACTGTTGAAGGTGAAGAGTTGAAAGATCCGATTGTCTATCAAAGGTTGGTAGGTAGACTTATCAACCTAGCTAACACTAGGCCAAACATTTCATTTGTTATCAGCCGAGTTAGTCAGTTCATGCACAGGCCGTGTCAGCCTCATCTTGATGCAGTTTATCATATTCTTCGATACCTCAAGTCTTGTCCTGGACTTGGGTTGTTCTATGCATCAGGATCTCAGACTGGTTCTCTAACATGTTATTCAGATTCGGATTATGGGGGAGTATGGGAGAACATGTGATGGTCGATCTACTATGAACTTCTGTACTTTTCGAGGGACTCATCTTATCTCTTGGAAGAGCAAGAAGCAGTCAGTTGTCTCTCGCTCGTCAGCAGAGGCAGAGTATCGAGCACTGGCACTTGGCACTTGGCACATGTGAGATTATCAGGCTACGAACGATTCTTGGCGAGTTAGGATTTTCAGTAACTTCTTCGTCTATATTATATTATGATAATCGATCTGCTATTCAACTCGCTTCTGACTCTGTATTACATGAGATAACAAAGCATATAGAGATCGATGTTCACTTTCTTCGAGAAAAGGTTAATAGTGGTATTGTCACTCCATCATTCGTGGGGACCAGTGATCAGGTTGCGGATGTTTTCACCAAACCTGTCACTCTATCCATTCTTCGGGACTCCGTTGTCAAGCTTTGCTTAGTTAACATTTTCACGCCTAACTTGAGGGGAAGTGTTAGAGATATAACAGCAGCCTAGTTTATTAGGGTTTATTAAGTTTTCTTTTTTTACCTTCTTATCCTTATTGTAACGTTCATTGGCTATATATATACGGGGCTCTAGACTTAGTTTGTATCCCTTGTTACTCTCAAATACATCAAGTATATCATAACAGAATCCTACCATTGCCCTCAAAATAAGTCCTTTTACAGATTCTGCTGAAATGACTCATCTTACTTATTCTTGATTTCTGATGTAGCCCAACCTACCAATGTAGATTCATCCATCCCATATGTCCAGACCCATTTTTGTTCAAACCTGTTTATTGTCCCCCTGACTTTGAAAAGCTCCCCACTTGCACATAATCAGGTTCCTCGCACTAGATTTTGACATTAGACTTGAATAAGTAATTAAACCATATATTGGCAGAACCCCTATTTGGCTGGATTGGATTCCAAACAACAAATGGTAACTAAAGTTACTAATTCTCACAGCTTGTCTTTACTTAAAGAGTATTCAGGCAACTAACCATCAAACGTAAACATTTCAACCTCTAATGCAATCCATAAATATTTCACCCATACTTTGATTCCATTGAAAGAAGAGGGTATCCTATAATGACAGTGCATGACTAATCTGGAAAATAAAATACACTATGTGATGCACTATTTCTTTAAGTACAATATAACTGATTCTATAAAATATTTGTTACAAAGCACAAGAAAAAATTAATGAAAAGAAGTTAAAGGTGGACAAACAAAAAGTTTCTGATTAAGATTTGTCTTTGGAACGAATTTTGAGCAATAAGCCGAGCAAAAATTAATACAGAAACATTACCTAATTAAAGCTCAAAGCAGGGCCCATTTGACCAAGAGAATACATTAGTACCAAATTTAAACAAGGACAAGGATATGCACAACTGTGTTCTCATTTACTAGTTGTCTATGACTCTATGCATAATAGCTTCATTTACCTTGACGGATCGCCAGTGAGAATTTGGCCAGCGAACAGGATCTAAGTCGCCAATCCCAGTAATTGTACCCATGTATCTGCACAATACAAGCCATCCAAGTGTAAGAAAGCAAAGCTTCCAAAAGAACTTGTGATAAGAAGGCAGCATCCAGTGAGAGACAGAACATTAAATGGCACATATCATCTATTTGCAATATATTCTTGGGCACCCACAATCTTTGAAAGTTCCCCACAAAAAAGAAAAAAAATCTAAGCAGTAAGCCATTGCTTAACTCTGCACTTTTATTCCCTACTGTTTAACTATAGTTCCAACCACAATGGAAATATTGGTCTAAGCATGAAATGCAAGAACATTCTTGTGATTCCATAAACCAGCCGGTAAAAGGACTACCTCAGACAAAAAGTGGTCCTTGTTAACATTCCCACCAGTACCTCCAATGGTTTCTTTTCTCTTGTTTTGGTCGGGTGTCACTCAATAGTGTGATATTGCAGGAAATTCTGCACCTGCATCACAAAATTTATTCCTCCATACATAACCTATGTCCAGTAATAACGTAGTAATTTAGGGCAAATTTCTTAGGCCAAGGAAAAGCAGTGAAGATGTGATGCAATGCCACAACTTTAACAATAGTTCAACCAATCTCCATCGTCACAGGCTAGATTTGTTAGAGTATTCATAATAAGGGTAGTTTAGGCATTTTCTTTATATTGTGTTGCCCTACTATATAAGGGTTACTTTGTGTATTTCTAGGTTAAACTGTGTATTACAGACTTCTTAATGAATAATATATTATCTCTTTCTCTTTCTCTTCTCTATTCTCATTGATCAATTCTATCATGGTATCAAAGCATGGTTTGATCTTAGCATTCTTAAATTTTTTTTAAGAACACAATACATGCTTCATTCTCTTCTGAACTAGGGCTGACGTCATCAATCTGTCATTGCTGACATCATCAAACTAGAGTGAGGAAAGTACTACAGTACTCGATTCTTCATGGGTTTTTCAATAGTATGCTTTGTTTTTGATTTGGAGGTCATTGGATAGGGTTTTCTAATTTTTGAATGATTTTTCAAAAATCTCGGCCCTATTTTTCGATCTATGAATTGGGACTGTCTTTCTCGAATTACTTGTTTCCAATCGAGTCTAAAGGGTGCGTTTAAGAGCATAGGTTGGCTGTTTGTGTGATTTGAAGGTCTTTGGTTTGATTTTAGTGTCTACTTGTTGCTTGGGACTATCGGGCTACTGTTCACGGTAAGAACAGCAGCCAAAAGTCTTTGTGGGTTACTTTGATCTTCAAATCCTCAGCTGTGGGTGGTTTTCTTGTTGTGGCTTTGGCAATTCTGGACTGGTTGGCTTGTTTCAGCAGCTATGGGTGAGTTGGGTTTTTTGCTTGCTTCGGTAGTTGATTATTTGCTTTGCTGGGCTGCTAAGTTTGAATTTGACTGGGGTGCCGATTGATAATTGTTACTACAATGTCAAGTGGTCACTCTGTTCACTTCAAGCCATTAGTGTGAGATTAATTGGTAAAAATTATGTTTATTGGGCTTATTTTATGAAAAAAAATTTGTTGGGGAAAGACATGTGGAATTATATTAGTGGTGTTGGACAGCCTCCGACTGATACTAAGACAGAAAATTATACTGATTTGAAGAGTACATGGGATATTAACAATGCAAAAATTATTACCTGAATTAATAACTCAGTTGATCAAACCATTGGGGTTCATCTATCCAAGTTTACCACTGCTACGGAAATTTGAGATTATTTGGCCACACTTTTTATTCAGTCTAAGTTTGCAAAGAGGTATCAGCTAGAGCATGAGATTTGAGATGCGCATCAAAGGGACAAAACCATCCAAGAATTCTATTCTGTTATGATTGGTTTTTGGGATCAGTTAACACTTACTGAACCCACTGAGTTGAGCACTAATCTGGCATATCGCACCTTCATAGAGGGACAGAGGCTGGTGCAATTCTTGATGGCCCTTAGGGATGACTTCGAGGAACTTCGTGGTTCCATTCTTCATCGTCACCCACTCCCCTCAGTGGATGCAGTTGTTAATGAGCTCTTAGCTGAAGATGTTTGCCTTAAAACCCTTTCTGGAAAGGGTCTTCTTCCACTACCAAATCAGACTGTCTTGGCTGTTCCTTCCAAAATGGCTTCTAATTCCCAAAACAAATTTCAAGGTCGAGTTGGTTCTGATGAGTGTAGCTTCTGTCATGAAAATGGCCACTGGAAGGCCCAATGTCCAAAGTTAATGAACAAGAATGCACGAGGATCTCAAAATCAACCATTTAAGTCCAGAGAATATCATACAGCGGCCGTAGCACCACCGGTGGATGAGTCAGCTTCATCAGCTCCCAACCTAACTATGCTTGTAGATTAGCTACAGAAGTTTCTTTCTCTTCATCAGCCTGGTACTCTCACAGTTTCTCCCACTATAGGTTCGTTCAACTCAAGTCCTTCAGGTATATCACGAACTGCCTGGGTCTTTGACTCAGGTGTCACACATCATATGACTAATGACTCCTCTTTGTTTGCATCTATTGTTTCTCCTCCCTCTTTATCTGTCCTTGCTGCCAATGGTTTTCACATATCATTAGCTGGTGTTGGGACCATTATTTCTTCCAACCTTACACTTTCAGACGTCTATTATATTCTTCAACTTACTTTGAATTTACTTTCAGTCAGTCAACTATTTGATTATGAATTTTTGATTCATTTCTCTTCCTCTAGTTGTGTTGTGTAGGATCCACGATCCAAGAAGCTGATTGGGACTGGCCGTAGACAGGGCGGATTATATGTGTTGGAGGGGCTACATGTCCCAGTTGCTGATGCTGATGCTTTTACTGTTGATTTATCTTCTTTTCATTTGAATCCAGAGTCATCTAATTTTTATTTATGACATTCTCGTCTTGGTCATATTTCTTATTCTCGTTTAAAATTTTTAGCCTCGACTGGTAGTTTGGGTAGTTTAGGAAGCCATGACATATCTGATTGTAGTAGATGTAAGTTGGCTAAATTTAGTGCATTGTCATTCAATAAAAGTGTTACGTGTTCTCTTGCACCATTTGATCTTGTTCACTCTGATATATGGGACTCCATAAAAACAACATGGCGAGAAACATAAAGTTTGCTGGTGATGACACTGCTAACATATGCTTATTGAAAATTCAGTTGCAGGACCATTTTGAGATGAAAGATTTGGGACAGCTTAGATATTTCTTGGGTATTGAGATTGCTTCCTCGCCTAAAGTATATCTTTTTTCTCAGTCCAAGTACGCTTCAGATGTTATTGAACGAGCTCGTTTATCAGATAATCGGACAGTCGAACAGTTAAGACACCTTTAGAGCTCAATGTTCGTTACTCTTTGTCTGACGGTACTCCCTTATCTGACCCGACCCTCTATCGGACTATTGTTAGAAGTTTAGTATATCTTACTGTCACTCGTCCGAATATCTCTTATGTTGTTCATATTGTGAGTCAATTTGTTGCCTCACCTACCACCGTTCACTGGGTTGCTGTTCTTCGCATTATTCGGTATCTCCGTGGTACTCTACATCAGAGTTTACTCTTTCCTCACTCTTCCTCTATGGAACTCAGGGCTTACTCTAATGCTGACTGAGCTGGTGACTCTATGGATCGCAAGTCCACCACTGGTTTCTGCCTATTTCTTAGAAATTCTCTTATTTCCTGGAAAAGTAAAAAATAAACTGTTGTTACTCGTTCTTCTGCTGAAGCTGAGTATCGTGCCATGGCATCTACTACAGCTAAGATAGTCTGGTTACGATGGCTCCTTGCTGATCTTGACATTTTGGTATCATCTCCTACTCTTATGTTCTGCGACAACACCAGTGCTATTCAGATTGCTCATAACTCGATCTTCCATGAGCGCACAAAACACATTGAGATTGATTGTCACTTTGTGCATCATCATCTACAGCAGGGCACCATCACTCTCCCCTTTCTTCCTTCCACAATGCAGATAGCGAATTTTTTTACGAAGTCTCATACCATAGCACGTTTTAGATTTTTTCTTAGCAAATTCTTGATGTTTTCTACCACATCACGAGTTTGAGCGGGGGTGTTAGAGTATTCATAATAAGGGTAGTTTAGGTATTTTCTTTATGTTGTGTTGCCCTACTATATAAGGGTTACTTTGTGTATTTCTAGGTTAAGCTGTGTATTACAGACTTCTTAATGAATAATATATTCTCCCTTTCTCTTTCTCTTCTCTTCTATTCTCTTCTCTTCTCTTCTCTTCTCTTCTCTATTCTCATTGATCAATTCTATCAAGATTTACCACTTTAATGCTAAGAAATGGGATGCATCTAAAAAGGCACCATGTTAGTGTTGGGCATCTGTGCCCTCTTTGATCTTGTCTACATAAAAAAAAGTTAAAGAAAAACTTAATTTTCAAATACATGCGCTATACTTTTTGGGCATGAGAACTCTTATGCTCCGTTTGGTAGGAAGAATGAAAATTAAGAAGGATGGAAAGTAAGAGAGATACACTTTCTACCATTTAAGGATGAAAAGTAAGAATAATACACTTTTCTTCCTTTGTGTGTGGTTTGATGGATGGAAAATAAAAGTAACTAATTTTTTTTTTTGTGCTGGCTAAGATTAGGGGTGACAATCGAGTCATAGCGTGTCAGATTCGTGTTGAATCATAAAATTTTGAGCCTTTTATATTTCTTATTAGCGTATCAGGTCATTTTCAAGTTCGTGTCAAGTTATAATCAAGTTCGTGTCATAAAATTTGTATCGAGTTCGAATCGTGTTGAGTCAAAAATTTTCACCCCTAGTTAAGATGAAAAAAATATTTTTTAATTTAAATATTTTTAATTTTTATTTTTTAATATATATATATAAATACATATTTTATCATTGTATTTTTATATGAAATTAATGTATACATAATATATAGAAAAATAAAATACATCTAAATACAAATAATTAACTTTCCATCACTTTCCTTCTGAGTTTGGAGGGATTGATTTTGGTGAGTTAGAAGAAAAGTTAATTCATCCACATTTTCATCCTTACTATTTTCCTTCCTTACCAAACATGATGTTTTATTTACCCCTCCAACTTTTTATCCTTCCATTTTTCCATCAAACCAAACAGAGCATTAGGTTATTTTATGACTTTTTCATATGAAGAATAATAAAAGAAAGATCCAAGTAAAACTTATTAGCCAGTTTTTACTATACTTAAAAATAAAAGAAAGATATGTGCAGGTTTGGTTAAAGGAGCACGGGAAAATGAAAGGAGACATCATAACTATGCATTTTTTGTTATGCTTTGTCTATACAACATTGGTGATTGTTGGCTATTATTATGCATTTCTTTGTTATGCAATGAAGATAGATTGTACTTCATATGTGTAAAAATATAGTTGTTACAATATGTACAACTATATTTGTTGTATCTTGGACATTTCCTTGTCCGACTCTTTGTCCATGCTCCCAAGGCCATGTTTGTGCCTCTTCGTATCAATGCAGTAACTCCCAAGCATGAATCTAAATCAACAGCCAAAAATGAAAGAAATGAACTTCATGTTTAAAAATCAATGACTACCATACCTACGGACACTTGATTCTTCAGTTTCGAAAAGCATACGAAAACGCATCCCAACGGAGACACGTGTGTGATATACAGCTTTAACATACTTCGAAAGGGGTATGACAAACTCAGATGGACTTGCCCTGAATATAATAAACACGTAAGTAAACCAGTAGGGAAAATCGACTAAAATATTTAATTATTGATGGCCACCTTGGGTTATAAAAAATTGTGAAACAGCTATTAGTAGCAGCAGCATGAGCAGCAGCAGCAAGCAGACCAATGTGCATACTATCACTTGATAGAACCGATGACGGCATCACAGTTTGTGGTCTAATGGCACGGCGAATTCCCAAAAGGAGCTGGTTTTTCTCATTCCTAATATGGGAAACAACAAGAAGATTTTAGATGTTAAATCGATGTGGCCACTCGGTATATAATATGCAACAGCTAAAAAATTGAAGATCAAGCCACAACTAAAGTAATAGAAAGTTGATACCAGATAAAAAGAACGGAATCCCCAGCAATAAGTCTCTTGGCACTGACAAATACACTCCATCCAGTAGTAAGAAGATGCCGCTTGGGCTGTCCTGCACGAGGAGGATAGAACACAACATGCCAGCATTACTTAAATGAAAAACTCAAGATGAAAAGATGTAGAAATTTCCCTTTATGCAATGTCCCAGATAGTTTCAACAAAAATGGGAATAAAAAATTTGTTAGCCACTGCAGCAGATGAGCTATATCGCAGATCCAATAGGACTCAAAAAATTCAACTTCTCTAGATTGGCGACATTCTCAAAGTACACATACACAATCGAGCAATAGATTGCGCAGAAATACCAAAATAATACACCAAACAAAGTCTAAAAGATACACCAAACTTCTAGTTTTACATTCTTGATCAGGAACATTATTTCACATATGGGCATTGGCTCCTTTCCAAAATCGCCCTCTGCGCATTGGTGAGGACCCACCATATTGTAATAGGCATCACCTACGAATAGGCTTAAAAATGGCTAGGAGAAATTGCAATAGAAAAGAAGTTTTATCCTTCACCTCCCTCTAAATGTATCTTTATGATTTCTTTTTACCCTCTTTGTTGTCCATCTTAACTAATCAAGAAAGTTTTTGAGGCACATGTGATTCCTAGAGGTTCAGTGGTACATCTTTTACACTCTCCAGTGGGAATGTTAGTTTATTCTCAGATATTACCCAAAATTGATCCCCCTTCATCAAGAGTACTGAGAGTTTGCACAAAATGATTGTCTTAGAACATAAAGGGTGTCTTTGATTTCTCTGAAGTGCATGATGTTGCTATTGTGGCAATGAAATCCTCCAAGTTTGACCAGTGACTACACTGCCAATACATGCATTCTGCTTTGGAAGAAGTTCACACTTTGATCATTTTAACATGTCTTCTAATGTACAGACTACCCATAGCCATTATGGAATCTAAGGAGACCAACCCTCTTATAGTGGCTTCCACATAGACAACCATCGCTGCATTCTTTCCTCCCATAATTTATGGGATGTCTCCCATAATTCTCTTGACTGAAACAATGTACCTTAACAATTACAAATTGCTATATCTCAAAGTAGATCCTCTCTCAAACCCTGCAAAAGATAATTTTCCCTTAGGCAAAAGGATCTCTAAGTGGATCCTTAACAACTCAATTCACTGAATCTTTTATAGTTAGAGCATCCAACCCAAAACCAGCCCTGATAACATGATTGAGCATCTAACCCAAAACCAATTGGCAATGAGTAGAGAAGCCCCCTAAGCACATAAACCAACCTTGGATGGTCCTAATCATTCAATGTGAGATATAAGCTATCTTTCATTTACGATCAAATACAAAATACAGGAAACGATTTAGCTAGAAGAAAAGGGCAACATAAACTGAAAAATGGAGTTGCAACTGTCAGTTATAGAAGAAATTACCAATATGGGGTTTAAAAAAAACACTTATGAATATATGGTCCAAAGGCTGTAAGTTTGAACCCAGAAGTTTTTCACAGACTAAATAACATTAAGCCCCCATTGTCTACCTCGGAAAATATGCTTAAACTTCCATTCAATATCATGGAGATCCCTTGCAATTAGTTCCTGTGCAGGTGGCGTTTGAGTGAAATCCTGAGATTGCCCAAGATAACAATGGAAAATGGTATAAGCACCCCAATTGTGTTAAACTAAGCAAAACAATATAGTGGTAATTACCAGCTGCGGGAAAACTTTCTCTGCAGCACGACGAGGAACAGAGAACCCTCCATGGGTACTAGTATCACTAGCGGTCAATGTCTTGCAGAAATAGTTATTTGGCTGCCTGCTTGGAATCCCTAGCTCAACAGGAAGATATGTATCCTTTTGCTCTTGCTATGTCATCACATGAATCAATTTTGCCACTCAATTCACCAAAAATGAAGAAAGATTAAGGAAAACAGCATCTCAATTAATGCAGTATCTTAAGAGTACCGGTGTCAGAGGCTGCAATGTCATTTGAGCATATACTTCATCTGTTTCAACATCTGCCTGGAATCCCACAACAAGAACGAATCATTCCTTAACATCTATCTTACTTTCACACACATATATCTAAATTTGTAGAGCTGTTGAAAAAAGGATGACTCTCGAGTACAGAACCCACATGCATTGTAAGATTATGGAGTTGGCAGATCAACTGGGGTGGCAAGCTTGGATAATTGGGTATGTGCGCATCAACCTCTTTATTAGTCGTGGCAGCAACCTGACGTTCAGTTCCAATTGATTTAAAACTGGCTCTTTCAATCGATAAACCATATATTCCGCATAAATGAATTCATGTAAATAAATGCTCGAAACAACAAGTCTATACATGAGAAATACCTGCTCACTGTGACCCTGAGGAAAGTAAACCATCCGACTCCCCACATTTGGCAGCGACACCAAAGGACCGGCACACGCATGCCATAGCTCCGAATTCAAGCATTTCTTCTCCCCTTTTCATAAACCATTACCAATCAATAATTCATCAGTTTATTTCTTCCTAATTGCTAATTTACTGCTTTTGCTCATATAATTTATATTTTTCTTACAAACAAAGAGTGTTCAAGACATGCAAAAACAACAAATTCAACTAAAAAAATCATTGAAAAAGAAATACACAAAAAAATAAAACAAAAAGTGTAAGAAAAAAAGAAGAGGAGAAACACAAAGGTGATAGAGAAAGAGAAGATACCTTCGTGAGCCTGCTGACCCAACCCTGATGTTGAAAGCTTCATATTTTATCTAACTTTTCTGATGTATTATTATAAGCAGACATTTATAAAACCCTCACTTGTAGCAATCATATCATTGAGCCCCAAACCATTGTTCCACCTCCAGCACAACATTTTTGGTCCCCAAGTACCAGCTAATCTACTCAATCAACCCCACTCACACTATTTTCTGGTTCAAAACTACAGAAATTTCACATCAAACTGAGAGTCTCCGTATGCATTTCAGCACAGTAATCACAAGAAATCAAGCTCAAACTATATAGAGAATCTCAATTTCAGTAGCGAAAAACCAGCTCATGAAACCCTAGGAAGAAAGAGTGACATCTCAACCGAGCTCAGAGCAACGCTCGTGCTTCGAGACCGCCATGAATGATCTTTTTTCCTTGATTCAATTCACACTTACGGTGGCAAATCACTTATCACTGTCTGAAGAGAGAGAGAGAGAGAGAGAGAGAGAGAAAAGCTTTTGGAGATATGGAGGTTTTTCACTTTTATAGCCCACCCGACCAAGCTCGACCTGATAGCAGTAGAGAGAAAAAAGTTAGAGGGAGATAGACATTAGAGACTATAGTCTGTATCTATCTCTCTCTCTCAGCAAAGAGGCTCTGAGAAAATCGAATCGTGACCGTTGGGAGAGACGTACCTGACGATCGTGACCGTCCATTTGAGGCTGACATGACAGGAGGCATGTGCCACCATCCTTCAGTGGTCGTTGTCAGAGTACGGACATCAATTCGTAGAAAAAAATTTCGAAATAAAAGAGAAAAAGAGGAGAGAGAGAGAGAGAGATTATTGCATTTTTTAATTATTATTTTTTCGTTTCGCTTTTCGGCCATACCGGAACTGTACCTTTTACCGGGGAATTATTTATTCTCTAAATTTACAATATAAAACAGAAAAAAAAATATATATATATAGTCCTTTTAGCATGGGATGGTCCAACTTCCATGACCCCACACACCATGACCTAAATTGATTTTTACCTCAACTTGATCTTATAACTTTTTCGTTTTTTTTTTTTTTGGAAGAAAATATATGGGTTAAAAGTAAAATTTAAGATTTTTGTCGTGATGATTTTTAAATCTGCAATCTTAAAGTCTAACTGTAAGAATGATGACAATTATTTTAATGAGGAGGGATTGCTTATGGAATTGGTACATCAGGTGTTTTTATGCAAAGTTTTGTACTAGAATTATTTTAGAAATAAATTTTTATAAGCTTTTATTGAAACGATTGCATTAAATTATTAATAAAAAAAAAAATTAAACACTCAAGTGAAGAGTGAATAAAGTTACGAAATTATGAGAATTCGTGAACAAACTAAATTTATATGCTGAAACCACGAGAATTAATAGATTTTTAATTTAAATTTTAATCAATTTAATGTATATGCAATAAAAATGATTTTGTGATTTAAAACTAAAGAACAAATAAAAATTTAAAAAACACGACATCGATAACAATAATTATACAAAGATACTAGTAGTTCGATAAGGGATAAGGATGTTCCTTTCTCTAGACCCTTCTCGTTTGGCTTTCCATGTTGTGGTATCCCCATAGTTGTGATCAATAAGCTATGGTTTCATGCTGTGATGATTGTGAATAGTAATTCTAGTTTTTAAATGAAACTACTGCCCCGTAATTTCAATGAAATTACGATCCATGTACCCAATTTATATGTTAACCAGCCCAGTTACATTAGTTATGCTTCTAGTAGTTGGTCTGGTTAGTGGGACGGTGGGGGTGTTAGCCTGTTAGGCATATTAGGCTCATCTCTTTGTTTTTTAGGTTTTTTTTCCTCTGTTATTTTTTAATATAGGCAAAATATTGTAAATTAGTAGGACGGGGCTCCGAGTCCGACAGAGTTGGAGAGCACATATCCGAGTGGATTTTGTTCTCCGACTTTGAACTACTATAAGCCTGCCTTACTAAATACCTAGCGGAGGTAAAATAGATAGTTAAAATTAGGCCAAATTTGAGTCTATTTATGTTGGATTTTCTAATACTGTTTTTTCAAAAAAAATATATGTTGTTGGGATTTGGTCAATTATGGATGGGTTTTGGATTTTTTTTTTATTTAGCTTGTACAATATTCGGTTTTAATATAGGAATTTTATATTTTATATAATAATATACTATATAATTTATAATTTTATATAAAATTATTTATTAATAAAAATCGAAATCATAGTCAAGGTGTTTTCGAAAAAGATTTCAAACATCAACTCCCACCGAAATCTAAGTTTGCCCTCCAAATCCAATTTCGACTTTGTTAATCTCTCAGTAACAAAAACAACATCGAACTAGAGTCAGAGTTAATAATAAATTTTTAAATTCTTACACCCCTGTAAATTAGGCCTGATAAGTCAAGCTCAAATTACCCAACCTATGTGAAAAGTTCAAATCTCAATTGAGGAGACTAACCTCATTTAAAGATCCACCAAATCCAACATAACTCAAGACCAGTCAAACTTTTTGCTTAGCCACATCATCAAGAGGGAGAGCATGAGAAGTCTTACCTGCACCGCCGAAGGAAACGGTCCACCCTCACCGTATCTTTGACCGCATCTCATGGAGAGCACCGCAACTGCCTAGCCCGTTGAGGAGAAGTCATGAGCTCCACACCGGAATAGTTATGCAGTTGCTAACACCTCGCCCAAATCTGTTAGGAGGGCAACTATAAATTGTGAGCTCCACCAACACTTGGTGGGTATGATGAGCACCACACTTTTACCTGGACATCACACTTTTCCTGAGCACGATTCTCTCATCTCCCTCAAAGCTTGTATTCTCTGTTCTCCACACCCTTAAATTAATAAAATATCCGGCAACTAGAGTCATTCAAGAGTGGACGTAGGTCGAGTTGACCAAACTATTATAAATTACTTGTGTCTCTCCATCACCTTATATTATTTCTTGCATTTACTATTTACACTTGACAGTTGGTGTGCAAAACTATTTTGTGGATCATCAGTTTGACGTCGTCTGTGAGAAACGAGACAAAATTCTCACTCCTGAACATTCCATCTATTGAACCAACGACGATCACTACCCGATCCATGAACCAACATGAAGACAATCCACCACGAGAGGAGGAGATTGCTCCTCCACCTGCCTACCCTATCCCGAATGCTCCAACTCTAAATTTCCAGCAAATGTTGGAGACCATGCAACAGCTGATGGCCCAAAACTGACAGATACTACAACTTATGCTCGCCAAACAAGGAGGAACGCAACTTGGAGTGCCTCAAGAAGCTCTACGCCGTGGACATCAAGGAACTCCACGCTCTAGACATCAAGGAGCTCCACACCTTGCTGCTCCCCATTTGGGCGTCCATGCAGGTCTGGGCGCCCTCTTTGGAGTCCCCTTGGGCGCCACACACAGGGGAGCCCATCATGATCCACCTTCTCCTCCTCCTGTTTTCTATGGTGAAGAACCTCATCTCCAAGAGGATAAGGGTGAAAACCAAAGCATGGAGTATGAGAGTCATCTCCATGATCATTCCAGATGAGCCCCCAATCAATGGGACGAGAAAATTAAGGAAGTGCAAAATCAGCTGGGTGATGTCTTCAACGTCATGAAAGCGCAAGGACCCGAGACAGTGGACTACCTGTTAAGGTGGACAGACACACATTTCAAACCTGATGTGGCAAACTACCCCCTTCCCCAAAAGTTTAAAATGTCATCCGTGGAGACCTTTGATGGAACAAAGGATCCACTAGACTACCTCGACACCTACAAAACTTTGATGCAACTGCACAATATCCCAGACGAAATTATGTGTAGGGCATTCTCAACTACCTTGAAGGGATTAGCGCAACAATGATTTGCCAAACTCACCTCGGCCTCCATAGGCTCCTTCGCCGAACTGAGCAGATCATTTGTGGCACAGTTCATTGGTGGGCACCGCCAACAAAAGCCTGTCACCCATCTGCTCAATATAAAATAGGATCAAGATGAGAGTCTGAGGAGTTACCTCACTCGTTTTAACGAGGAGGTCCTCCAAATCGAGGAGCCCAATGACAAAGTCACCATGACCGCCTTTCTAAGAGGCCTCTGCTCATCCAAATTCTTTTTTTTCAGTAATGAAGCAACCACCAAAGAGTATGTCAGAACTATCGGCAAAAGCTCAAAAATATATGAACGCTAAGGAAATCAATAGGTCCAAGCGAGGTGAATCATCTCGCAGATCTCCAAAAGCTTGACCTGCATCTGCACTGTTCTCAAACAGACAGTCTCAATATCCAGCTTAGTGACTCTCTCACGGATCGCCAAAAGCTTGGCTTGCCTTTGCACTGTTCTCAAACAAACAGCCTCAATATCCAACTTAGCGACTCTCTCACGGGTCGCCAAAAGCTTGGCCTGTCTTTGTACTGTTCTTAAATAGATATCCTCAATATCTAGGTTAGCGACTCTCTCGCGGGTCGCCAAAAATTTGGCCTTTGCACTGTTTTCAAATAGGCAACCTCAATATCTAGCTTAGCAACTCTCTCGCGGGTTGCCAAAAGTTTGGCCTCTGCACTGTTCTTAACACAGACAACCTATATCTCCAACTGAGCGGCTCTTTCATGGGTCATCAAAAGCTTGGCCTCTGTGCTATTCTCAAGCAGGCAACCTATACCTCAAGCTTAGAGACTCTCTCATGAGTCGTCAAGAGCTAGGTCTCAAAAGGTATAACTCTCTCACGAGCAGTTCTACAACTCTATCTTTGCTCTCGCACAAACAACCTACCTCTCTCTATAGGTAATTATGTAAGATATTTTAATATTTAGAATAACATTATTTTTGTCTTCACAAACAGGCTCTCCCAAGGCAGTCTCAGGCTCATCCAAGGCACCCAACACCTCTCAGGAGCCTAAAGGAGGCAGCCCAACACCTGAAGAGGTGTATGTTTGCCCAAATGGAGCAGCCCAGCACCTGGAGAGGTGCTTGACCCCTTCTGCTCATCCAAACAAGGAAGCCCAGCACCCGGAGAGATGACTGACCCCCTTTGCTCATCCAAACAAGGCAGCCCAGCACCTAGAGAGGTGTCTGACACCCTATGCTCGTTCAAACGAGGCAGCCCAACACCCGGAGAGATGCTTGACCACCTTTGCTCGCTCCAACGAGGCAGTCTAGCACCCAAAGAGGTGCTTGACCGCTTTTGCTCTACCAAACAGGGCAACCAAACACTTGGAGGGGTGCCTGACCGCCTTTGCTCGCCAAAACGGAGCAGCCCAGTAGCTGGAGAGGTGTCTGACCCTTCAAAATTGCACAAAATGGCACTTTTGGCACCTAAATCAGCGTCTACGGTTCCCGGATCATCGTCTGGAGCAGCGCTTAGATCAGCCCCAGCACCCAGGTTGCTGCCCTGCTCTCCCCACTGCACCTTGGACTGATTTCTTGCACTTTTTGCTGAAAAAATATTGTTGTCCATCGCTAGTGAGCTGCCCAGGACAACAAAATCTGCGTTGCCCAGTGCGTCTAAGCTATCCAAGACAGCAGAAACAATGGCCAGGTTGTTGCCCAGCCTCCCTTCTCGCCCACTGTGCACGTCTGCTGCGTGCCTAATGGTCTGGACAGACCCATTTTTTGCCTGCACACGACTGTTCAGCTCTCTGCTTTGCTCACCCAAGCTGCCCAACTCCCTATTTTGCGCTCCAAGGCGGTCCAGTACTCCACCCAAGCTGTCCAGCACTCCACCCAAGCTGTCCAGCTCATTGTGCTGTGCATTCAAGCTATCTAGCCTTTTTTTCTGAGCTCCCAAGCTGTCCAGGACAACATTTTTAGCGCCTAAGCTGTCCATGACAGCTCATTCAGCTCCCAAGCTATCCAGGACAGCCCTTCTAGTGCTTGGGCAACCCCCTGCACTCCAAGAAAATTTCTTAAATTCGCCCAAACCAATGCCTAAAATGGCGCCTACCTCCTCCCTTCCTTCGATCTCCACCACTCCCTCTTCAATTAACATTGCCCACTTGAAAACTTCACTCGAAATGGGTAGGATTTGAGTTCTCAAGGTTTTCAAGAGGTGGGTGTTCAATTTCAAAGTGAATGAAATTAGTAGGATGAAGGAGATGGTTATATTTATAGCTTAAGGTTTTTAAAGAGGGAAAAACCCAAATTGAAGGTTATGGGTTCTTCTAAAAATCCTAGCAAAAGTGGAAAAAACTTGAGGTATGCAAAGCAAAAATGCATTGTGGAGGGAAAGAGTCATCTAGCAGAGGAAGTTTCCAC
This sequence comes from Ilex paraguariensis, assembly GCA_963454935.2. Taxonomy (NCBI): domain Eukaryota; kingdom Viridiplantae; phylum Streptophyta; class Magnoliopsida; order Aquifoliales; family Aquifoliaceae; genus Ilex; species Ilex paraguariensis. The sequence continues at coordinate 72,010 of CAUOFW020000977.1, forward strand.
CACTTATAACTCAAGGAGCAAATTAATGCACCTTTCTCCAAGTTTCCTTGAACACGGGGCATTGGGGGGCAAATGATGGGTCAAGCCCAAATGGCCCAATCTATGTGGAAAGTCCAAATCCCAATTGAGGAGACTAACCTCATTTAAAGATCCACCAAGCCCAACATAGCTCAAGACCAGTCAGACTCTTTTCTTAGCCACATCATCAAGAGGGAGAGCATGGGAAGTCTTACTTGCACCGCCAAAGGAAACGGTCCACCCTCACCGTATCTTTGACCGCATCCCATGGAGAGCACCGCAACTGCCTAGCCTGTTGAGGAGAAGTCATGAGCTCCACACCAGAATAGTTATATAGTTGCTAACACCTCGCCCAAATCTGTTAGGAGGACAACTATAAATTGTGAGCTCCACTAACACTTGGTGGGCATGATGAGCACCACACTTTTACCTGGGCATCACACTTTCCATGAGCACGATTCTCTGCTCTCCCTCAAAGCTTGTATTATCTGCTCTCCACACGCTTAAATTAATAAAATATCCGACAACTAGAGTCATTCAAGAGTGGACGTAGATCGAGTTAACCGAACCACTATAAATTGCTTGTGTCTCTCCATTACCTTATATTATTTCTTGCATTTATTATTTACACTTGACAGTTGATATACAAAATTATTTTGTGCATCATCAAGGCCACCAAAGAAGCCTTGACCCATTGAACTCTTACGAAATTCCTTGCACCGTTAGACTAGTAGGTGAGACCATATAAATTATTCAATTATCATCTAAGCATTATTGATTCGAGTCATAAAATAATTTTGAAATTCAATTTAACCTAAAAGTAATACTACTCAACTATCACTTAAATTTGTTCCAAAAAAAAAATTTACCAATAAGTATTACTTTTTCTCACAAAAATCTATTAAGTCCTATCATTTTTATTTTATATCAATGAAATCCTATTTTTTATATTTTAGTTCGTTTAGGTTCTAAATTCTAATTTTATTTTTATTTTATCCTTATCCTTTAATTATCAAAACTTTTTCATTTTTTCTCATTCTTATAACCAATTAAGATGGCAAAAACTTCTTGCTTAAAAAACTAACATTGAAACCCCATAAAAAAAAAAAAAGTCAGCTAACATAAATTTCAGAGTAAGATCCAAAAAAAATCTACATTTTCTTACTTTCTTATCTCATTGTGGTACCCAATCTTAAAACCTGAGACAATATTTGTCGAGTATTTAATAAAATAATAAGCATTAAAAAAAATATATTGATAATATTTGTCAATTAATTTAATGTTATTATCTATTCAAACACAACAAACTAAAATAAAATTTTAATTTAATAATTTTAAATTCAATATAAATTAATAGAATAATTTAAAACTAACGAGATAATGTATTAATAGAATCTACAATATAATAATATTACTTTAATCGAAATAAGATATAACTTGTTATAAGAAGAAAACATATCAGATAACAAATTAAAAAGTCTCAAAGGTGTGCCACTGAAGTTGACATACCAGAAAGAATGCAAAATCACGTAACAATTGAAATGTCTTATGAGTGTGCTGCCAAATTAACATAAAAATGAAAGTATTTTGGTAACTAAAGAATAAGGATAAAATTGAAATATAACTGAAGTTGGACTTAATTTAAATAAAATATTAAAAATAAGACTTCATTGATATAAAACAAAAATAATAAGGCTTAATGGATGTTTATAAGGAAAAGTAATAAATATCGATAAAACAAAAAACTATCACTTAAATCTATACTACTATTAAAGTGACGTGGGTTTGTGGAGTCCACTCTTAAATTACCCAAATCACCATTCTTTTATTTTACTTTAGCTTCATATATTTATTTTAATCACACTTAATTGCATTTAATCCCTCTTTTAACTACCTATAACTTGCATATCTCTCTTTCATTAACTCTTTAATTTATTCCTTTTTGGGTGAATTATAATTAATTTACACTTAATTTTTATTTGGTCCCTTGACAATCAATTGCCACGATCAAATCCTTAAACTTCACAACTAGTTTCAATCAACTCCTTTTTTGTCAAAATTCATGAGTAATTGTGATAAAAATACCTCACATGAGCATTACATGCACCAATCACATACATAATATGATCAAAGTAACATGAATATGAGTCAATACATTAGATTGAAATACTTAAATCTATATCAAACGAGTTAGAAAATGTAATTTTAATTCATTAACCCTAACTTTAGAGTCAACTTATTCAAAATTAATCTTGTAATTGGATCGTACTATGCTCATGTGACTCTTTTTCTTTAAAATTACTGATAAATTTGAACTAGAGGACTTAATTAAAATAGAACTCAAAGTTAAGAGACTTGATTGTTTTAATTAATAGTTCAAGGGCCAAATATAAAAGAAATGTTTACTTTAAAGGTATAAAATATAATTTACTCTTTCTTTTGCATGACGCACATGACTAATTGTGAATATAGATTGTGTGCTTCTAAGGCACCAATTGACGATATCGTACCTACATTCAATGAGGAAGTGTCACACAGTAAGCATGGTGACTCAATACAAAATGGGCCCAAAATAAAAATTTAAACGAGACTTTATTAAAATTTAAGATAAAATTTAAATTATTATTTATATTATTGTCTCTTGAGAAACAAAAATATTTATTAGATTTTCGTATTCAAGTTTTGATAACATGTTTTTTCAGTAAATAGTATTATTAGTTCGAAAAAAGCATCATATCTGATTTAATAGTAAAATAAAATTTTACTAGATTTAATGTTAATATAATCAAAAAAAAATAAAAATTATAATTATTAAAACTTAAGCTAAATATCATAGACTCAAATGGTATTTTATGTTGTCATTAACAAAATAAACAAATGCTCAATAAGCACAATCAAATTTAAAAAATTCTAAATTTTATTTTTTTTAAATACTTAAATAAAATTGAACTTAATTGAATACATATCTACAAAATTTATTTAAACATTGAACTTAATTGAATATATATCTAAAAAAATTATTTAAACATTAAATTTAATTAAATCTCTATAAAATGTGCCCAAATCATTCGATAGCATAAGGGGGTGACTTCAATGACCACGCCATTGACCCGATCCAGACAATTAGTTTTTGAGATACACAGAAGTTGAATTTTTTTTTAAAAAATTATGTCACAGTGTCAAGCGCCAGTCATCTATATAATAAAATAGGAGTGTGTTTGAATTTTATCCTACTCATATTTTTCCTCTCAAAATCATCGTCAATCACTTACCTCACCCATCATCCATTTGTCAGACTCAACATTAACTAAGTATTCAACTTTTTGAAAATCTTGTCTAAGTTAAGGAAGAAACTGAGTTTTAAATGTATACACAGGAAAAGCCGTGTGCAATGAAAAATGCAAGCATGGTTTGGGGAGGGGTTTTTACTTATTTAATAACAAAATTACCTACTCCATCCGACCGGGTTTGAATCCCGGGCAACCCATTGTCATATCGAAAATATATGTATAAAAATCTATATTTATTTTCTTTTTAAAACCCACTTCATTCATTTACAAAAAATTAAGATAAATCTAAATAGCTATTGGTTGACACGGACATATAAGTCATGTTATACTGTTGAATAACAAGCTTTCCATTTTACGTTAAATCACATCACTTATTTCTATCACGTATTTAATCATTTATATATTTTTTCCCTAAAAATATCACACTACTTATTTTTATCATATATTTAATTATTTAATATTTAATTAATTTTTAATTAATATATTTTAAAAAAATTTAATATAGTGGAATCGATTTTTTAGACGTTTGAATTTTATGTTTTATCGTGCCTAGGCACGGGTCATGACTATTCATTAAGAATTTACAATTTTTTATTAACAATGTATGATAGATAACATTGTCACAGTGTCACGTGGTGTCGGGCGACAATTTACAATTCTTGTGAATATGAATTCAAGGGGTTGCCCTCTTTTAAGCTCTATGTACCAAAAACTGCAAAATTGAACCGTTTGTGTTATGGTGTCACAAGTTACCTCCAAATATTTGAAATCAAGTTATAGAGCTCTTTCTCTCCTAAACCAACCATGCCTCACAGTGGCTCAAATCAAGCAAATCCAATCTCACCTCATCATCTCCGGCACCATCGCCGACCCTTTCGCTGCCGGAAAACTCGTTGGACTATTCACACTGTCCTTTCAAAGCAATCTCTCCCACGCTTTCGACCTCTTTTGCCTTTTGCCTCACCGATCCACCTATGTTTGGAACACCATGATCAAAGCCTTTGCAGAGAAAAATGAACCCACCAGAGCCACATCTCTATATAGAGAAATGATGAAGAATGGGTTTTTACCGAATAATTATACATTTTCTTTTGTTCTCAGAGCTTGTGCTGATTTATCTGAATTGTATCTGGGTCTAGTATGCCATGCCCAAGCGATTAAATTGGGTTGGGAAGGTTATGATTTTGTGCAAAATGGGTTAATCCATTTGTATGCTACTTGTGATTGTACCGATTTAGCTCGTAAATTGTTTGATATTAGTTCGAATCGCGATGTTATTACATGGACTGCGCTGATTAACGGGTATGCAAAGGCGGGGCAGGTGGTGATTGCGAGACAACTGTTTGATCAAATGCCAGAGAAAAATGTGGTTTCTTGGAGTGCGATGATTACTGGGTATGTGCAAGTTGGGTTGTTTAAGGAGGCTTTGGAGCTCTTTAATGATATGATGATTACTGGGTTTCGGCCTAATCATGCTGGGATTGTCAGTGTGCTCTCTGCTTGTGCTTTTCTTGGTGCTTTGGATCAGGGTAGATGGATACATGCATATATAGAAAAGAATAGAATGGAGTTAGATACAGTGTTGGGCACGACCCTTGTAGACATGTACGCAAAATGTGGGTGCGTCAAAATGTCTCGTCGTGTTTTCGAGGAGATGCCATGTAGAGATGTGTTTGCTTATACTTGTTTGATTTCGGGTTTGTCAAATCATGGTCAAAGCGCGAACGCAATTGAATTGTTCATGAGGATGAATGATGAAGGAATCAAGCCAAATGAAGTTACATTAATGTGCATTTTGAGTGCCTGCAGTCGAGTGGGGTTGGTGAAAGAAGGATTGAGAATCTTCGAAAGTATGAGTACTGTTTATGGGATTGAGCCCGGGCTTAAGCACTATGGCTGCTTGATAGATCTCTTAGGTAGTGCAGGGATGCTAGAAGAGGCAAAGCAAGTGGCAAGGAAGATGCCCATGGAACCTGATTCTTATGTATTAGGTGCATTGCTTAATGCTTGTAGAGTCCATGGTGATGTCAATCTGGGCAAAGAAATGGTCGAGAGATTGACTGAGCGGAGTCTTGATCACAGCGGCGTTTATGTTCTTCTTTCTAACATCTATGCCTCAGTTAACCGATGGGATCATGTCGAAAAGGTGAGGAAGGGAATGGAAGAGAATAAGGTGAAGAAGGTGCCTGGATGTAGCTTGATTGAAGTTGATGGCATGGTTTGTGAATTTGTTGCTGGAGATAGGTCTCATGTACTTATGGAGGAGATCGAATTGTTATCAATAGGGATCGACAAGCACTTGAAGTCTCGTTGCTTTGATGAAGATGATATCACAGCTGAGCAAGATTACTTGGAACATATTGCAAATGAATAACTAATGCTTGGAAGAATCATTAGTTCACAAACAAGCTGTTCATGCAAGAGGTAAACCTTCTGTGCTTTAATTAATTATTGTTTTCGGAATTGTGCAATTTTGAGGTGCCATGGCTTTACTTGACTGAAACTTGACAATGTCAAATTTAGGATTTTGTTTTGATAATTGAAATAATAAATTGTTGGAAAAATGAATCCGAAAGATAAAATGAACTTCAGTGGTGAGGCATGAGCTGGGTCGTTCTCTTAAGACGATTCGCGCCCTTTTATAGAAAAAAACACAATGCAGAAGGTAACAGTGATATACGAAACAACTATAGACTGGATTGTTTCAATTAATTCCCATCTCTTCTGCGTAGAAACAAGGAAAAATGAGTTAATCGACATAACTTGCTGTTACCATAAATGAAGAATTTCATAAAGACCAAATGGACAAGAAAAAACTTACTTTTTAATAGAAAAAAACACTCTTAACTACACAATTCCATAAGTGGATGTGATAATAGATATCTAGTCGAACGAACGAAAATTGCTCTCAAATGACCTACTCAATGTTATCATCTTCTTCTTGGGCATTTTGAACTTCCATGTTGAATGTTCAAATGACATTGTCTTTCTCATATCAATTCTATATTTCAGGATGGTAGGGATGAAATACCAGGTACTAAATGTGAATGTGAGGAATACCATAGAGCAAGGCCATGGCGACCAAAAAAGGTAAAAGTGTGAGGCCTTCATTCAGTTGGCCTCTGGTATCTTTCCCGCACTGTGGCTCAGAAGTTCACCCTGTTTGTGGAAGAGGAAACATAAAGTAGCGGTACGAGGGGGCATCTCCTCAGAATGTGCTTTTCAATTACAAATTTCATTGTTTTGGTTCTGCTCTTTCACGAGTATTGAACTCAAGTAGACTTGCACTGGCCCTGCCACTGGATATTTATGTTTTGATAGCTGCGGGGGATGGTGACAAGGTTGAGTTAGATGATTATGGTGAAGGCCATCTAGAAAGCCCTCTGAAATTGAGAAATTTTTGTACGTGTTGTTACTTATTATGTGGAGTGAGTCACGTGGTGTATATATCCACTATCATAATCAACCATGAGAGTTATAACTTTTAAAGGTAAAATTACTAACTTTTAAAACTTAAGTTATACCTTTTAAATGTGAAGTTACAACTGATTAAGAATTAGTTATTATTGATCGTGAATTTACCTCAAATAATTATAATTTCACCTTTAAAATATATAACTTACACCTTAAAAGGCAATAACTTTCGTTACAATACTGATAAAATCGTAAAATTATACATCTCAACAAATCACTACCCCTCGTCAATTTCTCAGAGAAATTTTTAAAAGGACCAACTCATCAGAGCTATGTACATAAAAATTTCTCCTCTGAAATCAGGTGGCGCCTTGTACTCATTGACAAGCAGAGTTCTCTTGGAAGATTGCATGTGTCTGTTCATAACATGTGCTCTTTCTTCATAAAAATAAAATTTTCCTCAAATCCTTTGGAAAAGCAAGTAAGAGAGAGGGGGGGGGGTGTCAAAGATGCTTTGGGAATTTCACAAAGTGGACAGGCCATTGAGAAGGTAAGTGGAAATTGAATAATCACACTCAAATCAGTTAATGGGCCGCATGGCTTTTGAGTTGTGGGTTTTTTTTCTTTATTTTTTACTAAAAATGGTGGAAAATTTCAGTGACTTGATAACTGACATTCTATTTGTCCAATTGGGTTTTAGTGATTATGTAAGCCAACATTGGGAATCGTTTCTTTCTCTACTGCCATTCAATATGGATTTGACCATGGGCAAACACATCTATCAATCAGATATACTTCAGAGTTCTGTTTTTTTTGGGGTGTGTTGGTGGTGGTTTTTTGGGAGGGGGGTAATTTACCATTGCCATGAGGATGATTTCCAAGGTTAATATGGTTGTTATTATGATTGTTGGTTGAGTTTTTCACAAACCTGGAAATTCTCCTCGTGCTATGTTACAACCCCACCCCCACCCCCCCCCCCCCCCCAAAAAAAAAAAAAAAATCCCTACGTAATCATATTCAGAATGATTAATCTTGAGCACAACCGATGGAACTGCGCAATGAAGCCCCTTCTACATTGCTGGAGAGCAAAGGTCTACGAAACGCTGTACAACAGACTCGAAGCCCTCACTCCCGTGTCCGGTTATAGCATTGTTTGAAGCCAAAGTTTACTTAAGCACAAGGCTATCAAGTGACCAAGAAAAATTAGTTCACTAATCTCCTCTCATTCCGGTGAAATAATTCACAAAATATGCCACAAGACTGCAGTAATTCCTATAGCAAAGGTTTATGCAGAGAAAGACAATGGACATTCACCTTGGTAGTGAATCGTATGAACAAGACTACACCTTTTAAGACATTTCAGATTGAGAAAATAACAGAAAAACAATCTGTTTTCTCTCTACAGCGAAAAACTGCCGCATTAATAACCCGCAAAACCGAAAGCAACAACCAAATTACTAAAAAATCAGTTTTCTCATCACCACTTTTAACTTGGTCCAGGTGCCAAGACAAAAATACATTCAAAGCCATCAAGACAGCTACAAGATATGCCAATCTGTAGCACGAGAACAAAATCACAAAGGTCCACAAGGCCCACAACTAACCACAAACAAGAAGGATATGTTAACAGCGAAATCTGAGCGAATCGGTAGAAATGGAAGTTTCTTAAAAGACCCATTCCTAATTTAGTCCAGGCAGCAGCAAAGGCATTCCCATATAATGCATTAACATAGGCATCTCCAGCCATGACAACAAATTGGAATGCACCAAAACAACTTTTCAACTTTCCAGTTGGTAATCATAAATTCAAATAGCAAGGGACAAAAGAGAAGATGAACATCCTAGAGAGTAGAGGATGGAAACACAAAGGGGAAGAGAGAGGGGTCCCCTCAGCTGTGGATGGGGGTAGGGGGTAGGGGGCAGGGGTGGGGTGGTTTGGGACCAGGACTTCCACATTTAAGATAACACACCAGCTGGGGCTGAATCCTATAGGCAACGAGGCTACCTGAGTAAGGAATGCCAAAAGATGTTATGCATGTATCCATTCAAGTAAAAGCAGAGATGTGAGCAACTGCTCAAAAGCCAAAGCCAAAGCCAGCTACATACTAGAACTCCAACTGCTCAAGTAAAACCACTTAAAACAATCTAAAGTCCCATTCAAAGTTTCGTACCTAGTTCTTTAGTTTTAAAGCCAAAATCATCATTTACCCATACACACTCCAATAGCCCTTTAGTTTTAAAACCAAAATCATTCATTTAAATTAAATACGTTGGGTGCACGTCATATACAAAAAAATTGATTATTATTAATTATTAAGATCCTTTAGTCTAAAATTGAAACTAGATGACTAGAGATAACATTAACTTATCATATCCCCAAATGTGTCCGTGTCCTACTTTTATGAGAAAATACATGTCCGTGTGTCGTGCCGTATCCTATCCTTGTGCTGTGCCATATCCAATCCGTGTTCGTGCTTCTTAGTACACCAGCATTGAGTATGCTCAACAAGCCTACAAAACAATGACTGTTATGTCGTGACAAAATGTCACAAGTAGGTGACATAAAAGAAAATATGTAGCCCTGTTGTATGAGCATCAAAAGAATTCGTTTTCCGCGGGTTTTGAAAGTGGCTCCAGTGAAACAATTTCCTAAGTTTTTTCAGAATTTGAGAAAAGATGCACAAGGGCTGACAGCATTTCCACCCAGTGCCTGGGCTCTCTGATAAAAACTGCCTGAACCAAGCTTGACCCCGAGTGGGTAATGCTGTGAAAAGGTGGAGTAGGCCAGCTTCATTTCACTTATTTAGCTCCATCGACTGTAATATTCAACAAGTTAAATTGATATATAGCCAAATCTATGAGTAAAACCTATTTCTACCCCCAAGAAGCTCAAAATATAGGAGCAAACTTCACTCAAATCCCATCATCTATTCTTAAAAGAGTCATCCAGAAAGCTTAGCTTCATTTCACCAATCACCACCTAAGTTAATTTAGTTTTAGAACAGTATCAAGGTCCCGTTCTTTGCCTCCTTAGATATCAAACCCTGCAACAACTTTTCTTAAAGGACAGCAAACAGTTAACTATATTCTTATACACCACTAGTAAGAGAAAAATTAGATTTCACATACAGAATCACCACTTGTATGCCTTCGTTTTCTCACTTCCTTGCCACATAAGCTCATAGAGTCAAAAAAATGGGACACTACACCTATTGCACACTAATAAGCACTGTTTGGGGGTTTCCCTCCTTCCAAGAAGCCCAATTAGAGTCTATGTAATAGTGTCCAATAAAGCCCAACCTGACATTTTTTTTAAACAGCTAGACTTCCAAGTGAAATAGCCATACAAATTGCACAAAACGAGCAATCACCAAACAACAGCAGTACATTGGCACATTAAAAAAAATCAGAAATAACTTTCTTCGTAACACAATCAAATGCAAACCCCAAAAGTATCTAGTAGAATGTAAGTAGGCATTGAATCTAAAGTCCGAAAATCTCGCCATTTTTGCAACGGGTGTAATCATCTTAGAATTGCTCGGGGAACCAAGGTGTAGTTTCCAAGGTTCTCATGTCATTATCTCTGCAGTTGTAAACTGTTAATTTAGTTTTAATAGGATATAAAATATCTATCTACCCAAGTAGGTACTCTATGGTCTCCTATGGCTCAAACACAAGACCAGAGGTCAGGCCAGGCGGCAACATCAAAACAAGGCTTGTGTTGTTAATAACAATCTAACATCAGCAAATGTTTCGGCATAACTAGGCCACAAGAGTTACAAGTTGTGACCAAAAAATGCTAAGAATATTAAAAAACATAAGAATTCTAAAACATAAAGCATCCAAGTTCCAGTGTTTCAAAACGCAAACATTCAAATTCAACGAAAACATAGGGCATCCAACAAACACCAATAATATCTTAACACCTGAAAACATGAAGAACCAAATCAACAAACATCTAGTGCTAAGCTTCCATCTGTCCTAATGACCTGAAAATCGTGTTCATTATCATGCAATTAAGCAGATTTGACAACTCATTCCAGGCATATAAGCACAAATTCTACTTTTGCCTTCAAAATGTAAATTTAAGAATATCATTCGGAAAATAAAAATTAAAAAGCCTAAGATAATTAACTTACAAAACCTATTCCAAATACAAAAAAAAATAATAATAAAAAATAGAGAAGAGAGAAAATCCACAGAGAGAGAGAGAGCAGAAGAGGAAATAGATCAATCACATATTGAAAAAAAGAAGAAAGTTGACAAAAAATAAAAAAAGAAGGCACAAGCTGGAAGTCTATTAGTGGATGATAGAAGAAGAATAAGCCTGCGAAGAGAAATGGAGAAGCCAAAGTCAATAATCCAGTGCACATCTAATATTTCATCCAAGCCAATATATCCAATTGCCCAAAATATATCAATGAAGAGACAAAAAAATCCCTCGCATCAGATCACAACGGCACAACAGGGGGGTGTTGCCTTGCACCTAGAAAAAAAAACTCACAATACTCGATAAAGAATTCCAAATAAGACTTTCCACCTTGCAAAGAGCATTCAACATTGAAGTATATGCTTAAAGAAGAAGCGGAGGGCCTCCACCAAAAATAACAAACAATGCAACATGATTGGCCTTAAGAGTGCAGGGCAGTCACGTAGTTCACATCCAAATTCTGTGATATTTCTAATCAATGAGTATGGAACTTATCAATTTCTGCATTCCAACTAGGGAACAAAAACTTATGAGTCTTTAACTGAGAAAGTTGGATCTCAGCCACATCTAATTTTCAGGAGATAGTGCCCATCAAAAAGTACACAACTGAAATCCAGCAAACACCAATCCTTTTACAAATTCATTTCACTTATAGCCTGTTTGGTACAAAGGGAAATAGGTGGATGGAAAATGAAGAGGGGAAAATGGAATGGATATAAAAAGTTTCCACCATTCGGTATGTAGAGAAAATACAAGAGAGAGGAAAGTTGGAAGGAAAATCTTTCCCTCCTGCCCATCAAAAGTTTTTCTCCCAAAAAATGGGTGGAAAACGTGAGAGAAAGATGGACTTTTGGGCAAGGATATGAAGTTTTACCATTTTACCCTTTTGCATTTCCCCAACGACAAACAAAGTCTCATTCTCATATGACGCAAGCTGTAAAATTTCCAGAATGAAAAAACATTCAAAATCTTGTGTTTCTGTCAAATATGAGGCTGTCTACACTATCATGTGGCAGGTAATATAGGAAAGTGTTATTGTTGTGTTGGCCATGTGTGATTGAGTTGGCAGTAAAAAGTTTTTGCCATTTGACTTGCCTGTGGAACATTCCACATAACATAGGGATATAAAAGTAAATTTAATATAATATACTTTTCTTTCCTTTCACTTCTCTTTCAATACTAAACACCATAAAATTTATCATCTCAACTTTCCATCCATCGTACCAAACAACAATGAAGGAAAGTTATATCTTTTTCCATACCGGAAGAAAATTTGTTCCATCCAATTTTCTTTCCTTTCATTTTTCCATCATCCCTACCAAACCGACCATTAGAAAGCAAGTGCAATTTGAATGGAAGACCTAATGGCAGAACAATATAATTCTACGGAATACAAATGGTCATGTTGCAGTATCTTAATGAAAAAATTACACCAATTACATTGCACCATGCAACATTAATAATCAAATGTACCATGATATTGTGCTCTCAAAGGGCGAGTCAAAGTACAGTTCAATAATAAAAACTTTTGGCAGAGTTAATGCAGATCCAACTTGAGACCGCATGAATTCAGCAACATAAGGGATAAAACTGAAAAATAGCATACCACCAAAAGCAAAATAAAATAGCTAGGAAACTATGCACACATGACACTAAATTCGATGGCAAAGCACATCAAATGTCCTTTGCTTACATTGAAAAAGGATGCCAGAAATATTACCCAAAGACTAACAAGTGAACTACATAAACAGTGCATTGTATAAAGATGAAAATCTATCTATAAGTATTTAACATGAAGTCTCATCCCATATCTCTAAAGAAAATCATGCAAGGTATAAGCACCATGGGTCCCCACTAAAATGTGAAGTACATCTGTTGAACTGCTGCCCATATATTTTGTCACTGTAATCTGAGAAGCACCTGTCAAGATAATTGATTCAATTATGAAATGGTTGGTCTCTCCCCACCAAATGTGCACAGTGGCAAAGACACACTCACAAAAACACTACTTCGATTTAGTGAGTTTAAGTATTCATGGATTAAGCGAACCATGTTCTAAGCACCATAAGGTTGGGCAACACCAGTCGTTAATATAATGACAGAAAAGCTTTGTTAACATACAGTATGAAAGAAAACTCAATATAGGCCATCACATAAAACTACAAATTACGAATTATATATCTCAAACAATATCTTGAATCACAATATCAAGTATTAGCATCAGTTATAATGTTATGTATAGATAGACTGAAAGATAACACACATAGTTTCACTTGCTTAATAAATCCCACACTTACAAGTTACAACTGAAACCCAAGACACCAAATCAATCCCATTCCCAACCTTTCACACCAACTGTTTGGCAGGCTTAACAGCATCGGGAATAGCTGGAATCGTCACATAACCCATCTTCTTAGCGCTGACATCATCTCCACCATTGCTCTCGTCACCAAAATCCTCATAAGAATCCCCAAATTCGAAGCGATTCGGAGTAAAGAGAGACCAAATCAAATACATAGTCGCGGCAGTAAGAGCTCCACAGCCAACGCCGAATAGCAAAGCTCCAACAACGCTCATAATATCCTTGGTTCGGTCACGAACGGAATTGGTCACGGAAGAATATAATTCGGGGACAATTGGGCGTTTTTGGACAGCGATATCGGTGCGATCGATGAAGATAGTGGGTTTGGGGTGGATTTCACGGACTTCGGTGTAGAAGAAAGTGAGGAATCCAGGTTTGTTGTGGTTTCGGAGGGGGACATTAGGGTTTTGATCAATGGGGTAGTATGAGGTGGTGGATATGAAAAATAGGGTTTTACAGGGTCGTGCAGTGGCGGCGATCGCGAGAAGACCGAGGATTGTGAAAGAGAGGAGGAATCGGTAAGTCGAGGTCGCCATTGGAGCTGTGAGAGAGAGAGAGAGAGAGAGTTTTGGGGGTTAATGAATTGACCACAGAAGACGTTAGATTTATGAGAAGATAATAGGGGTTTGTGTAATCCAGTGTGGCATCGTCTATTCTACGCGGGTGGGGATGTACAGTCCGAGTTTGTCGCTTTTTATTTAATATTTTATTTTAAAAAAATGTTATATAATTCAAATGAAACCCAAAAATTAAAACTCAAATGCATATCATACCTTGGATGAGTGTGAGATAAGTAGACCCCATTAAAAAAAAAGGTAGGCCCTATAAATATATACATGAGTAATATATTAAATAATAACATTGATCAATTTTTTTTTTTCATTTTTACCTTTTTATATAAAATAAAATTATTTACCCTAGTCAATAAATAATGGAGATATATAAAAAAAGAATCTATCGTTTTATGTATCATTAAATTAGTGATATCATGTAAAATTTCTATATGTGAAGTTTCTTAAGACTTTTAACTCTAAAAATAAATTAAACTATAAAATAAGTCATGTTTTAAAAAAAATTAAAATTAAGAACATATTTTTTCAAAATTTTCATCATATAAAGAATTTAATTTTTTTAAACTAAATTAAAAATCAAAAGCATTTTATCTATTTTTAATACTCTAAACCTAAATTGAATAAAAGAAGTATGATCTATATTTTAAAAACATTCCGATTGATAATATTTTTTTCTTCATTTGTTCATTTAACAATTATTTGCACTTTATGTGTTTATATGTCTGTTTATGCGTGTATGAGAGAGAGACTATTAAAAATTTAAAATTAGTAGAACAATTGGGCCCAGATTTCCGAGTGGCCATCTGTGGTAGGAATCTCTCAGTCTTAAATTCTTTAACTTAGGTGGTGTTTGATATAATTAAAAGTTAAGCACTGAAAATTGAATTTTAAATTTTAAGTGTTAAATTTTGAATTTTTAATTTGCAGGCTGTTTTGGTATCAACTAAAATTTAAATATTGAATTGAATCAAACTATTTGACAAATATAAAGAATTGAAATTTAAAAATTATTATTATTTTAATTTTATCATTTTTTTTAACTCATCTCTCTGCAATTACCTTATTCCTACTACCTTCATCACAAATGGTGATGGAGGTGGTAGTAATAATGATGGAGGTGACGATGGCGACACAATGGTGATGGTAACGGTGACATAATGTTGATAATGACGGCGATACAATAATGATGACAATAGTGTTTGTGGTGACACAATAGTAATGGTGGAGGTGACATAATGGTAGTAATGATAGTGTTTCAGCGACAGTGGTGGTAGTGGCAGTGACACAATAATAGTGGCGGTGTTAGTGGCATAATGTAAATAGTGGTGATGACATAATGGTGACGACGGTGGTAGGGGTGGTGATGATGGTGGTAGTGGCGGCAACACAATGATAGGTGGGATTGATGGTGACACATGGTGATGGTGGCAATACAATGATGGTGGTGGTGGCACAATAATAGTGGTTGTGGCGGTAACACAATGACGACGGTGGCATAAGAGTAGTAGTAGTGACGACACAATAATGGTGGTAGATGACGATGGTGATGGTGTTAATAATGATGACACAATAGTGGTTGTGGTGATAGTGTTGGTGGTGGTGGTGACGACGACAGCAAAATGGTGGCGGTGACGATGACAACAAAATGGTTGTGGTGACAACGACAACACAATGGTGGTAGTGATGGATTATGAGTATTGAAAAATTAAGAGTGTAAAATGTATTGAGAGTATATTTGTCCATTATTAGGAATTAATAAGATCTTTACTGAGTAACATTTTCAGCATTAAGTGATAAAGTCGGTGACTTGCTACTTAAAATTTAAACTTATTTGTAAGAAGTGTTTAAAATATTAAGTGGTATGAGTTTTAGGTTATCAAATGAGTTTAATTCATTAAGTATTTAAAGTCTTCAATTTTAAACTTTAAGTGGTGTATCAAACATCCCTTTACGTTGTGGCTTCATTGATTCTTTTAAGTTCAAACCATCTTAGTGGCCTAGGCTTTAACCTAAGTGGCCTAGGCTTAGGTGCGGCCCTAGTTATTAAAATAATTTTTATCATATTGTATTTAAAAATAATTATCAATAATTTAATACATTAAATATTGTATTGAATTTTTTTATAAAAATTTTAAAAATTAGATTTTTCTCGAATTAAATCATTAGAAATTTCTAATATCGAAGAGGATTTTAGTTTTTCAAACATTACTCCCATCAATTAATCGACAACTCAAGTTATCCCATTCTAATTTTCACTGCTATTCGTCCCTTTGTGATAGTGGTAGTCGGCACATGTTAATCCATTAATTTTACCCCCACCTACAGTAAATATCTTAAATAACAATCCATAGATTCTTATGTAAATGACCACTATTTTTTATTTTTATTTTTAAAAATAAACTTTTATGATACTATTATTTTATAATTTCTTAAAAAATAAAATAGAAAAGTAAAATAGTAAAGAAGAGAAGTGGTAAAAAGGAAGGAAATTATAAGTAATACAAGAATGAGATGATGAGGAGTGATATCCTCTGTAATAAATATTATTTTTAATTTTTTTTGACAAATTACTTATTTTGTATTCAAGTAGTTACAAATAAGTCCCTATGTTATTAATAATAGATGATCTTAAAAAAAATTTTAAAAAATAAATATTAGAGGAGATTCTCCCAACGCTTGAGCAAATCTTCCAAATGCCACGTCAAATGAAGTTCCACCCAAATGTTATGGATATTAGCGACTAATAAAAATATATTATTTTAAATAACTGAATTTCACTATTCAAGGTGTTAATTATTATTTCAACAAATTATATTTTTATTTGTCGATGATTTGATGTATCATGACATGACGTCACCGTCATTCACCCGAACAGGTCCTGCCACAACGGACGTGGCAAGATCTGAAACTACAAAACCTTAAATTGTCCGGCTCACAATGACCCAAAAATAAAAAACAGAAGGTAAATTATACTCACAATTCTTGACATTTTGACTAAATAACACGAAGACCCCTTGACATTTTTAAAATGACACGGGAAACCTTTATCGGCATCAAAAGGTGATCGGCATAACCGAAGTGATAAAATAATTTTTTTAACCCTTTAATTTAATTTAAAATAAATACATAATAAAAAATATATATTACAAAAAAACTAAATTAATGAGTCCAAAAAAAGATATCTCTCTCTCCCCTTGCACCTTAATCCACTCGAAGACCACCACCACTCCTCTTCTCTGAGCCTCTCTCTCTCTCTTTGATACTTGTAACTCCTCCTCCTTATCTTTTCTCTCTCTCTCTCTCTCTCTCTCTCTCTCTCACACACACACACACACACACATAGATCCCCCAAAGTCTCACCCTCTTCATACAACATGCCACCGTAATCCAGCCCTCCCAACTTAACTGTCATCACTTCCACCACCACTCCAAATCTACTATTCGCAACCCCCTTTCTTTCTCTATCTTAGGCCCCGTTCTTTCCCCGCAGCAAACCCCAAATCTAAAGGATATATTACCTCTCTTTCTCTCTAGATTTGTAAACCCCACATGAATGGGTGAGTCACCAACTTCAAATCAATTTTATCAAATCGAAGCATAAATTCCCACTACCATTAGTGGTGTTGGTGCACAGTTTGGTTTTTGTGATTTATCTTTCAAATCGAATTTATGGTTGATTTTTGTTGTTAATTTTTTAGAATTTTTTATGGCTCAAATTTGGTGATGAAACAATGGGTGGTAGGGTCAGAGATGAAGAAGAAGATTAGGGGTAGGGATAGAGTTTAGGGATGGTGGAGGCAGTGGTGTTGATGGTGAGTTTTGGATGATGGAGGTTGTGGTGTTGATGGTGTGATTTTTGTGTGATGGAGCTGGTGAATTTTGGATGGTGGAACTGATGGTGTTGATGGTGGCTTTCAGATGGTGGAGGCGATGGTGTCCTTCACAGTCGCCGTATCTTCTATCTCTCTCTCTCTTTAAAAGGCGGTGGTTGAGGAGGTTGGTGGGTGGTAGCGATTTTGGAAGCCCATGGTGGGTGGGTGATGGTGCGAGATGATTGACTTAATTCATGGTGTCTTAATTTAGAAACAAAATTACCTTAGTTGGTGGTGTCTTAATTGGGAAAAAATTAGATAATTAATTGTTTAATTAGTGGTGTAATAATTTGGAAATAATAGATTATATTTGATTTAATACGTGTTAGGTAAGTTTAGTTAGTACAAATCTATTATATTGAGTAACTTAATTATTTTTTTAAATCATAATTATTATGAGAATTGGTGGGTTTGAATTACGAGTTTAAATTTTATTGGATAGGTAGGTATTAGTACAATTAAAAAATTAAAATTTATGTGTTGAAATAAATGAGGGATAAAATTATAGTGTAAGAACAATATATATTTAAATTCTTAAATTTCATTTTAGAGGATATTTTTGGTATTCTAAAAATTATTATTAGTAACATCATTTTTGATTGTTGACATTCTAACGTCTGTTACTTGGAGCCTGTAGGGGATGTGGCTGTTACAAGTTATAAATGTCAATAGAGGTCAGTATTGTTTTTAAAATGTGAGGGGCAAGGATAAAAATTTTGTTTCGGTGTATTGTTTCGGTCACCTAGAAAACAGAAATAATTCGATGTGTTTCGGAAATGTTTCGATCTGTTTTGAAAAAAGAATGAAAAAAAATAAAAAATTAAAGAATTTATTTTTCAAAACATTGATCAAAATATATTAAAATATCTTGAAACATTCCGAAATAATTGTGTAAATGCACTGAAATATAACAAAACATCTCAAAACATTATGGAATACCTCGAAATATTATAATTTTGATTTTATCACTGATTCGTTTCAGTCTCTTTGGAAACGAAAATGTTTTGGATGTTTTGATTATTTTGGAACAATATTTTGATTCTTGAGGGGTGTCTGTGTAATAAAATTAAATATCAGGGGGTGTGAGTGATATTTACCCAAAAAAACATCTTTCCGGTTCACGCTATTCCAATATCCAAAGTAGCCGTAGAAGTTAAGCAAGCACCATCGCTGTCGAGTGTCCGAAACAGAGAGAGAAGAGAGAACGAGCACGCAGAGAGAGGAGAGAGATGATGGGGGTGCTGTCTAACAAGATCGACAGAGAAAAACTGAAGCCAGGGGATCACATCTACTCATGGAGGCTCGCTTATATCTACTCCCATCACGGTCCTCTTCTTTTCCATTTCCTTCGTTAATTTCCTTTTTCCCTTACTTCCTGTTTTCATGATGTTCCAAATATGTTCTCATTTCTACGTTTTTTTTAGCAAAGTCTCAATGCATTGTGATTCGAAGTCAATCTGCAATTAGGAGGTTATTTACTAAAATTAGCAGTAAAAATGGATCTCGAATTTAAGTGCTTTCTAATTCCTCCAACTCATCGATTTTTTTTTTTTTTTGGCAAAATAACCAGCAAATGCATCATATTAGTTCCCTAAAAAAAATGGGTTTCAGTTTTTTCATTTAATTGAGGGGATACGGATCCCTTCTTGCTCATGATTTAACTTGATTTGTGAATTAGTGTAATTTACTCCATGGACACTAAGTGAAAACTTTGTTTTTCCACTTCATTATGAATACGAGGTGTTGAATTGTAAGGTTTTTACCTCAATTTGTGATTAAAAATTTAGAATCTATTTGTTGGTTTTGGCATCTAGCAATATTTACCACTCTGAAAACCAACATTTGGGGGGATTTGAACTACATTACTCTCTCTTATTTCATTTTTTAGTTTATTTACATATATTTGCAATGTATTAGGAGTGATCTGAATGTCAACTGCAGTAAGGTGATTATATTACCCATATTAGGTATCCCTAGAAACCTACATTGGGTGATATGAACTATGTTACCATGTCTTCTTTCAGTTGTGTGTTATTTACAATTATATTTTCAGTTCTATTTGGAGTTTCCTTGGATGTCCATTGCAGTTAGTTTGTAGAAGGGAATGTAAGGGTCTATTATTTTTGTGTAAGTTGACAATCTGAAAAGGTTTCAATAACTATCTGCTGGATGAACACCATCATTATCAATTATGAGCAGTTTTGTGCCTGTATCTTTCTAAATCACGCTTTTGTGGTGTTGTTTTTTCATATGTCATCTCATATATGAGGCTGTAACCTGCATTTAGTTATGCTTTATTGTGTCTTTCTTTTTGTTTTCCTACGTTGCATCTTACCTGTATTCTCTTAGTCCTTAGAGATGCATTTGTTGGTCTTCGTTGCTCATGATTTAACTGTCTCAACTTCAAATGATTTAGTGCTCATTTGCGTTATTGCTACTTTCTCATCTATGATTTGTCCTGCTGTCATTATGTCGTTGGTCTGCACTGCCAAGGCATGATTTTAAAGTTACTCATCCATATTAGTTTTGCAAGTTGGCTGCACTTATTTTCTGATGTGTTATTTCAACATTTCTTATAAATTTTTCCTCACCTTGTATTTATCATGTAATTATTTTTAACTTCTTTAGGTACAACATCACACAGCACTGTAGTACAATTGTGTTCCTCATGCAGTATGGTCTTCCTGTATGGGAACCATTTTTTACGCTCTCTTTCATTATGGGTTTGTAATTCCATGGTAATAAGATGGTTACCATTGAAGATTCATTGTTATTAGCATTAGTAAAGTTTGGTGGTGGTAATACGTCTAACCTGAGAGGTTCAAGGAGTAGGAAGTTCGCGGGAGTGGCTATATGAATAGTGTGAAAAAATTGAAGGAAATGTTGCTTTCAATTTAATAAGTCAACAATAGGAGAATTAAGAAAATAGGATGGGGAAGCTTCTCAATCCCTCTACTCCACAATTTGATGGTATACATGTGCACATGTGTGTATATACGTGTTAAATTGAGAGAAATAACATAACACAATATTAGAGACAATATTAGGAAGAAAGAGAGAGGTTAAAAACTTAACCTAACTCTCATACATCACTTGTATTTATAGTTAACTCGCAATAATAAGAATTACATATACACGCTCTTACTATTAACAATTTACACATACTACCCTAATATTCTTAACACTCCCCCTCAAGCTAGACTATATATATCATATAATTCAAGTTTGAAATAAATCGCCGTAAGACTTGTACGACTCAATACTTTGGTAAACATATCTGCAAGTTGATCTTCAGATTTCACAATTGGAGTTGTAATCTCCCCAACTATTATCTTGTCTCGAATAAAATGACAATCAACCTTAATATATTTGATTCTCTCGTGAAACACCAGATTGACAGTGATATGGATAGCTGTCTGGTTGTCACAGAACAACTGTAAAGGAAGTTGAATTGGAAACCCAATTTCCTGGAGGAAATGTAATTGCCAAGTCAGCTCACTCGTCGTATGCGCCATTGCCCTATACTCAGCCTCAACACTAGATCTTTCTACCACAGATTGTTTCTTACTTTTCAATGAGATAACGCTATTTCCTAAAAAGTAAAATAACCAGTGGTTGATCTCCGATCAGAAAGAGAGCCAGCCCAATCAGCATGTGAGAAACTTTTCACTCTAAGATGTCAATTAGCTCGATATAACAGTCTAAGTCCAGGACCATGTTTGAGATATCGCAGAATACGAGTAACTACCTCCCAATGTGGTATTCTAGGACACCCCATGAACTAACTTACTATATTGACTACATAAGAAATATTCGGTCGAGTAATAGTGAGATAATTGAGCTTCCCAACAAATCTGCAATACCGACCTGGATTCTTAAACAGTGCACCATCATCTATCAAAAGTTTATGATTCGGATCCATAGGATATCAATATGTCTGCCATCTAGCAAACCTGGTTCATCTAGCATGTCAAATACATATTTTCTCTGGGATAAACAAATACCCTGTTTAGATCGAGCCACCTCAATACCCAAGAAATACCTGAATTTTTTCAAATCCTTAGTAAGAAATTGATCTTGCAAGAATATTTTTAACTTGACAATCCCTTCAGAATCATTTTCAGTAATCACAATATCATCTACATAGACCACCAATAGAACATATCCAGCATATGTCTGTCTATGAAACACAGAATGATATGTCTGACATCGAAGAAGACCAAATTTTAAAACTGCATCTCAAAACTTATCAAACCATGTCCTCGGTGGTTGCTTCAAACCATACAAAGATTTCTTTAACCGACATACACTCTTATCATACTCCCCCTGAGCAGTAAACCCAGGTGGCTGCTTCATGTATATCTCTTCAACCAAGTCACCATGTAGGAAGATATTCTTAACGTCTAACTTGAACAAGGGCTAATTAAGGTTAGCAACCAAAGAAATCAAGATACGAACAAAGGAAATTTTGGCAACAGGAAAGAAAATCTCTTCATAATCAACACCATTAGTCTGAGTAAAGCCCTTTGCAATAAGCCGGGTTTTGAGACGCTTCATAGAACCATTCGGATGAAATTTAACAGTATACACCCAACGACACCCAACAGTTCGTTTACTAGGAGGTAAAGGAACGAGATTCCAAGTCCCATTATGATGTAAGACATTCATCTCCTCCTCCACAGCTTTCTTCCAACCCAGATCAGATAATGCATCCTGTAAATGCTTAGGAATATATATAATAGATAATTGGGAAGTAAAATAAGAGAAGACAGGAGACAAGGCATCATATGAAACAAAATGAGCAATGAGATGATTAATAACACATGAACGAGTGTACCTTTTCGAAGAACAATAGGTAAAGAGTTTAAATTATATGATGTACTAGGATCAAAAGGTGGCAAGGAAGACTATATGGGCACCTCAGTCGATGGGCGAGGACGAAGAGAGTAGACACGGAGAGATAAAATAGATGGTAACACAGTGGGCAACAGAATATCTGAAGATGAGGAAAAAGATGGTGATACAGGAGATGACCAAAAGTCCAGATCCAAAGGCTGAGAAGATGCTGAAAAATATAGAATAGATTCCTCAAATGTGACATCGGTACTAGTAAAGTATCGTCGCAGAGAAGGACTGTAGCAATGATACTTTTTCTGTGTGCTGGAATAACCAAAAAATATACATTTGGTTGCTCGAGGGTTAAGTTTATCAAACCCAGGACCCAAATTGTGAACATAACAGATACATCCAAAAACTTTAGGAGTTAGGAAAAATAAGGGCTTGCCAGAAAAAAAGATAGAATATGGACTTTGCCCATTTAACATAGAGGATGATATACGATTAATAAGGTGACAAGCAGTAAGAACATCACTTCAAAAATATCAGAGAATATTCATCTGAAATAACAAGGCACGGGTGACTTCCAACAAATGACGGTTCTTGCGTTCGACAACACTGTTCTGTGGAGATGTGTAAGCACAGGAAGTCTGATGAATAATGCCAGTTTTACTAAGATAAGCTGAAAAAGGATCAGATTCATATTCCCGAGCATTATCAAAACGTAAAATACGTATACGACAACCATACGGAGTTTTTATTTTCTTACTAACGGGTTTAAATATAGAGAATAATTTAGACCGAGTTTTCATAAAAAATAACCAATTCACACGAGAATAGTTATCCACAAATGATACAAAATAAAGATATTTATTAGATAAAATATTTTTTATTGGACTCCATACATCAGAATGTACCAACTCAGATGGATTAGACATATTATTATTGACTCTAGACTGAAATGACACACGGTGATGCTTACTAAGTTGACAAGTTTCACAAGATAAATGCGACACACAACTAAGACTGGGAACTTGACGTTTTAGATTTTGGAGAAAGGGATGTCCAAGACGACAATGCCATTGAAAAGGAGACAACGGGGTCTGTAGAGCCCGAGTAGGTGAATTAAAATCAAAGTAATATAAGCCACCAACTTCATGCCCCGTACCAATCTTCATTTTCATCTTGAGATCCTGAAAGACGCAATAAGAAGGATAAAAAATTATAGAACAATTGAGAGAACGAGTAATCTTACTAATAAAACATAAACTAAAAGGAAACTGATGAACAAATAACACGAAAGATAAGGATATATCAGGATTCAAGTGAGAAGTCCCCAAGCCTGAAATTTTAGAATAAGTACCATTATTAAGAGTAACACTACGTGTGAAATAGCAGACTGATAATTAGAAAAAATATCAGACGCACCAGTTATGTGGTTGGAAGCGCCAGAGTCTATGATCCAGGGACTACGAGTGGAGGACAATAAACAATTGGAAGCAATACCTGACTAGGCAAAAGTAATGGAGGGAGATGAGACAGCCTGTTGCTGGAACAGGAACTGAGCGTATTTCTCTCGTGTAATAGTTACCAACCCAGTGTCTTGTTTAGGTTCCATAAGTGCAGCAAATAAAAAAAGAAAATCACTAGATCACTGATCCGGACAAGAATCACCTACTACACTGCTGAACTGAAGAAGAGACGATTGCTGGATCATTGAACCGGATGGAGAACTCCACTAGATCGCTGAACCAGACCAAAAAAGTCCACTGGACCGCTGAATCGGACCAAAGGAGTCCACTAAACCGCTTCACTAAATCGCTGAACTGGACAAAAAGAGTCCACTAGATTGCAGAACCGAACCAGAGAAGTCCACTGGACCGTTGAACCGGAGACAAAACAGATGGAACTGGTCTGAATCGTTCTAAAAACTGATTGAACCGGGCCTGAACTGGTGTACAACTGAATGAACCGCGCCTGAACCGGTCTGGTCTGAGGCTACTAGATCTGTGTCTGGATCTGGGTATGGATCTGGATCTGGACTCGGTCTTGACTTCGTCTTCTTCATTGAGTAGGATTTCAACCAAACCCTAATCTCTGCACCAAAGTCGACTAGGCCCAATGCCGACTGCACCACCGCGAAGCAAACAACCAGGCGCCACCAAGTTGACTGCACTAACGTCGACTACACCACCACGAAGCAAGGCGCCACCAAGTCGACTGCGACCACCACGACAACAACACCTCCACAACACAGCACCACCAATTCAACTGGCACCACCACGACAACAACATCACTACCACAATATGTATCACAACCATTGTGTAACACCACCACAATGCCGGAACTGCGACAGCAGCACCTCAATAGTGCTATCACTTCGACAGTGGCACTACCTCAACAATAACACCACCAAGCTAAGGTAATTTTCGCAACACAAACATACACTAATATTTGTATTTAGGACCGTATTGCTTTGATACCATGTTAAGTTGAGGGAAATATCATAACACAATATTAGACACAATATTAGAGAAGTTAAAAACTTAACCTAGTTCTCATACATCAATTGTATTTATAGTTAACTCGCAATAATAAGAATTGCACATACACCCATAGTTGTTAGTATCGTACGATACGTCACGATACAGGCCTAAAACGATACGAATCGTAGTTATGTATTATTTTTGTGTTGTATCGTCCGATACACGATACGTTTTTACGATACGATATGTATCGATACAATACGAACGATACGCGCAAAACCTGTTTAATTTTTTTTTTTTTTTGGGATCGAACTATGTTGTTTTGTCTAAAAGAGATTGATTTTTTATCCCTACAACTAAAAACGACGTCGTTTTAAGGCTAGGGTTTAGAAAAAAAATAAATTTCTCTTTTCCTCTCATTCGATCTTCGTTGTCTTTCCTTTTGGCCTGGGTGTTCTTCACGAGTGACGAGCGACGAGCGACGACGAAGACACAAGACCTCCCGATCGACAACGACGACGACGAAGACACAGGAGCCATCAACGAAGGCAGCAAGCCAAATCCTGTTCTCCGTCTTCTTTCTTCTCCCTGTTCTTCATCAACGAAGGCAACAAGCCAAATAAATTTTAGCTTCTTCAGCTACTCCAGGTAACCAAGCCAAATCCAAGTGTCCTTCTGTTCTTCATTCTTCGATCTTCCCTCTCTCTCTTCTCTCTGTTGTTGAGGACGAAGAACCCCAGTCTAGCCCCTCTCCCTCTTCTCTTTGTTCTCCGTATTCTTTCTCTTCTCCCTGTTCTTCATCAACGAAGCTGCCTTGGATCGAAGCTGCAACTGCCTTCTTCTTCTTCCTTCTCCAGCTAAGTGCATTGTAAGTAATTCTGTTAATTTATTTACAAAGCCAAATAATTTTTTTTTTGTATAAAAATTTTGAATCTTGATTAATTTTTTTGTAGTGGATTATGTTGATGACTTGAATAGTTGGTGCAGTATTAATAAAATACTATGTTTTTATGAGTGTATGATTTTTTTTCAAAGGTATAAATATTTTTTTATTATTTATTTAAAATTGTACCGTATTTTACAATACACGATACGATACAATATTTGTATCTTACGATACGCCTTCCGATACACGATTTGATAACTATGCATACACCCTCTTACTATTAACAATTTACACATACTACCATAATATTCTTAACAATACGCATAGATATGCACTTTGAACTAAGAAATTCAACCCAATATTATTAGGCTACAAGTTTAGTTGCTCACATCTTCAGCACAATAATGTTTCGGTGCTGAATGTTCATTATTGTCAACAAACAAGTAAGAGATTTGAAATTATAAAGTTCATGGTTTACTTCTTGACCCTTATACAATATGAGCAATCCTCGTACAGATAATCCAACTAGACTAATCTTCTACTGCAAATTTTGAACAATTTTAGGTGACAACAATTCTTGGTGAGAACCCTAGAGCGACTTAGATAGACTCACCATTTATCATCTCTTTTGTTTAGATTTCCTTATTTGTACCTCTGTTGTCCATGATGGATGATCAGAAAGTTCACAAGCAGCTTTTAAAGAAGCCTTTCTCTCTTTGAAACCTGCAACTTCTCCTCCTCTTCCTCTTCTCTCTCTCTCACACACACACACACACATAGATCCCCCAAAGCCCCCGCCCCCCTCCATACAACACGTCACCACAATTGGCCCTCCCAACTCAACTGTCATCACCTTCACCACCACTCCAAACCCACCATTCCCAACCCCCTTCTCTTTCTCTATCTTAGGCCCCTGTTCTTTCTCCACAGCAAACCCCAAATCTAAAGGCTATATTACCTCTCTTTCTTTCTAGATCTGTAAAACCCACATGAATGGGTGAGTCACCAACTTTGAATCAATTTTATCAAATTGAAGCATAAATTCCCATTGCCATTAGCGGTGTTAGTGCACAATTTGGTTGTTGTGATTTATCTTTCAGAGTGAATTTATGGTTGATTTTTGTGGTTAATTTTTTAGAATTTTTTATGGTTCAAATTTGGTGATGAAACAATGGGTGGTAGGGGCCAGAAAAGAAGAAGAAGATTAGGGGTAGGGATAGAGCTTAGGGATGATGGAGGCTGTGGTGTTGATGGTGAGTTTTGGATGATGGAGGTTGTGGTGTTGATGGTGTGGGTTTTGTGTGGTGGAGCTGGTGAGTTTTGGATGGTGGAACTAATGGTGTTGATGGTGGCTTTCGGATGGTGGTAGCGGTTTGGAAGCCCATGGTGGGTGGGTGATGGTGCCAAATTATTGACTTAAGGTGTCTTAATTTAGAAACAAAATTACTTTAGTTGGTGGTGTCTTAATTGAGAAAAAATTAGATAATTAATTGCTTAATTAGTGATGTCATAATTTGGAAATAATAGATTATATTTGATTTCAATATGTAAGATTAGGTAAGTTTAGTTAATACAAATTTATTATATTGAGTAATTTAATTGTTTTTTAAATCATAATTATTATGAGAATTGGTGGGTTTGGATTACGAGTTTAAACTTTATTGGATAGGTAGGTATTAGTACAATTAGAAAATTAAAATTTAAGTGTTGAAATAAATGAGGGATAAAATTCTAGTTTAAGAAAAATATATATTTAAATTCTCAAACTTTATTTTAGAGGGTATTTTTGGTATTTTAAAAATTATTATTGGTAACCTCTTTTTTGATTGTTTACTATTCTAACATCCGCTACTTGGAGCCCCCGTAGGGGATGTGACAGTTACAAGTTATAAATGTTAAGGGAGATCAGTGTTGTTTTTTAAAATGTGAGGGGCAAGGATAAATATTTTTTTTCGGTGTATTATTTTGGTCACCTAGGAAACGGAAATAATTCGACGTGTTTCGAAAACGTTTCGACTCGTTTCGAAAAGAAATAAAAAATTTAAGAATTTATTTTTTAAAATATTGATAAAAATATATTAAAATATCTTGAAACATTCTTAAAGAATTGTGCAAATGCATTGAAATATAACAAAACATTTCGAAACATTATGAAATACCTCGAAATATTAGAATTTTGATTTCATCACTGATTCGTTTTAGTCTCTTTGAAAACGGAAATGTTTCGGAACAATATTTTGAATACTGAGGGGTGTCTGTGTAATAAAATTAAATATCAGGGGGTGTGAGTAATATTTACCCAAAAAAAAATCTGTCCGGTTCACGCTAATCCAATATCCAAAGTAGCCGTAGAATTTAAGCAAGCACCATCGCTGTCGAGTGTCCGAAACAGAGAGAGAAGAGAGAACTAGCACGCAGAGAGAGAGAGGAGAGATGATGGGGGTGCTGTCTAACAAGATCGACAGAGAAAAACTGAAGCCAGGGGATCACATCTACTCAAGGAGGCTCGCTTATATCTACTCCCATCACGGTCCTCTTCTTTTCCATTTCCTTCGTTAATTTCCTTTTTCCCTTACTTCCTGTTTTCATAATGTTCCAAATATGTTCTCATTTCTACGTTTTTTTAGCAAATCCTCAATGCATTATGATTCAAAGTCCAGCTGCAATTAGGAGGTTATTTACTAAAATTAGCAGTAAAAATGGATCTCGAATTTAATTGCTTTCTAATTCCTCCTACTCATCGATTTTTTTTTTTTGCAAAATAACCAGCAAATGCATCATATTAGTTCCCTAAAAAAAATGGGTTTCAGTTTTTTCATTTAATTGAGGGGATACGGATCCCTTCTTGCTCATGATTTAATTTGATTTGTGAATTACTGTAATTTACTCCATGGACACTAAGTGAAAGTTTTGTTTTTTCACTTCATTATGCATAAGAGGTGTTGAATTGTAAGGTTTTTACCTCAATTTGTGATTAAAAATTTAGAATCTATTTGTTGGTTTTGGCATCTAGCAATATTTACCACTCTGAAAACCAACATTTGGGAGGATTTGAACTACATTACTCTGTCTTATTTCATTTTTTAGTTTTTTTACATATATTTGCAATGTATTAGGAGTGATCTGAATGTCAACTGCAGTAAGGTGATTATATTACCCATATTAGGTATCCCTGGAAACTTACATTGGGGGATATGAACTATGTTACCATGTCTTCTTTCAGTTGTTTGTTATTTACAATTATATGTTCAGTTCTATTTGGAGTTTCCTTGGATGTCCATTGCAGTTAGTTTGTAGAAGGGAATGTATGGGTCTATTATTTTTGTGTAAGTGGACAATCTGAAAAGGTTTCAATAACTATTTGCTGGATGAACACCATCATTATCAATTATGCACAGTTTTGTGCCTGTATCTTTCTAAGTCACGCTTTTGTGGTGTTGTTTTTTCATATGTCATCTCATATATGAGGCCGTATCCTCCATTTAGTTATGCTTTATTGTGTCTTTACTTTTTGTTTTCCTCTGTTGCATCTTACCTGTATTCTCTTAATCCTTAGAGATGCATTTGTTGGTCTTCGTTGCTCATGATTTAACTGTCTCAACTTCAAATGATTTAGTGCTCATTTGCGTTATTGCTACTTTCTCATCTATGATTTGTCCTGCTGTCATTATGTCGTTGGTCTGCACTGCCAAGGCATGATTTTAAAGTTACTCATCCACATTAGTTTTGCAAGTTGGCTGCACTTATTTTCTGATGTGTTATTTCAACATTGCATATAAATTTTTTCTCACCTTGTATTTATCATGTAATTATTTTTAACTTCTTTAGGTACAACATCACACAGCACTGTAGTACATTTGTGTTCCTCATGCAGTATGGTCTTCCTGTATGGGAACCATTTTTTACTCTCTCTTTCATTATGGGTTTGTAGTTCCATGGTAATAAGATGGTAAGCATTGAAGATTCATCGTTATTAGCATTAGCAAAGTTTGGTGGTGTTAATATGTCTAACCTGAGAGGTTCAAGGAGTAGGAAGTTCGAGGTAGTGGCTATATGAATAATGTGAAAAATTTGAAGGAAATGATGTTGCTTTCAATTTAATAAGTCAACAATAGGAGAATTAAGCAAATAGGAAGGGGAAGCTTCTCAATCCCTCTACTCCACAATTTGATGGTTATACATGTGCACATGTGTGTATATACGAATAGATATGCACTTTGAACTAAGAAATTCAACCCAATATTATTAGGCTACAAGTTTAGTTGCTCACATCTTCAGCACAACAATGTTTCGGCGCTGAATGTTCATTATTGTCAACAAACAAGTAAGAGATTCGAAATTATAAAGTTCATGGTTTACTTCTTGACCCTCATACAATATGAGCAATCCTCGTACAGATAATCCAACTAGACTAATCTTCCACTGGAAATTCTGAACAATTTTATGGTGCCAGCAATTCTTGGTGAAAACCCTAGAACGACTTAGATAGATTCACCATTTATCATCTCTTTTGTTTAGATTTGCTTATTTGTACCTCTGTTGTGCATGATTGATGATCAGAAAGTTCACAAGCAGCTTTTAAAGAAGCCTATATTCTTTCCCAAAACATTAAAACTTCAATCAAAAACCCTAACCCTAATTTAGCCCACCATTTCAGCCTTACAACCTTTATTCTTCAAAATTTCCCTAAAATTCCCGCCATTTTTCTGTTGAAGTTCATTCTAACAACAACATTAATCCTTAACAATTTAACTAGCCGTACAATCATAAAATATAAAACTAAAATACATAGTCCGCTATTTTTTAATCATGGAATGCATTTACTTCCCACTGTTATCATTCTTTTATTTCCCATAATCTATCTAGACACCCTATTTTGCTATGGTCATGCAGTAACACTTTGATCCCTAACCACTTCACAGCTTATGCCAAACTATCAATGTCATGTTATTGGTACAGATAAAACATCAGGATACTAACTACAACATAGGACCGGTGACCAGAATGCCTCTAAACTTCAGTTTTCACGCCTAAGTCCCACATATCAGTTGTCAATCCATATAGTTTTCCAATAATCATCATACTTAAATAAGAGTGCTTCAAAAATATGCTGCAAACAGAAACTTATCCTTTCAAAACCCAATCGGACAGCTGTTAATACAACTAGCCTGCATAGGTATGCCCCTGAACCCTGAAGCCTATTGAATTTGAACATGCAGATCTAGTTCTAGCATCTGTTCATTGCCTGGCAATACCTATGCTAATATGTTACTAAAAAGGGCCAAATATCTAACCCAGCAACTGTTGATGCTATGAGATATCACACATTGTTAAGCAGTAAATTCACAATTGATGACTACATCAAACAGATAAGTTCTGCAAAACTCTGCGCACAAAATCAAAATTCCAACATACTTAAAAGGAAAGCAACCATGTCAACAGGTCACACATGTAGGGATAATACAAAGATCAGGTCAATGCAGCAGCAAGGTGCAGATTGGAATCCTAAGAAATTATATAACAGCGGTATATATGTCTTGACCAACCTTGAAGGTGATGACATGAAGTCTTGTTTGGTTGAAGACACATTATTATCTGGAAAAGACGAGGAGGCAGTTGATGAGGGAGAAGATGATGCAGAAGGAGGTTGAGGGATACCTACTTTTTCTTTAAAGTCTTAAAGCAATGTGACCTATTTCATTATTGTCCCACTTGATTTTTGAAACATAAGCCTCCGTCATCCGACGAAGGACCTAATGACTCGCCCTGATCAATCGATGGTGGATTCAAACCATTCTAGGCCTCTGCCTAGAAGGATCTCCAAGCTCAATATACACACGATTCCACCACCAAAAATCAAAGAAACAAAGCAAAAAAAAATCAAAGATGCACACAAATAGGTTATGATCGGAGTTGTGAATGGACAAATCTATAAATTGAACTCATCAGTGTTTTGAAAAGTTCACCTAGGCGAGAAGCGAGGCGAAGTGGGATTTTGTCGCCTTGAACACCCCAGGCGAAGCGAATGTGACCGAAGCGAGGAAAAAGCGAGCGCCTTAGTTATGTGAGGTGAGGTTGTGTTTTATTTTTATTGTGAACCGTTAGATTGTTTTATTTTTATTGTGGACCGTTGGAATGGGACAATTGAAAAAAATATTGTAAGATGCCCATACACCCAATTACCCCCTTATCCCATAAATATAAAACCCAAACCCTAATTTTGCTCAGATCAGACGATCGATTACTGCTGCTCCTTCCTCTTTGGTCAGAGACGATTGACTGCTGCAGCTCTTTTGTTGCTGTTCCTTCCTCTGGTCAGAGACGATCGACTTCTGCTGCTCCTTCCTCGTTGGTTACAAGTTTATCCCCTCTTTTTCTTCTCTCTTTTTTGTTTCTCTCTTTTGTTTCTCTTCTTTTTTTTTTCCTGCTTCTGCTGATGTCTGATAGTGTTGTAATTTTTTTTTTGCTTCTGATTCTGGTTCTTCTTCTCTCTTTTGTTTTCTGTTTTTGGTGGTGTTTTTTTTTTTTTCTGCTTCTGCTGGTGTTTGATAGTGCTGTAATTTTTTTTCAGCTTTCGATTCTGGTTCTTCTTCTCTCTTATGTTTTATGCTTCTATTGCTGCTATTTTTTTTCCTGCTTCTGCTGATGTTTGACAATGCTGTAATTTTTTTTTTTGCTTCTGATTCTGGTTCTTCTTCTCTTTTCTGTTTTCTATTTCTGTTGCTTTTTTTTTCTTGCTTCTACAAATGTCTGATAGTGCTGTAATTTTTTTTTTTTTGCTTCTGATTTTGATTCTTCTTCTCTCCTTTGTTTTCTGTTTCTGCTGTTGCTATTTTTTTTTCTTACTTCTGCTGATGTTTGATAGTGCTATAATTGTTTTTTCTACTTATTTTTTTTCCTAAGTCTATTTTTTTTTCTTTTTCTGCTTCTGCTTCTTTAATGATGAATGCTGATGATTTTGATTCTTTAATGATGCTTCTTCTTTAATGTTTGTATAGCTGATGATTCTGTTTTTTTGTAATGCTATTTTGCTGATAGTAGTGCTGATTTTCTGTAATAATGATTAATTTCTAAGTCCTTGAGATGGTTTCTTTAGTTGCTTGAATTGTGTGTCTTATCTTTTTAAATATTAGGATTTTGGATATTATTAGTGTTTGTTTGAATTTAAATGTTTAAGTTATGATTGTTATTAAGATTTGAGATATTATTAGTGTTTGTTTTAATTTAAATGTTTATGATTTTACTTGCATTTAAATATTTAATATATATAAAATTAGAACTTAGATGTTTAGAAGTAATTAAATTAAAATATTTATTTATTTTTTTAACTGTTCGCTTCGCTTTGATAAAGTGCTTCGCTTCACTTTGCTTTGATAAAGCGTTTCGCTTTATTTTGTTTTGATAAAGCGTTTCGCCTAGACTTTAAGAGCCTTGGTCGCTTCGATTCGCTTTACGCGTTAAATAACACAAGAACTGATATATCGCAATTAGTTAGACAATGAGAACAACAATATTTGATTTTTTATTTCTTTTTATTTTTTCGTTGATCTTGAAATCCCTTTTCGTCTATTTTCTTGTTTTGCACTCATCAATTTTAATAGATAATGAGAATCCTTAGTTTTATGTATCTTTTTGATGTCAATTTTTTATTATACCTGTGCTAAGGACCATTCCATATGTTCCGTTAATGAGGTAGAAAATGGTGTCACTTTTATCATGACTGTATGGTCAATGAAGTGAGGAGGTGCTTTTACGTAGTTGTAGTCTCAAACGCACCTACTAAGGTCAAAAAGAGATTTTTCCAGGATGATACAAGCCATTATGTTAGAAAGTGAGAAATGAGTCAATCAATATGGCTTAGATACGAACGGTGATAAACAAAGATGAATTTGTGAATGAGAAATACAAGTTTCTTGTATTCATAGGGATCAATGTTAGAATGACAAATTGTTCAAGTGGGCTGTTGAGCGTAATCGTAAGAAATACTTTTCATTTCATTCCGGTAATTGCTTTAAAAATGAAGAAAGACTTGTCAAAAATCGCCGGTTGGGTGGGTTCGACCATGTATCAAATTATCTAATTGTTCACAAATTTGGAAATAACTATATACTGTTCATAGGAAATTTAGTACTTATATGGCAAATAAATTGTATGTCTAATCAATTAGTGTAAATTTTTAGCCAAAAGGATCATAGTGGTCACTAATAATCAATCTTTTATAGGCAATGAGTGGCAATCATACATAGGTATAATGGTTGCTCTCATCTTCTCAATTGCTAAAAAATCTCAATGCTTCTTCTGCACCAAAACTTTTATTATAGCTTTAACATCTAGTTTTTGTAGTTGTATATTCTTTTATTGTATAAGGTATGCATTTGTGCAATTTTAAACTTTTCTAATTACATGTCAGCACATGTCTATATTTTAAAAGGAAATACAACTTAAAGAAGTGTCTGACACATCAACAAAAGAGTATTGGGCATGTGTCAAAAATTATAAACTTTTATTTTTTAATTGTGGACACAAATAAAAGAATATTGGACACTTGTTCGAGAGTGTCTGAGAAGTGTTAGTGTTTAACACGTGTTTGATACGGATATAGTCACCTTTTGGAGAGTGTTCGTGCTTCTTAGTTGATCAGAGATTGAGAGAGTAATGACTTTATGATGTTAAAGAAAATTGACTGATTATATTGGTAAGGGTCAAATCGTTAATATTGAAAAATCTAGAAACCATGTAATTTCCTAGAAAGAAGTCATGGGTGTTAACGTAGATTTAAATAATTTAGTATTATAGGTAGTTTAGTTGTTTACTTTATTTTTGTTGCCCTACTATAAATAATTGTGTATTATGATGATTTTAGGTTGTAGCCTAAACTATTTTATTGAAATATATATTTTTTCTCTTTTCTTTCCTTGATCAAAATTAAACATGGTATCAGATTTGGTTTAGACTCATAATGGATTCAAATGTGGTTAACATCATAGCAGGTTCATTAGAGTCAAAACTAATGACTGATTCACACATATAATGATGTAACATAAACACCTAAATCGACTTCTCTTGAGCTCTCATATGGTATGATTTGTTCTTGATTTAATGTTCGTTTGATGGGTTTTTTGATTTTTTGAGGTTTTTTTTAAGAAAGGAGAGAGTTGAAACTAATGACTGATTCGCACAGATAATGACGTAATATAAACACCTAAATCGACTTCTCTTGAGCTCTCATATGGTATGATTTGTTCTTGATTTAAGGTTTGTTTGATGAGTTTTTTGATTTTTTGAGGTTTTTTTTAAGAAAGGAGAGAGTTGAAAATCAGATTTGAAAATTCTTTGGCATTTGCTCGAATTTTTTGCCTCAAATCGTGTCCTTGGGGTGTAATTCAATCCTCTTGAGGCTCAATTGTGTGCCTCGAATCTGGTTGAACTGTTTTTTGGTTGATTTTTGCTTTGGCTGTTGGTGTATTACTTTGGTTCTTGCTCTGTTTGTCTTGGTTCTTGCTGTTGATTTGCTGGTTGCAAATTTCATCAGGTTGTCTTATGCTATTTGGCTGCCGATTTGTTGGGTTGCTTCTTTCTTGCCTTTGGTTTACTTATTGTTGCCTTATCAAATTTACTTCTTGGTGCTTTTGGTTTTTTGATAGATACACTCTTGGAATATTGGTAGGCTGAGTTTTGCATCTAATTTGGATTGGGCTTTGTATGTATATGTCTCTCTATCGTCTGGTATCTTTCTCTATCGTTTGCATCTATAAGGCATTAGAATGCATTAGAAGTATCCATCTCAATCCTTCTTTCTAGATGTTACTTATGAGTGGGAGTAGTGCTACTTGCTATTGTAAAACATTGTAATTAAGGAAAGAATAGAATGTATTAGATGTGGTCGTTAAAGCGAACAGATATATATATATATATATATATAGTAGATTAGAGACTATAAGAGTGAATGCAACTGAACCACTAGGTTTGAGAAAAAGATAACTCGAATCCATTTATGATCCTACGTTTCTAGACACATTGCACTTCCGCTCAGGTCGAGGGTGCCACTCGGCCCTAAGACGGATCAAAGAAGAGTGGAAAACCTCTCCCTCAATTTTTGTGGGCTTTGGGTTAATTGTCTATTCTTTGTTTGCGGCCTTGTCTGCTTTGCTTGTGGGTTGATTTTATTTTCTCTGTTGAAATTATGGCAAGGGACTCTCCTCATGCTATTAGTGTGAAATTAATTGGTGAAAATTTTACTAACCGGACATATGTTATGAAAAATTTTCTGTTGGATAAAGATATGTGGAGTTATATTGATGTGTTGTGATAGCCCAATGTCTTAACAAATACTAAGATAGAAAAATATGCAGATTTGAAGAACACTCGAAACATCAACAATGCTAAGATTATTACTTGGATCAACAACTTAGTAGATCATACGATTGGTATTCACCTATCTAAGTTTACCACAACCAAGGACACTTGAGATAATTTAACTACATTATTCTTTCAATACAATTTTGCAAAGAGGTATCAACTTTAGCATGAAATTTGAGCTGCATGTCACGGTGATAGGAATATATAGGATTTTTACTCACATATGATTGGATTTTGGGATTAGTTAGCATTTATTGAACCCGTTGAACTAAGTACTAATAAGGCATATTGCACCCAGAGAGAGGAGCAGAGGTTAGTATAATTTGTGATTGTACTTAGAGATTCGAATAGGTGCATCTAAAGACCCTATCCAAAAAAAGTCTTCTAGCATTACCCAACCAAACTGTATTGGTTGTTCCTTCAAAGGTGACTTCTACTTCACATAATGAGTATCGGGGTCGAGTTGCTTTAGATTAATATAGTTTTTGTCGTGAAAAAGGGCCATTGGAAGGCCTATTATTCTAAGTTGGTGAAAAAGAATGCACAAGGATCACTAAATCAGTCCTTTAAGTCGAAAGACCGTCGTACAATAGTAGTTGCACCATTTGTGGATGAGTCCCTTTCTTCAGCCCCTAGTCTGACTATGATTATTGACGATTTACAAAAACTCTTCTCTCTTCATCAATTTGTGCCCTTTTAGTCTCTCTCTTAGTAGGTTTGTTTACTTCAGGTTTCTTAGATATTCCTCAAACCGCTTGAGTCTTTGATTTAGGGGCCACACGTCACATGACTAGTGATTCTTCTTTCTTCTTTCTTTGCATCTATTATTTATTCTCTTACTGTATTTGTGCTCGTAGCCAAAGACACACATGTCTTTCACAGGTGTTGGGGCTGTTATTTCTACACACCTCACGCGTGTAGATGTTTACTATTTTCCCCAACTTATTTTGAATTTAATTTTTGTTTGTTAGTTTTTGATTCTGGATTCGCAATTCACTTCTCTACCTCTAGTTGTGTTGTATAGAATTCACGGTTCAAGAAGTTGATTGGGACAGGTTATAGAAAGGAAGGGTTGTATGTGTTGTATGAACTCCACGTTCTACATGTTGTTGTCTCTATCGTTGATTTGTCTTCTTTTCATTTAAGTCAATAGTTAGCTACATTTTATTCATGGCATTCTCGTCTCAGCGATGTTTCTCATTCTTGTTTGAGATTTTTAGCTTCTATCGATAGTTTGAGTAGATTATAGTGTCATGACATTTTTAATTGTAGTGGATCCAAGTTGTCTAAATTTACTGCCTTGCCTTTTAATAAAAGTACTACTAACTCTTTTGCCCCATTTAATTCTATTAATTATGATATTTGGAGACATATTCCTATTTCTACACAAGGAAAGTCCAGGTATTATGTTTGTTTCATTGATGATTATAGCAGTTACTGTTGGATATATTTAATGAAATGTCGGCCTGAATTCTTTTATATAGTCACTGCTTTCGTGCGATGGTGCACACTTAATATTTGTCTGTTATGAATTTTTTTTCGATTTGATGGGGGAGAAGAATATTCTTTTACTTCCTTTTGTGATTTGTTGTAGTCTGATAGTATTGTTTATCAAACCTCTTGTACTGACATACTTAAGTAGAATGGTATTGCGAAGCACAAACATTGTCACATTAAGGAGACAATTCGTTTTCTTTTGTTATCGGCCAATATTCCCGGTTCTTTTTGGGGAGAAGCTGTTTTTATAGCCATTCCCTAATTATTTCTCCTTACATCTGTTTGGTTGTTTTGTATTGCTTCCTAGTGGCTTGCGTACTAAACTTTTTACCCTCTTAGCTTTTATGTGTTTTCTTTGATTATGGTGAGGGTTAGAAAAGATATCGTTGTATGACCCCGTTACATGCGAACTTCATGTTTCTCATCATGTTGTCTTTGTGGAACACATTCATATCTTCTCTATTCCATCTAATTTTTCATCCCTACATGAATCTGATCTCGTTTATATCGATCCTTTTCCTAATGATGTCCGACCTGATACATATGTTGGTGATACAACTGTATCTAACTTGCCTTTCTCGCTGTCCTCTTCTGATATAGTTGTTTCTTGTCTACCTATTGTACATACTTTTGTTCTTCGGACTCTAGCTATATCGTCTACAAACGTGGTGCCCCTGCCCTCTTCTCTTGTCACTCAATCAAGTTCTGACATAGTGGATCATACTTCTTGCTATTCTCAACACTCTCTAAAGTGACCAAACAAGTTTGATTTTTTCAACTTTTGTTGCTCCCCAGCCTGTTGTTCCTTTCTGCCTTTTATTCATTCTTTATCTAAGCTCACCTCCTATAAGGAGGTTATACGTGATCCTCCTTAGAACATGCTATAGATGAGGAGCTATCTGCCTTACAAAAGACTTGTGCTTGGGAGTTAGTGTCAATGCACCATTGGTTACAAGTGGGTTTATAAAATCAAAACTAAGTTGGATGGTTCGATCGAAAGGTATAAGACTTGATTAGTGGTTAAGGAATTCACTCAAGCGTATGGCCTAGATTATGATGAAATTTTTACTCCTCTTGCCAAGATGACCACTGTTCGCACTGTAGTTGTTGTGACTGATATACATCAATGGAGATTGTCTCAAATGGATGTGAAAAAGACCTTTTTTCATGGAGTTTTATCTAAAGACGTTTTTGTGATTCCTCCTCTTGGATTGTCTCGTAGTCTCGGACAAGTATGCAAACTTTGTAAGGCTTTATATGGTATTTAATAGGTTCCCTGAGAATGGTTTGCCAGGTTTTCTTCAGTTATATATGACTTGGGTTTTCGTACTAGTGATCATGATTTTGCTCTCTTTTTATGATTCCTCCTCTTGGATTGTCTCGTAGTCTCGGACAAGTATGCAAACTTTGTAAGGCTTTATATGGTATTTAATAGGTTCCCTGAGAATGGTTTGCCAGGTTTTCTTCAGTTATATATGACTTGGGTTTTCGTACTAGTGATCATGATTTTGCTCTCTTTTTACGATTCTCTTCATTAGGTTTTATTGGTTCTCTTACTCTATGTTGTTGATATGATTATTATGGGTGATGACACTGTTGGTGTACTGCTGTTAAAAAAATAGTTACAAGATCATTTTGAAATGAAAGATTTGGGTAGACTTTGGTATTTTCTTGGAATTGAGATTATTTCTTCTCCTAAAGGTTTTCTCCTTTCTTGGTTCAAGTATGTGTTGGATATTATTTTGCGAGCTCGTTTATTTGATACTCAGACAATTGAGAGGTGTTTAGAATTCAATGTTCGTTACAATTTGTTGCTTTACCTACCACTATTCTTGGGCTGCTGTTCTCCATATTCTCCGGTATCTTTAGGGTACTCTGTTTAAAGTCTTATTTTCTTCCTATTCATTTATGGAACTCAGAGCTTATTCCGATGCTGATTGGGCTAGTGATACTATGGATCGCAAGTTCACCACTTATTTTTGTCTCTTATTTGATGATTTTCTTATTTTCTTAAAAAGCAAGAAATAAATTGTTGTCACTCGTTATTTTGCTGAAGTTGACTATCGCACTATGACATCCATTACAACTGAGATAGTTTAGTTACATTGGTTATTTTCTGATTTTGACATCTATTTATTTGGTCTTACCCCTATTCTACTACGACAACACAAGTGCTATTCAGATTGCCCACAACTTAGTGTTTAATGTGTGTACAAAGTATATTGAGATTAACTGCCACTTAGTGCGCTATCTTCTTTGGCTGGGCATTATCTCTCTTCCTTTTCTTCTTTCTACTATGCAGTTGACAGATTTCTTTACGAATTCTTACGCGATAGCGCATTTTCATTTTTTTCTTGACAAACTCTTTGATGTTCTCTACTACCACATCTTGAATTTGAGAGGGGGGGGGGTTGTTAGCGTATATTTTAATATTTTAGTATTAGGGGCAGTTTAAACGTTTATTTTATTAGTGTTTCCCTACTATATATAAGGCCTGTATTGTGTATTCTGATGATTTAAGGTTGTAATGAAGTCTATTGTGCTGGAATATATTTTTCTTCTCCTCTATCCTTTTTTTGATCAAATTTAACAGTGGGAGTACAATAACATTGTGCTTTTATTAACCTGGTGACTTCTGGTCAAAATAAAGGATGGCCTTTATTAAGTACAATAACGCAGAGCTAGATGTTACTTTGATTAGTTTGGCAAAGTCCACTTTAATCTTCACATTGTGTGAAAAACTTGAAAGTGATATTTTAGATGGGATGGTAGTTGGCAGTGATAAGTTCCTATTCCACTCTCTTTTAAATGGTCGTTCCATACTCAAATTTCTCTTATTTCTTTATTGAAAAAATGATGCCTTGAAGAATGCAATTGTTACATATAAATGTTGATTCAACCTATTTCCTGTCTCTCTTTTGCACTTATTAACCTCCCTTCTTGACTTTGTTGAGAATTGTATAACATCCAGCTTTATATGAAATCATACTGCATTGTCAGCACAACTTTGCTAACATGTCCTCCATATAACACCAGGGATATATGTTGGTGATGGAAAGGTTATCCATTTCACTCGTGGCGGAGGCCACGAAATTGGCACAGGAACAGTTTTAGATCGCATCATTTTCAGCTCGTCTCCCTCTAATCCTTCGGACAACCCATGCGCCAGATGTGGTGATCAATCAAGGGCTGATGGTGTCATCTCTTCATGCCTTGAGTGTTTTCTTTCTGGTGGTGAACTATATCTGTTTGAGTATGCTGTATCACCAGCATTCTTTCTTGCTAAAGCTCGAGGAGGAACCTGCACGCTTGCGCGTTCTGATCCACCTGAGGATGTCCTCCATCGTGCTGAGTTCCTCCTCCTGAATGGATTTGGAGGCTACCATATCTTCAAGAACAACTGCGAGGATTTTGCAATCTACTGTAAGACAGGTTTACTTGTCTTTACTAGTGTCAGTGTGGGGCGTAGTGGACAGGCGGCATCATATTTAGCTGCTGCCAGTGCTGTTGTTTCTTCACCACTTCGCTTCTTGACTACCAGCTTTAGTGGTCTGGCTGTTGTGAATTGTGCTATCTATTGTGTTAGCCGGTTTGTTTCTGACATTGGGGTACGTCGTGATGTGATCAGAATCCCGGTTGAGAGACTTGTTGCCCGTTCTGGCTTATTAGATGAGTCAGAAGCTGCAACTGAGACGGCCAAGGAAGACTAAATTTATGGCGGGGGGCCAAAATTACATGGGTTCCCCAGTATGCTGGAATGGTATGTTGTGATGAATCTGAGAATCTGCTCATTGAATTTGTGCTTGCCTGCCTATGAAAATTTATGCAATCTGAAAAATTAAACTCCATGAAAATTTATTTGCTTGCATGGAGGGTTGATTATTAATTTTTATGGGATTAATTTGTTCATTTATTTTGATACTATTGATTTGTGATACTATGTCAGTATTACTATATGATATCACTATTGTAATGAATATTTTTTTGACATCAATGTCGAGATCGAGAGAGAGAGAGAGAATGATGCAGTGGGGGGGGGGGGTGAATGGGCAGGTCAGGGTTTTTTTTTTTTTTTAAGATAAAATTTAAAGAGTGGATCCAATTGCCAGCTGCTCAAAACTCCAAAGAGTATTTTGCTTCATTTTCAAGCACAAAAAAAATTAAAACTTGCAGTCTGTTTTATACACTGTTTTTTCGCAACCTTATTTGGAATCTTACGGGGTGTTTGGTTCCGTGGATAGCGAGAAATTAAGTGGGTGGTTGGTAAAAATAATCTAGAGGGGATAGGAGCTTCCAAAGCCAAATAGAGGCTCTAGGCAAAATTGTTGGATAGGGTCTTATTATTTTTTATTATTATGACAAAATATAATATTCATATACAAACACGGTATTTGATTCAATAATATTTAAATTTCAACTATTAAATTGGTTACCAAGCTAACATGATATTGGAATAATTTATATCATCTCTAATCCAATTGTCCAATCGATACAAATTGGATTGAATAAGATATTTCAATCCAACCCAACCTAATTCAACCACCCAAACAGGGTCCTACATGCTTAGAGACAATAGAAAGTGGGCTGCCATGTAAATGGAAGAAACATGGTGGTCTTCTGATAGAGGGAAGAATAATTACTTTTTTACAAAAGTCTTGGTCTTTGGAAAGGATATGGCTATTTTGACAGGTAGGTCCCTCCATTTGCGTGTGGAGTTGTATTTGGGTTTTTTGTGGAATTCTTTACAAAGTGAGCTTTCTCATTTCCTTTCCGGAGGGCACTGTAGAAGCCACCAACCATGCTAAGATTCTGGTATTACATGACACGGAGTTGGGTTAGTCGTGTCGTGTTAATTTTATGTAAATCGTGTCATTTTTCGA
Source organism: Ilex paraguariensis (assembly GCA_963454935.2). Classification (NCBI taxonomy): domain Eukaryota; kingdom Viridiplantae; phylum Streptophyta; class Magnoliopsida; order Aquifoliales; family Aquifoliaceae; genus Ilex; species Ilex paraguariensis. Next base: position 114,693 of record CAUOFW020000977.1, read on the forward strand.
CTCATGTCTATGAAAAAAATTGGCACCCCTAGAATTTAAGGTGCTAATTATAAATTGCTAGCTAGTTTTGCTGAGGAAGAGTAAGTTATTTAGAAAAATTTTGTGCGCTGTCAAATTAGTTTTTTAGGGTTTCCAATAAATATATCATATGTTATTATCTCGAGTTATTCTCGGTGATCCAACTATGAGATCGCTTGCATCAATCTTGGATTAAACAAGATTGACCATGAAATCGAAGAAAGGAATGGAGACATATCGAGAGACTCTCGATTTGCTGTTTTACTTTTTATACTCACGTAGCTTTTTATAGTCCTGTAGAAATTGCGGGAATCGGTCTGATTTTTTTTTCAAACTAATGTATACATATCTAGATATATGTGTTATTGTTTGTGATATTCCAAATATAATAAAATCACTTATTGAAAATTTTCATTTAAAACATATAATGTATAACAAAACAATAACGGTGAAGAAAGTAACAGTTACACAGTATACAGAAACAGTTACAAAAAAATTAGCGAAACAATTACAATAATCTTACAGGAACAGTTACACGCAACTTTTTGTTGAAACAATATAAATATTAACTCGATTACAGAACATGATCTGTTATTGAACTTTAGGTAAATCAATGCTAGTGTTTGACACTATGTCTTTAAGACAGATCTCGCTCCCACACACGGTGCTTATGGAATCTCAGGCGTCTGTCTTCCAAGATACAATAATATTCACATGAGAAAAAGTAGCACTCCAATCTATTCGTCCAACGAACCAGAAATTGTGTTGTGTACTCTCAAAATGCAGACTTCCTTAATGATGTATAAGACTGCCTTAAATGACTATGAATGTATTGGATGAATGAGGTGAAAGTCTGGGTATTTATAGACATTCTGGTGACTTTTTGGACAATCACCGTACTAAAAGACACAACCTAGAAGAAAAATGAAAGCCAATAGACAACACTTGTGTTACTGTACTATATCAATTTCAGACTGGAGGGAAACAACAAATCTGAACGAGTGCAAATTCAAATCCAATGGATACCCAAAATTAAATTATGGGTTAAGAAATTCATGGCCAATCAATTAAATGAATATTCTCCAAAAAGATAGGGTTTAGTCTACCCGTACCCGAGCCTAGCTGGGTCAGGTCGTGGCGTGGAAATAGAACTAAAGGCATGTAGGTATTCGCTCCACTCATAAAATTGTGGTACCTTTTAGGGCCCAATCTCATAGAGTAAACTTCGTCTATATATGTTCATGCAAATTTTTTCCTCAAACAATATGAGATTGGTGTCAAATCCCACATTGTACAACCTTTATTTCCACATATCAAGAGGAACAATTTGAAGCCTATTTTTTCATTCATTTTTTTCTCGAATTCTTACTACATTATTCTCTTCACGGAGTAGAATATAAAATCAAGAAATTTTACTCAAAACAACGAATGGATCCACTTTAATTTAGGCTCAAAATCGACAAATAATTTAATTTTTATACTTTAAAAACTATTTTGGTCCAACATGTGTATCTCTACATGCGACTGGGTCTGAGAGGAAAGAAACAAACACCGGCAAAGAACAATAAAAATTCAAATTAAAAAGATTCTTATAAAAAGATTAAACAAAGTATGATCACCCAGTGCCCTATCGAATTTCCATGGGCTGTAGGCCCTTTGGTTTCTTCCAGGGAGATTGAGATCCCTCTCTCTATCACATGGTTGTCAAAACAAAGGAGGAAGACCAAGACAGTCTGTATAGACTAAGGTCTGGTCATCTTTGGGTACTATAAAAGATTGGTAGATATAAACTAAAAAAAAATGTTATACTGAAACTTAAATATTATAACTCAAATGTATTATTCCTGAGTGAGTCTCACTGAAATAATTGATGAGATCCAAATGTATTCATTACAACGGTGATACCACGTGGCAATACTGACGTGGTATCACCAACCAATAATATCAAAACAAATTCACTGATTTATTGAGAGCACCAGACTCAGAATATACACAACTATATTTTACAATATGTTGTTTATGGGGAACAAAAGTGTTGTATACTATTGGCGGTTGAAAAAAAAAAAAAAAAAAATAGGGAACAACTTGTGTACATATGCTTCTCAACTTAGTTAATGCTTATACATATATCACAAACATACTGGCCCTTATCAACATCATAGCCAGACATAGTGGCCATTATAACATCATAACCAGATGACTATATAGTGGGTTTTTTTTTTTTTTTTTTCCGCCGGGGGCCCCGGGGGGGGGGGGGGGGGGGGGGGTGGGGTGGATAAGCATCTAAATTGGTGAATCACAATGGTCTTTAATAAGGTGGCTCTTAAATAGTAAGAATATAGAGAGTTGGAGTTCTAAAGTCTAATCAGTAAGTTGAATGCAAATGGAATACATAAGGCCTAATGCTTAAAATGTGTGAGTACCTTTTAAAAGCATTAGTTTTAGAATTTGTGGAACTGAAAAACTTAAATAACCTGCAGTAATCATCGGAAGAAGGATAAGCTTGATTTTATACGGTAAATTAGGGTTAAAATTTAAAAATAAAAGTTTTTCACTAAATTAATATTCAATTTTATCAAATTAGCACTAAATTAGCCTTAAATTTTATCAAATTAATATCCACTTTCAACAAATTCATCCAATTAATATTTAATTTAATTAAACTAATACCAAAATAAGATTAACAGCAAATTAAAATTCAATTTTATCAAAATCACGTTAAACTTCATCAAATTACTACCAAATTAATACTCAATTTAATCAAATTAACTATCAAATTTATTTATTTAACACTCAATTTTATTAAATAAATATTAAATTCCATAAAATTAATACCAAAGTAATGTGAAATTGATTTTAAATTTTATAAAATTATCATTTTATTTCAGCAAATTAACATTCAATCCCATCAAAATCGATATTCAATTTTATCAAATAAATATCAAATTATATTGAATTTCATCAAATTAAAACTAAATTAACATTTATTTGCATCAATTTAATATTCAATTTACCAAATTAACATCATTCCTTTAATTGAATCCCAAATTAACATTCAATTTCATTAAATTAATACTAAATTTTCATTTATTTTTATTAAATTAATATTATTTTTTAAATTTAATTAACTTTTAATTGTATCAAATTAACATTCAATTTTATCAAATTGATATTATTTTTTAAATTAACAATAAATTAGTATTCAATTTCATCTAATTAATATTATGTTTAATCTAATTAATATTTAATTTAATCAAATTAATACTGAAGGAACATTGGTATGTATGTATATGTATATGTATGTATGTATAGAGCTTAATATGTAAAATATTGTAGACATTAGCAGTAAACTAGTAAAATAAAATTTTCCGAATCTATCCCAAAAACAATAGGCATAAAAATCTATCATTAGATTTCATATAAATAATGGTAGTTGGATCTAAGCCACTGATTTCATCTATTACTATCATTAGATTCATAATAAAGTCATTTACTATTAAAACCGCCTAGTAATTTACATCGATAATAAATTAGATTAATAAACTAAATTTAAATAAATTAGTGAATTACCACATTGAGTTGTAAAGTATAAATTGAGTTTTTATATTTAAATTTTGTTATCATATTTTTTTTCATTGATAATATCGCTAATCCAATTATTTTTTCTTATGAGAGTCAATTTTAAGTAAAATTTTATCAATTTTAATTTTGAAAAACTTCTTTTTTGTAGAAGTAACTATTACAAAAATTAATAATAATATTCTATAAGCAATGCATACATTTGAAGAAAAAAATCTAGTTTTCTTATATAATTTAGTGCCTCAATTGGAGTATTTTCTTTTATTTATAAAATCTTCTTTAAAATTTTTTATTTCGAAAATAAATCTAAACTATCAATGTCAGAAAAATTGTTATATTTTAAGAAATATCCGAGATCAAGATAACTTTTTTTTAAACTATCAACATTTAATGATTTTATTTTTTAAGATAAATAAAAAACAAAAATTCTTTATTTAAAATTGATATGAAGAGCGAGTGAGTGAGAATAAAAATGAGAGGAAGGGTTTTCTAGTGTTGGGGGAGAGAGAGAGAGAAAGAGAGGATGTGGTGGAGAATGAATGAATAAATTATCACTTGACTTTTGAGTATTTTGATTTTTTTAAATAAAATTTTGTTTTTTAGGTTTTTATTATTATGGGTTGAGTTCCAAAAATTATTAAAATTAAAAATTTTGATTTGCTTTAAATTTTAACTAAGGCTTTTGTAGGGCTTATAATTTAATGGAGTTAAAATTTTAAAGTGGACCAATTATTTGTCTAAAATTATAAGATGTTCTAACATTATGGAGCTAAAACCCAAACTTACTAACTTTTACAGGTAGGCTGGCCCTGTTGGAGCTCATTCACAACATCTCAGAATGATAAAACACACTTACAGCATCTTACAGCCCAGTCCTTTAAAGTAAAATATTATAAGAGTAATGTTAGATAGATTTAAAAATTAAATTTAATAATCTTAATCATTAAATAAATAATGAATTCTAATAAATAATAAGACCTAAAGTGAAATCAATGGTTGAGATTATAAAATCTAAAATTTTAAGTTCAAGTAGCATTGCTCATATTGTAATTTAATTTTTTTTATTTTAATAGACAAATTTAAAATAACTAGTTTTTTTTGGAGATGCTCTTACGGCTTTCTTTACCATCTCTAGTAATTATGTATGACACCATTAAATTAAGACAAAACCCCTCACGAAGTGAGTCAACTCAGTTCACCTCGGGTTTTTTACAGACGACTCGCCATTGGCCAACTCATAGCCTTGGCCATCTCTCTCAGAACAAACTTCTTAATTTTTCCGGTGGATGTCTTAGGAAGCTCCTCCTTGAACACTACCGTCTTCGGCACCATATAATGCGGCAATTTATCCCTACAATACTCTATTATCTCTTTCTCCGTTGGTTTTTTCTTCAACTCCGGCCTCAAACTTACAAAAGCACAGGGTGTTTCGCCCCAATACTCATCAGGCCGCGCCACAACCGCCGCCTCATTGATCGCCGGATGCGAGTACAGCGTCGATTCCACCTCCACGCTGCTCAGATTCTCGCCGCCAGAGATGATCACGTCCTTTGATCGGTCTTTGATTTCCAAGTACCCATCTGGGTGCATCACTCCAACGTCGCCGGTGTAGAACCACCCATTCTCTCTCATCGATTTTGAGGTTGCCTCTGGGTCTTTGAGGTAACCCAGCATGATACACCCTCCTCTGAGCACAATCTCACCCAGAGTCAACCCGTCTCGCTTCACGCTCAGCCCTGTCTCAGGATCCACCACATCCACCTCCGTCATTCCGGCTGTTCTCACTCCTTGTCTCGCCTTCAGCCTCGCTCTCTCAGTGGCTGGAAGCCGATTCCACTGTGGCTTCCACACACACGACACCACTAGCCCTCCGGTCTCTGTCATCCCAAGCCCATGAGTCACTGTAAAACCCAGTGACTCAGTCCGGAGCAACACCGCCGCTGGTGGCGGAGCTCCTGCGGTTAGGATATGAACTTGGTTTTTAAGTGGCCGGTTGTCGGGGGAGTTTGATAGCATGTTTAGCACCACCGGGGCACCACACAGATGGGTCACACCGTGTCTGTGTATGGCGGCGTATATGACGGCAGCGTCGAATCTCCGGAGACAAACGTTGGTTCCTCCGATGGCGGCCATTCCCCAGGTGTAGGTCCAGCCATTGGCGTGGAACATCGGAAGAGTCCATAGAAACACCGGCTGTTCCGGTACGGACCATACCAGAAGAGCATCGAGTGCTACGATGAACATACCACGGTGACTGTGCACCACCCCCTTCGGAGACGCGGTGGTGCCGGAGGTATAATTCAGAACAATAGGGTCCCACTCGCTTTTTGGACGGATCCAATTGAATTCTGTGTCACCCTTTTGGACCATTGTCTCGTAAGTGCTGTAGAAACCACTCGCCAGCGATGATGGGGTTTTACTTTCATCATCAGCGATGAGGACGAGAATTGGGCGTGGTGAGTTGTGTGGGAAGAGAGAAATTGCTTCGAGAACCAGAGAGCTTGACTGGTAGTCAACGAACACGAGCTTTGATTCACCGTGACGTAGGAGGACGGCGACGGTGCGAGCATCTAGGCGGGTGTTTATGGTGTTGAGAACAGCACCGGCCATAGGAACCGCGAAATGGAGCTCGTAAATGGCGGGAATGTTGGGTGCCACAACAGAGACCACATGACTTCTCTTGATGCCGTAAGAGACAATGGAGGAAGCGAGTTGGAGGCACCGGCGATGAGTCTCCGACCAGGTGTAGGTAGTGGTGTTGTAGACGACAGAGGGACGATCGCCGTAGACGGTAGCGGCTCTTTCCAGGAAGCCGAGAGGAGTGAGAGGACTCGAATTTGGAGCTCTTGGGTTCAACTGGTCCATACTCTGTTTTTTTTTGGTGAATGGAGTGGGGAGTGGATGTTGTTTATGAATTGCTTTATATTAAAATATACAAGATTACGAAGTTAAAAATTAGATTTAATAATTTTATTCATCGATTTTACTATATATTTTAGTATTTATTAAAATTTATTATCTATTCAATAATTAAGATTATCAAGTTTAATTTTTAAATTAATATAACATTACTCAAATAAATAATACTGTTTTGTCATTAATGTGCTGAGATGGATTTCTTGATATGTATATTTTTTTATTTTTTTGGTCTGGCTTGCTATGTATATCAATAATTGCTATTACACCTAATTTTTATACGAGTAATGGCCTCTTTCTTATAGACTTATTCGTATACAGGAAAATGGGGTGAGAAAAACAGGATGGAAAGAAAATATTTTTACAGTTCGATTTTGTGTGACTCGTTATCTCCTTTTTATTGTGGTTTAAACTAATTTAGAATATGTCTCTAAAGAGTAGAAAGGTATAAAAAAGAATTCAACATAAAATTTTTGGTTTATTGTAGGAAAGACCCAACCACCAGATATGGAATTATAAGGAGACTTAGGGGGCCATTATCCCCACAAATTTTAAAAATTTCTATTATTCATCCTATAATTTTAAAAATTTTTATTGTTAACCTCTAATTTTTTAAAATGTCAAATGTATAAGTGTCACACTTTAGTGTATTCAAAAAGACTGAAGACTTAATCTTTATTAACTATTTATGATGAAATCAAAGTATCGTTTATATTAACAAAAATACTTGTTTGAATATTTTGATGATGTAGAAAAAAAATAAGTAATTTTTTTAATTAAAAAAAATATTAATACAAATATGTTTTCTATCAAAAATAGTTAGTTGACTTATAATTAATTTTTATTATAGTATTATATGAAACTATTATTAATGACCATGATTTATTTATAAACACAAGATTACATTATAAATAAGAAAGCAAAGAGTTGATTATCACAAATAAATTTTTATAATGACATGAACCACTTTTGAGTTTTATACTTTGAAATAATTTTTTCGATATCATTACATAAAAATTAAATTTAATAAATTTTTTATAAATAAAAATTTATTATTGATAATAACCGTTGAATAACCTTATTGAATTAAATTATTGTTTAGGTCATTGTTGAACCGTGTCACGATAAAATCTTGATTCCATCTCTGCCAACCACCAACCACCTAGATATGATTATAACAAATGTAATTGTCTCTATTAAACAAGTGGTTGATTGTCTACATAGCCTGTGCTGGGTAATGTGGAGTGTAGTATAAATTGCACACGTGTGTGGTTCATAATGTATGAGAGGAAGTTTGTCTTTAAGGCTATATCAACTTTGGTCCATAACTCTATTCAAAAAAAAAAAAAACTTTGGTCCATAACGACCATTAATTTTGAGTTGAACAATTTATAAAAGGTTAATTTAAAATTAATAAAATATAAAAAATTAATTGTGACACAAAAAAATATGATTTTATAAGACTAGCGAAGCGATTTGGTTTGACCGAAATGACTACTCATGGGACATTTTCTATATAGTTTATTGGCAACATAAATTTTTTTATGTGCAAGGGTATAATTGTAAATTAAGTTAATATGTGATTTTTTTCCTATCATTTTTTCTCTAATATTAAAAAATAAAAAATTAATATTTTCAACTTTTTATCTATCTTAAAAAAGAGAAAGTGATTTTCTTTCCTCAAATAATAGAAAATTTATTTCTTTTTATTTTTTCATCTCTTTTATTTTTTATCTCTCCTAGCAAACAGACTATAAATATCCAACTATTAAAATCCTAATAATTTTGAATTATTGAAATAATAATTTTAATTGAACTCTTCATGGGGCTGATGTAGCCATTATTTTTGCTAATTATATGATATTTTAATACTCTATTATATTTGGTAGCCACTTCACATTTAATTTTTTTAAAATTAATTAATATTTTTTTAATAATGTTGGGGTGAGGGTGACAATGGGGGGTGACGGTGGGGTACGACGATAGAGAGAGATTGTAAATTTTATACATCTCACAAAATGTCCACTAGTAAAATTAATTCAATCATTTTAAGGAAAAAGGGTTGAGGAATTTTCTATCTTAAAATTTTAAAGTCACACCGTTTTAATTTTATATATTTTTTAAAAACATTTGATTCAATCTATTTAAAATACTTGGAATTCAGTAATTCATTACCTAAAATATATATTTTTTTATGTAATTTTAGACTCTTAATATTTCACGATTCTATGTTATTAGCCTTTCTCCACATTTTTCTAATTTTCTTGAGTTTACATCTATTTATTTATAAAACAAGATTTTATCCAATTTAATTCTTTCAAGTTATATACCTATTCACACTAATGTAATTTTGGCATTGAAATTGTAAAGAATAGATGAACCTATAAATTGATTGTTTTCCATCACATCAAAATAGGATTGAAATGAAAATTCGAAGCATTATACAAGCCGTAGTTAGTATTTTATTAGAGTAAAGTGAAAATGATTACTCCTAATTAAAGCAAAGAAAAAACAATAATCAAAATAAATTGAAAAACAAACAAAAAAAAATCTAATAGAGATTAAAAAACTTTATGCAACTCTTAAAAAAAGAGACAAAACCACCCCGAAAGGTTCTCCCAAAATAGCTTAACCTTCGAGAGACTAGAGGCAAATTATAAGATATTAATTGCGCAATTGATGTGGAATTGTTTTGGAAATTTTTTGATACTGTTTTCAATTTTATTTAGTCAAAGTTTAAGATTGAAAAAGTTGTCAAATCGAAGAGAGCCTATGTATATTCGTGAAGATTACTTCGACATTTCCACGAATAAATCATATTGGACAAACTAGGCGATGATAAATCAACACTCTTGACTTGATCAAATGAGAGGGACCATTAGAAGAAGAAAAAAATGTCACATACTTCCAATAACACAATGTCACCACCCTAAAGCATTTCAACAAACCAAATGGGGGGCATAACCATACATCATCAATTTCAAAATGTTATGATTATTAAGAGAAATTATAATTTTTAAAAGTTAATTTACGGTTATAACTGGTTGAAGTAACTTATAGTTGGTCACAATATTTTATGATCGATAATGAATTACCTTAAATAATTGTAACTTCAACTTAAAAATAATAATTTTCGATATAGTACCAATTTTTTTTTTCATCCTCAATTATATGTGATACTTTTCGTAAAAACGTGGGTTGAAGAAACATGTTTGAAATATAAACTTTCAACCAAAAAAAAAAACTTGTCATAATTTGATTTATAAACATGTTTTTTCATTGAAAAACGCGTGTTAAACTCGTGTCTTCATAAAAATTATCGTGATTTAATAAATTAGTTGAAAATAATGGGTTTTTAATTATTATTTTTTTAAAAAATCATCAATAACTCAAAATGAGTCTTTTTCTAAAATAAAATGGGAAAATAAAACCAAAATGGCCTCACTGAATGGTGCAGTAGTACAACACTAATGTTATTAAGATATAATTTAGAAATATGAGACAATACATTATAATCATTGGATTGATCGCGAAATGTATTCAATATTGAGCCTCACTAATAATTTAACGGCCAAAAAATATTATGTCTCAAAATTATACCTTTAAATTATGTCCTAACAACATTGCTCATGGTAGAAAGCATAACTTTAGTTTTTTGGGAATTGATGATGCAAAAAAATAGATTTATGCACAATCAATCAGTCGAGTGTGTTATGATCATTGTGTGAGAGATAGACATCTCTCATGCGTAGAAGTTTTATAATTTATAGGTACAGAGTTCTAGTTGAGGCGGTGATGTGAGTGTCAAGGTACTAGTTTATCGAGGATGATAGTTACAATTGAGGATGAACACTATCTTAAATTAATGGTCATCCTAATGATTGCTCTTCTACATGTGTTGATTTTTTCTGGATTCTTAAGATTTTGATTGGACTAAGATTATGAACAGTCTAACCTATTTTTTGATGGTTTGAACTTAACCCATGAATTGGGCAAAGACCTGGTCTAAATCTGAGCCGTGAAGAACGGTTGTTGTCGTGATTTCCATGGAATTACTTGATGATTCTTTTTTGTGAAGCTGACGGGGTATACACTCCATGAACTACAGGTCGGCAGACCAGTCTAAATAGGAATAGTAATTTTTTGTACTCTAATATGAGTCGAATCTGATACAAAATTAATGAATTAAAGTTGATTAAATGGTTGGTTTAGCTGAGATATAATGAGGTCATAATTTTGAATTTTTAGTTCACAAATTGTACATGTTTGTCCAAACATAACACATATGATTAATATAAGACCATTTGATACGATTAATCAAATTTAAAATTATTTTGTATTCAAAACAAGTTTAAAATAACTTGACCCGAAAAAAACAATAACACAAAGTGCAACCCTTGTTTGTGTTTCTTTTATAATTTCTTCTTGTTTGCTTCTTTTAGTCGAGAAAGCATCATTCTTTAACCTCCAACCTAATTCTTAAAAGTTATTTTTATTTTATTGATTATATCATAAATTTCTTCGCAGCATTTTTTTAATGCACACAATCAAAGAGTTTGTGATAAAATCATCATTCATTTTATTGTAGAGTCTAGTTGAGATTATCTTTCTTCATGGTAAATTAATGATTTGACAGAGAAAAAAATAGTTTTAGGTTAGGATCATTTACTAGTTACATCTAATAATATTTTAATGAGTTATGTCCTTTAACTTATTAAAAAAGAGTCAACGTTAACTATAATTGTGTTGAAAAAAGTACGGACATTATAATAAATAGAGGAGAATTATAATCTTTGATCAATGTACAAATTAGGATATTTTAGTCAATTCAAATGTAAAATATTTATTTTCTTGCGTTAGAGGAAGAATAGACAGTGTATTAGGGAAAAAGAACACTAGAGCACTATAGAAATTTTTAAAAGTTAAGGGGGTGATGTATTAATTTTAACTTGGTATGAGATTTCTAAGACTACGTAGGCAAGGGTCAACCAAAAGTCAGTGGAAGCAACTACCCGCACATCTTTGATCGTGTCCTCGCCCTTGATTAAAGCCTACGTAGTAGTCCAGTCCATGACCTAAACAATTTAGACAAATTTGTTATTAGATTTTGAAATCAATGCTCGTGTGATTTCACCGTTACAAATCTCTCCTTCCAACGTATCCAAAAATTAGATTAGGAGTAGAAATTCTTTGGGCAAAGTATTAGTTTAGGAGAACAATTCTGAAAATAAAAAAGTTTGAGGCCAGGCAAGGGGAGTGAACTCTCTATAACCGCTAGAAAATATTATATAGTAGGAGAGAATAAAACAAGTTCAATCATTTTGTCGGCTTTCGTGCATTGTCTTGTAATTTCTTTAGACAAGTTAAAACATTGACTTACAAAAATAGAAAAGAAAAAAGACAAGTCAGTAAGAGTGTCATTAGTAGTTAAGACGCCAAGCCTAGCTTGAACTGAAATTAAGAGATTCATTAATAGTTTAAGTCACTAATCCTAGTGAACCTTTGAGCTCCGTTTGTTTAGTAGAAGAATAATAGAAAATATAAAAAAAGAATTTTTTAAAATTTTTTATGTGTTTGGTTAAAATGAAATAGAAAATAATGAAAAAATATTTTTTTTTCATACTTGAATTTTCTTACAACTAATCAACTTTTTTTTCTTGTAAAAAAACATAAAGAAATACAAAAAGTTGTGATTGTTGTTTGTGGTGTTCCAAATTGTAAAATTACTTATTGAAATTTCTGAATTTGAAATATGTAACAATCAAGTATGAAATAGTTACACAAGAATAAATGAAACAATTACAACAACCTTACGAAACAGAGACACAAAAGAGTTATAACAATGTAACGAAACAGTAACAAAAAACAGTTACCAGTTACACGTAACTGTTTGTCAGACCAAAATAAATACTAACTCGGTTGCAGAACAGAAACTGATATTGAAGTTGATGTAGATCAAGACTAATGTTTGACACTATATCCTTAAAACAGATTTCATCCTCACAAATGGTGCTTATGAAAAACTGAGCGTATGCCTCCTAGGATACAATGATCTTTATATGAGAAGATGTAGCACTCCAATCTACTCGTCTAGCGAACTAAACTTGTGTTGTGTACTCTTTAAATGTACTGCCTTAATGCCTTAATGTAATGCACAAATGGTTGCCCTAATGCCAAACATGGACTGATAAATTGAATGAATAAAATGAATGCATGAACTGGGTATTTATAGATAGTCTGGTGACTATTTCGGACAGCCACCACACTAAAGGACACAACCCAGAAACGAAAAACTGACCAGTCAGTGAACACATTGAATAATTGTTCTTCATGAGCAGTCACAATTCAATTTTGGACTTGAGAGTAGCAACAAATCCAACCCAGTGCGATTCAATGGGTACCGAAAATCAATTTCGGTTTAGAAATTCTCACCCATTAATTAAATAAATTTTATCTAAAAAGATAAGGCTTGATCACACCTACACCCATACCCGAACCCGACTGGGTCGTGGTCATGGCAAGGCGGGCGAGTGGCGCGCGCGTAGTTGAACCGAAGGCATGTAGGTGTTCGCTTCGCTTATATAACTGTGGTATCCCTTGAGCCCTAATCCCATAGAGCAAACTTAACCTATATATGCTCATGTAGAATTTTTTAATCAACTAATGTGGGATTGGTGTCAAATATTACATTGTACAACCTTTATTTCACAATTCAAGAAGGTTACTTTGAAGCCTATTTTCTCATTCATTTCTTACTCGATTTGAGCAATTAAATATACCACGTTATTCTCCTCACGGAATAGAATATGAACCCACAAAAATTTATTCAAAATAACAAACGAATCCCACTTGAATTTAGGTTGAAAATCGATCAAAAATTCAGTTTTTACACTTAAAAAACTATTTTGGTCCAACAGTGATCTATAACTAACTTTTTATTTTATCCTTATTTTTCTTAAAATATTTTATTGATTATTAATTTTAAAAAATATTGATTTGAATTTGATTGATCATATAATTTAGTCCAAAAACCTTGTGCTTATCCTAGAATTAAGTTACAAGCCACTTTTTTTAAACTTTTAAACTTTTAGTTATAATACATATTTTTGTTAGGCCGATTTAATATAATTAAGGATATTTTAGACAATTAAAAAAAATCTCTTGTAATATTACTTTCTTTCAAATAATGGAATGAAAATTTTTTAAAACCTTATTGCAATTTTTTTCATTCTAACCGAATATAAGCATGAAAATATATTTTATATTATTTCTTTTCTTTCATTTCACTTTTTATTATTTTCACTTTTCATCATTCTTTTCTTCTTAACCAAACAGACCCCTGAGGTTCATGAGCAGTTCAAGGTACCTTGCCTAGCTCGAGTAAAGCTTAGAAGGCTCACCAAGAACTTTAAAAATATAAAAATTATTTGCAACAAGGATAATAGGAGGAAGAAACAATTTGCTTAAAAAACAAAGGTACTTTGATTAAGAAAATGTAAGAATATTACAATTGAGAAAGAACAAACCTAATCTACTTTCTCGATTGAAAGGCTTTTTGTGTAACGACAAATTTTGTTTCTAAAATAATACAAAAATAATGTCAAAATTATAATTATTTGATGATTTGACAAAGCGGTGTTGACTTTTTTCGGCGTGTTTTTCATTTACATAATCCTCTGATTCTCAATAGGTTTGATGATGACAAGGGTAGGATCGGCGTGTTTCTCGATCCTCGATTTGATGATGACTTTAGTAGATTTGTTGAAGATGAGGGCTATCAATTTAGGAATGCTTTGATGGATTTATTAAAGATGAGAGTTGGATTGACGTGATTCTCATCTTTCGATTTTTGATTTGATGGATTTGTTAAAGACGAGGGTTGTATTGATATAGTTTTCGTTCTTCGATTTTGATGGATTTGCTGAACACGAGGGAAACTGATTTGAATCTCTTGAAAAAGTATCTTGTTGGTTTGTTTTTCTCCTCAGAGATGAACTTGCAACACTTCAGTTGGAGGGAGACTTTGGTAGAGCTTCATTGATGATCTTCCTTTCTCTTCTTGAGATGGACTCGGGCATATGGACATAGGCAGAGCTTATTGATTTTCAGTCCTTCTCTTGAGAAGAATTTGCAAGGCTTCAGTTTAGGGTAGACTCTGGCAGAGCTTCGCTGTTAATCTTCCTTTCTTCTCTTGAGATGGACTCGAGCAAAACATCTTGATCTTTCCTCTTCCTTCTCTCTTCTTGGCTTTCTTCTCCTTGGCCTCCCTTTTGGCTTCCTTGATCTTCCCTACTCCTTGGCTTTCTCCTCCTTGGTCTCTCTTTTGGTCTTCCCCCATACCCCTATTTATAGTGGTAGGAGTAATCCATATAATGATATTTTACCTAAATACTCTTGTATGAGTTTTAGGTAGTAAGCCACCCATTTTTATATAAATTTGTAGGTTTTATAGAATTTAAGTTCAACTCAATGTATCTTTAAAACTCTTTTTAATTTGGGCTTATGAAATTTAAGCCCAAAGTAATTTAATTAAATTTGAACTTGTATTATTTGAGCTCATAAAATTTAGGTCCAACTTAAACCAGTTTAATTAGATTTAGATTTGTCTTATTTGAGCTTATATAATTTAGATCCATAACAATTGAATTTAGAAACTTATTAGATTTGGGTCCACTAATAAACATTATTTTATTGGGGGGATTTCTATATTTCTCAAATAGCGAGGTGCATGCACATAACTGTATTTCTTCCTTTCTTTTCTTTCCTACGACATTGAAGCATTACCATATCATGCTATGGCAAGAAATTAGTTAGAGTAGGGCTTTCATGGGTAAGGGTTAAACGAGTCCAAAGAATGAGTAGGAACCTAAGTCTGACAAGCTCGTTTTTTAAAATGAGTTTAAAAATGTGTTTGAATTCTGTTCATTTTGTAAAAAAAAAGAGCAAGAGCCGAACTTAAAATGAGTCAAACTCAAGAAACTTGACTATTTTACATATAAATAAACCCAACTTTGAGGTTTGGGCCGAGTTTATTGGAATCTTACAAAAAAAAATGAGCCTAAAAAGTTATTTGAACTTGACTCGTTTTGTATAAAAAACGTGCATAAAAAATTGTTTGAGTTCGACTTGTTTTCTAAACGAATGAACTTGAGTCGAGCTCAAAATAAATCGAATCCGAATTGAGCCCAAATAACTCATATCGTTTACCACTCCTATTCATGGGGTAAGATACTAAAGGAAACCTCATATTATAATGCCAACTTAATTAATGAAAGTACCACCAAGCTTGTGGAAACAATACCAAAAAAGTTTCTCTAGCTTGTGCTAGGAATTAATATGATTGAGGACTAATTCAAGACCAACTAGGCAGGTGTACTGATATGGTCATTGCCCCAAAGAGAGCTAAAAAAGGTTGTATTCAGTGCACGAGTAACGTTTGAAAAATATATATCATAGACATCCTTAACCCTATTTTAAAAAGACTGATTTCTAGACTCAAATACACGACGTTTCATTTGAATGGATGAACACTTGCAATCCTTGTAAGTTCGACCTCTATTATAGAATTTAGAGCTATTTTTCGTAAATAATATCACAAGTTAGGTCGTCCAATCCACTCTCCCAACATTCTTGATTAATATGGATCAAGCCTGTGAGTAGTATTACACTAAATTAAGGCATTTTTAGGATGCAATTCTACAAGAAACCAAACACTTTGGCAATACAAAACTAGGAACCACGTATAACATGTATGCAAGGTAAGAAAACACCAACTAAAGGTTTATAATGTTTAATTTGTGTAAACTTTTACGCTGCGTTTGGTACACAGTAATGTTTTTCAGTAGGAATAAAATGAGTTTAAGAATGGAAAGATCTTAGAAATGAAATAAAATGCGCATTGTCATTCCAATGTTTGACAACTATTTAGGATTTAGTACTGCAATGAAATATTCATTTCATTCTTAGGTTTGAATGAAATAATTTTTTCATTGGAATGGAATCAACTTTAACTAAAATATCCATAGTGACTAAAAAAAATTAATAACAATTTTTTTTTTTATAATTGAGATTGCCTTTCAAAGTCGTGTTAAAAAAAATTTATAATTAAAAAAAATAAGAATCTATTTAAACCCCTATAAATTTTAAAAAATCAGAAAATAAATTCCTTCAAAAATAGATTCACAAAAAGAAACCAAAATAAAAAACTATTTAAAATTGGTCATTCATTTCAAATGAACAAGTATAGTTCTTGTTCCCTCACCCACTAGGGATTTTAATACCTTTCCTCATCCTAAATAATGACAATATAAAATAAATTAATGGGGTACAAGTTTATTGCTTCTTGTCCATTACAAATGTCCAGATCTTTTATATCTATATACTATCAAATAAAATTACAGACACATGCGGACACAACACCCTTGTACTTGATCCATCTTGCAGTAGTGCTTCATCTTTTTGTTTCTTTGAAAACTGAACATGGATGAGTATGTCATTGTGGGTATGTTTCAGCACCTGCTCTTGCATTTCTCCATGGCTCTTGGTGCTGAAATCTGGAAAAACATATTAGTAACCAAAAAAAAAGTGGCCCAGTGCACGGGCTCAGGCTACTACAGACTCAGATGTGTGAACAAAAATATTAGTAACAACAGCCAAAAAAAAAACAACATTTAATTATAAGTTAGAAAACAATGAATACGTCTCTTTAATATTAGTAATAGAAGTCATTTGCTTTATAACTAAAACATCAGGAACATTATAATGCATATAAGCTCCAAAATGCTAGAGCTTGAACTCTTCACATAATAGTGCAGCTGAGAGATTGAGAAAAAACTGGCTAATAGAAAAATTGCAGGCTGAGAACTATACCAAGTCCAATTGCTTCAGATCCTTTCATTTTACGCAGGCGCTTGCATGAATCAACAAAGATCCTGCATAAAATCAAAACAGGCAACACTCATGTTCAAGGAAGCTAAATGATGTAGATCGTATTAGGGAAGAGAAATGAAGAAGAAAGAGATGAAAAAAGAAGAATAAGGAGATGAGAATATAGAAAATTTTGGAAAGAAGATTTAATATCAATAATCAATAATCAAAGTCTACCCAAAACAAATAACATATCTCCTATATATATAGGGAAACCACAAATCCTAAAAGAACTCTAAAAGAAATAAATAGTCATAATGACAATTAAACCCCTGAAAAGTATAATGACAAATAACTCCTAATCCTTACGTCTACGCCTATTATAACAAAATATAATCCGATTTCTATCATTTCCCCCCGGCTGAAAAGAACTCGCCTCCAGAGAGATACGATCATGATAATGCTCTAGAAGATCAGGGTCAAGCCGACGAAACTCCTCCTCAGTAATCCATGAATCATCAGTCTCTAGACGATCTCTCCACCGAATAAGATAACGACGATATCCTCCATCCAAATAGCCCACAATCTGATCATCAAGTACATCTGCAATCTGGTCATGCAGCTGTGGTGGAAACGGTGGAAGAATAGGAACTGTAGTTGATGCTGATGACGAAGCAAGTCCACCTGTAGGAACACCTATTGGAAACATAGGAGGCTCAAAAGTACCATGATAAGGAAACAAGTCCTCCACATTGAAAATAGGACTAATACTCATATTCAAAGGTAAGTCAAGGTGATATGCATTAGGTCCAAGCTTACGAAGAATACGAAAAAGGCTAGTGGCTCGAGCATGTAACTTTTTGAAAGAATTTTTAGGGTAACGTTCAGGACGCACACGAACCATGACATAGTCTCCCACAATAAATTCTTTATTCCTACGATCAACATCTGCAGCCAATTTATAATTCTTATTACTTAATGTAATTTTTTGTCTTATGTCGGCATGTAAGTCATGAATATGCTGGGCAAAACTTCGGCTGAGTGTGAGGGGCGGGAATCAGGAGGTAAAGGTAATAAATCAATGGGCTGTCTAGGGGAATGACCATAAACAATCTCAAAAGGGATAGACCAGTCGACCTGTTGACGGAGTTATTATAGGCAAATTCAGCAGTAGGCAACAACAAATTCCAATTTCCCATCTTCTCACCCACTAGACACCTAAGCAAATCTCCTAAACTACGATTGACTACCTCAGTTTGACCATCAGTTTGGGGATGAAAGGCAGAGGAAAACTTAAGACTAGTTCCAAAGAGTTTCCAAAGTGTCTTCCAAAAATAACTCACAAACTTGACATCCCTATCAGACACAATGGAAATAGGCAACCCATGTAATCGGACGACCTCTCTAAAAAATAACTTTGCTACATGTGAGGCATCAGTAGACTTAGTGCAAGGAATGAAATGAGCCATCTTAGAAAACCTATCCACGACAACTAGAATGGAATCATGATTACGGGTTGTTTTAGGCAATCCTAAGACAAAGTCCATACTAAGGTCTCTCCATGGTGTGTGTGGAACTGGTAATGGTGTGTACAACCCTGTGTTTTGTTTCCTAGCCTTTGCTAACTGACAAGTGCGACACTGTGACACTATCCTAATAATGTCACGCCTCAAAGTGGGCCAATAAAACCTATCCTCAACAAGTGCAAATGTCTTATCCCTACCAAAGTGGCCTGCCAAACCTCCCGCATGTAATTCCCAAATCAGGAAATCCCTAAGTGAAGTACGGGGAATACATAAGCGCGACCCTCTAAACAAGTAACCATCTCTAAGGAGGAAGTCAATGTACTCATGACGGTTACCAGACTGAACCTCCTGAAAAATGATACCAAAGTCAGGACAAGAGGCATACTCATCTCTAATCCTGTCAAAGCCAATCACATGGACACTCATAGTCTGTAAAACAGTAACTACACGGCTAAGAGCATCCGCAGGCTTGTTTTCAATGCCCGCTCGGTGGTGAAGAACAAAAGTATACTCCTGAAGGAACTCAACCCACCTAACGTGCCTAACACTCAATTTTCTCTGGGAATGAAGGTATTTTAATGCCTGATGATCAGAATATAACACAAACTCAGATGGCAATAGATAATACCTCCAATGGCGAAGAGCTTGTACCACAACGTAGAACTCTTTGTCATATGTAGAGTATCGTTGTTTAGCTTCATTGAGTTTTTCGCTGAAGTAAGCAATAGGATGACCCTCTTGACTCAAAACTCCACCTATCCCTACACCAGATGCATCACAGGCAACCTCAAACACCTTAAAAAAATCTGGGTGTCGAAGAACGGGTGCCTCTGTCATCCTGTGCTTAATTTCTTGAAAGGCTCTAGTTGCAGCAAGTGTCCATTGAAACTCCCCTTTTTTCATGCACTTTGTGATGGGAGCCATAATGGAACTAAACCCTTTAATAAATCGTCTATAGAAGGTGGCCAAACCATGAAAACTTTGAACCTCAGAAATTGTTCTTGGCACTGGCCAATCCCTAATAGCACGAATTTTCTCTGGGTCACTGCAATACCATGCGCAGAAATAACAAATCCAAGGAAAAGCACTTGAGTTTGCATAAAGGAGCACTTCTTAAGGTTCGCATAGAATTTTTCCACACGTAATGTCTGCAAAATCTGTCGAAGATGATCCAAATGCTCTTCTTTAGACTTACTATAGATCAAGATGTCATCAAAGTAAACAACCACAAATTTTCCTAGGAAAGGACGCAGTATCTGAGTCATAACCCTCATAAATGTGCTAGGTGCATTAGACAATCCAAAAGGCATGACCAACCACTCATAAAGTCCATCCTGGGTTTTAAATGCGGTTTTCCATTCATCTTCTGGTCTAATTCGGATTTGATGATAACCACTGCGCA
This sequence comes from Ilex paraguariensis, assembly GCA_963454935.2. Taxonomy (NCBI): domain Eukaryota; kingdom Viridiplantae; phylum Streptophyta; class Magnoliopsida; order Aquifoliales; family Aquifoliaceae; genus Ilex; species Ilex paraguariensis. Next base: position 135,000 of record CAUOFW020000977.1, read on the forward strand.
AATCAATTTTGGAGAACCAAAGTGCACTAGCCAAAAGGTCAAGCATATCTTCAAGTCTCGGTATAGGAAATCGATACTTGACTGTAATTTTGTTAATGACACGGCTATCAACACACATTCTCCAAGAGCCATCTTTCTTAGGGGTCAACAAAGCAGGGACAACACATGGACTAAGACTATGACGAACAGACCCTTTTTGCAACAGTCCATCTACTTGCCTTTGGAGTTCAGCACGCTCAGTGGGATTCATACGATAATGGGGAAGATTAGGCAACTGAGATCCTGGAACTAAGTCAATAGCATGCTGAACATCTCTCATTGGTGGCAACTCATCGGGTAGTTCCTCAGGAATCACATCATGGAACTTTTCAATAGACTATCAACCTCAGGCAAAAGATCGTCTTTAGATTTCAGAGGACTTTGAACAACTTCTTTGACAACTAGAGCTACCATTATACCAGACTCTTTTCTCTCTTTTTCAAATTCTCTATGGGTCAAGATGTGAAGGTCTTTCTTGTGAATTACTAGGGAAGATGACCTATGCTTTGAAGTATTACTTTCTGAGGGTTTTGCAGGTTTTAACTTATGGTTTTCCCCTTATGCTTAAAAACATAGGTATTTTTCCTCCCATAGTTTGTCACATCTAGATCAAAAAGCCACGGGCGACCCAACAAGACATGAGCGACATCCATAGGTAAGACATCACACCATATATGATCTGAATAGTCACCCATTTGAATAGGGACCAAACATCTATGTGAGACTGGTAAGGAGGTCTTGTCAACCCATGCGACTTTGTAAGGTTGTGGGTGTGTCTCTGACTTAAGCTGCAACTGAGCTACAACTGATTTAGAGATGACATTCAATGAACTTCCCCCATCAATGACGACCTTGCAAACTTGACCCCCACATTGGACTAGAGTATGAAAAATGCTGGTGCGTTTCCATGCTGCTGTGTCTGAAGGGGTGGATAAGATGCATCGCATCACACTGACACGGGTGTCATCGATTTGCCACTCTTCCTCACCCTCATCTAGTAACTCTAAGGGTTCCTCATCCAAAGGATCAACTTCTTGGTCAACATCCTCTCTGTCAAGTGAATTCTCTAATCCCTGGTCAATGGTCAAGGTACGCTGAGGGCACTGTGAAGCAATATGACCCTTGCCATGACAACGGTGACACTCTATGGAAGAACTGTCCTGGCGAGAACCTGTGAGTGTAGAATCTCGACCCCTAGTGGTATTACCTCTCAAGTTGGGGTAATTGTTACCCCTGGATGTGACAGGGCTGACTGGGTGACGCCTCGAGACCGATCAAATGGGACTGACCTTGATGGTTGAGATTCTCCGGTTTGAGAAGGCATTCGACGCTGAAAGGGTGGCCTAAGGTATTGTTCAATCTCTAAGGCTTTATAATATGTTTCCTCAACCGTTTCAGGAGAGTGTAAGTTAAGCTCTCTCTTAATCTCAGGTCGTAAGCCATTAATGAATTTTGTAACTGTTACCCAAAACTCTTCCTTTATGTCACATCTCAGAAAGAGCTCTTCAAATCGAGCTAGGTAATCAGTCACACTCGAGGTCAATTGACGCAAGTTCATCCACTTGTCCAAGAGTTGGCGCTTATAGTAACTAGGGAGATATTTATCTCGCAATCTTTGTTTCATCTCAGCCCATAAAGTAATGGGTTGTCCCTCTAGGCACTCTTGGTCTCGTTGGACTCCCTGCCAATATCTCTTAGCCGAACCAACGAGTTTCATTTTGGCAAAACGAACCCGATGGTTGTCGGACATATCATACCAATCAAAATAGTCATCCATGTCATCCAACCAATCTAAGAAAGCAACAGGATCTAACCTACCATCAAAGCTAGAAGCGTCCACTTTGACTTTTTGTGTGATATCCCTAGATTCTTCGTGGACATGCCTATGTCGAGGATTATGGTAACGCGGAGGGGGAGACCTATGGTATCTGGCATGTGGGCGGAAGGGCTCACGATAACCATCCATATCACCCTCTGCTAAATAGTCAGACATGACTACCTTAGCGGGATTCTCCTGAACATTCCTACGACCTACATTTCGTCCAAAAGTGGTATTAGGAGGTGTCTTTTCTATCTGGACGCTGTATTCGGCTCTCCTGAGTTACTTGCGGAGTGGGTAGGACACCTTGACATAAGTCAGTAGGATCTATCGGGAGAGGTAGGTGCCGAACATTGGGTATTTGGTTAGACTTAGGTGAAACTTGTGACTCACTCTGGTCATAGTCTATTGGTCGTTTTTCCATAAACTTAGTCAATCGGATTAGTTGAGTAGTAACTTGAGAAAGTTGTTGCCCCATTCTTTAACTTCCTCATGTAACAAGTCGACTGATTATTTAGTATCGGTCATATCAATGGTGAGGGTCTCAAATTTTTGTTTTAATGCAGTATGGGATTCTGAAAGCTCACGAAGGGTCATAGTGAATGTAATGTAAAATTTGGGCTAATGTAAATGACCGACTAGACTAAAAATTAAAACAAGTAATAAAAATTATAAATCAATGCAAATGATCACACATAAGAACAAGCTTATTGTAAAGAGGCTCAAATAGACGTGAGACAAGCAACAATGGATTTAACAAAAAATTGGGTAAGCTAAGTTATGAAGGTGGTGTGTGGGAACAATAAACAAAGAAGGTTATGAAGGTGGTATGCGGGAACAACAAACAAAGAAAGTTTAGATTTTTTGTTTGACTTACCAACAAATATAAATAGTAGTCACCAATTCTCAATGAAAAGAACTTGTACCTGGTGTTAGATGCAACTCCAAGAGGATGCTTGACAAGTTAGGGGATGATCCTACAAAGTGTAGAATTTTTTGGGGTGTTTTTATAATTTTTGGAACTTCTAGGGTGATGTTTCTGTAATTTTATGAACGTGTTGGGACGTTTCTACAATACTAAAATTTTTGGATGATAATTCTGTAATTTACTAGAACTTCTGGGGTGATTCTGTAACTTTCGAGAACTTTTAGGGAGGTTCTTGTAATTCTGGAGCTTTTGGGGGGTGAAAGGGTTAAAACCAATGTCTTCTTCCTTAACACGATGGAACGAGAAAGAAGATGGGCAACGATGAAGTCACAATAGCACAGGTCAATGACAAAAACAGGCGCAATGAACAATAACAACGATGAACAGTGCACAATTATTTTTATTTTTTTAAGGAACGAGACCAGAACAGTGCGCACGATGAATTTTTTTTTTTGGAATAGGAACGATGAACAGTAAGAATCTGCCAAAGTTTTTTTTTTTTTTTTTTTTACCTGGATAGCCGGTGAACAGTGCCGGTGAACAGTGATTTCGCGCAAACAGTATTTTTTTTTTCGATGAACGGCGTTATTGAGATTTTTGTGATTTGTACGAATCGAAGTTAAGCTCTGATACCAAATTAATGTAAATCGTATTAAGGAAGAATTAGGGATGAGAAGGGAAGAAGAAAAACATGAGAAAAGAAGAAGAAAGAGATGAGAATAGAGAAAATTTTAGAAAGAAGATTCAATATCAATAATCAATAATCAAAGTCTACCCAAAACAAATAACATATCTCCTATATATATAGGGAGACCACAAATCCTAAAAGAGCTTTAAAAGAAATAAATAGTCATAATGACAACTAAACCCCTAAAAAGCATAATGACAAATAACTCATAATCCTTACGCCTACGCCTAATATAACGAAATATAATCCGATTCCTATCACTAAAGCCCATCATTCAACATCAAACGCCTCCTTCCTAGCCTTTTTCATCAAAAACAATCATCCTTTTCATTCTCAAATCAGGTAACCTCCTACAATCCTGCATCAGCATTAGCCTCACATAAACAGGCAACTGAACAGAGTGTGAAAAATCAGTACATCCTCTGTCTCAAACTGCCCTATTGGCCAAGCAATCAGCCACACAATTAGCCTTCCTTTAAAGATGCATTAAATGACAATCCATTCTGTCAAGAAGCCCTTAATCTGATCCAAAAACCCAAACAAGACCAAGCACAACCAACCTTTCCCAGCACAGAATTCACCAAAACAAGTGAATCAGATTCAAAATTTGTCAATCTCTTCTACCATAATTCTTCAAGATTGTGTCAAAACTAGAAGGTCAAGAATCATCATTTTCCTTGACGCGATTGATTCAAATAAACTACCATTCTTTTGCGTGGTGGTATTCAAGTCATTAGAAAAGCTTTCTAATTAGGACTTTAGCTAGAGTCCTAGTATTGCTAATATGGGATTATTAGTCTATATACTTGCACTTGCCAAAGATAGGCGCCCAAGAAAAAAGTACAATAGCTACGTCATTATTTATCCCACTTACAAGGATCCCACTTCAAAGCAAAAATAGAAAATTTTGTGACAGCATAAAGGGGATTCGACTAACAATTACAACTCAAGCCACCCAATAATTTGAATCCTATAGGTATTATTCAAAATATCATGCATTGAATTCTATTTTTCTTTTGTCTCATTTCTAAGAGTACTTTTATCATATAGTTGGCAGACATGTTATTGAAAATGGAAAATAAAGAAACAAAATTCTAAAATTGGATTTGAGATTGTTGACTAAACAAAGTGAAGAGTTACCTGAGATTAGTGGCGATGTCAAATCTTGTCTGGTCATCAATCTAGCCCCTTGCATCACAAAGAGATGAGGAAGAAGCATACAATGGCTAGTGAGGGATGGACTGCCATGCTTCTCGCTGATGAAGGAAAAGTCACAGAAGGTTAGGAGAAAAGAGACGATGAGAGGAGAGAAGAAGGATTGGAGCCAAAGAGTTGAAGAACGATGGGCAGTGATGAGAGAGAGAGAGAGAGAACAAGAACGATAAAGTTTTCGTCGATTTGAGGCTGATTACTGACTGTCAGGGAATGGATAATAGTTAAGTCTATTAGTCGAATGAGTTCAAATCACGTTTGAGCCGAGTTTGAAAAGCTTGTTTTTTAATCGAGCTTTATAAATTGTTCAAGTTCGACTTGTTTAAAAAACGAGCCGAGCCTGAACGAGCCGAACTCAAGTCGAGCCAGAGTCGAGCCCGAGTAATTGCACTTAAATGAATCAAGCTTATCAAGTTTGAGCCGAGGTTGTAGGGCTTGTTTTCTAAATGAGCCTAAAAACTTGTTCAAGTTCGAGTTTGTTTAGAAAACGAATCGAGCCTGAACAAGTCGAACCAGAGCCGAAGTCAAGTCAAGCTCGAGTAACTCAGTTTGATTAACAGCCCTAGTAATAGCATCGTTTATTTGGAAATGGTTAATCCCATAATTTATGGCATTAGTTATTCCTTAGAAATATAAATAAAATTTTATTCCCACAAATCAAACAAAGAATGGGTATTACTAAGAAATGATCTTTCATTCCTAAAGTCTAATAACATATACCAAACACAACGTTAATGGATATTTTCTAGCTTGCTTACTTATTTGTGATTCTTAGTTTAATATTCCCAGCTTGTATGGTTGGTTGGGACTCGGGACACATACATTCTGAAAGGTATGTGGTAGGGATGGGATATTAAATAATGTTAAGCTTTCGAGGGGAGAGAGTATAAAATTCAAGATAACCTTATCGCAACAATAGATGATAACTCTATGGCAGGTTTTATATATGTTGGAATCATTAAGTCTCGATAAAAAGCCATGCCCAAGGAGAGTAAATAATGGGTATAATGGTTATATTACATCACTATTACGTAGCGTGATTGTCTAATATTAAATAAACAATTGCACAAGGTGACCCAACTTTTTTACATGGATTGATTACTATATCTTATATGGAGGGGTAGTTTTATTTGAATGAGCGGGGTCTACTTTTTAATTTTAATGTGGTATACTGGTTACACAAACTATTTAAGCACCGGGTCATGAATCAATTTGTTAACCCATGTGATTGTGGGCCACATTTTGATTTGGATCTGATTGCTATCTTTTTGGGCTTTTTTATCCCCAAAGATAAAAAAACATATTTCTTCTTGATACAAGCAAACGAATACATCACATGAACTGGGTAATTTTCAAATCCGATGATGGCTTCCCTAAATGCTCCAAATCCGAGAATGGCCTGCTAGAACTTGAAGACGGTGACACCTTTGTCATTTCGTACACTAAATAAAAACTGACAAAGCCAGATAGATCAGATGTGAAAAGCATTAAGATAGAAGTCCTATCGTCCAGTGCTCCGACTGAGAGAAGTAAAGTCCTCTTTTATTAATCTTTCTACCTAGGTTGATTAAGATGGAAATACCTTATTTTTTACTGTTACTTGGAGATAAGGATCAAGCATTCTCTAGCACAGAGAGTTTCACAGTATGGTCTAAAACACTAGTTTTGTAGAAGAAAAAAAGGGTGGTGAAACGATTCTTAATATGATTATGAAATCACCATGAATTCATAGGAAATGGATAATGTCTTTAACGATGGATTGACTTTAATATGATATCATACATATTACCACCTAACAGAGAACGACCGTACAACTAATGCTAAAATCTTCCGAATAAGTTACTAAAATTAGTGATGAGAGAAACTATCAAATTTGGTTACCCATTCAACAACTAACAAAATATATAATGTGAATATATTAATTGTCTTTTCTTGGGATGGTAATACGTCGTGCCGAGATAAAAGAAAGTGAGGAACCTAACATTTCAAATTTGGTTTAGACTATTACAATTAGTTGACCCGGCCTAATCACTTAAACAAGACATCGACCACCATGATTACTAGCTATAATCCTTCTTCTAGCTACCATCTATGACGAAGCTATGCTGAAGCTTGGGGGCATGGCCCAAGATTTAATCAATGACTCTTACGTAAATTTTATTTCGTTAAATTTAAATAATAATGTATCCAAATTAAAATTATATATTCAGTCCCCACTTAGATCTTTCTAGTTTCATAACTGTTGCATCGTATTTTTTGCTAATTTCATGAGATTTATATTCTTGTTTTGTAAACGAACTAAACTTTTTTTTGGGTTCGATAGTATTTTTACTGTCTACAAAAAATGTTAACCTAAGTGTAGTGAAACAATTTATAATCGGAAGGGTAATAACAATCCCAAACTTATCTTTAAAAAACTTTAGACTATATGAATTTCTCTCTCTCTCTTAACAAATATTTTGCAAATTCTGATGGTTGATACCAAAACCCTCAGCACTATGCCGATGCTCCAATTTTATGCTGATCAAATCAAACAGGAAGAAGGCAGAATGACTTCAGGAGTATAGGAAGCATAAAAAAATTTCACAGTATGGATTTTCTCAAGTTCAAGTCTGCAATACCTTGCCCCATCCCACCTTTTGGCGCTTCTGAAAAACTCACTCTAGTGTATTCCCAGAGGCTTCAATATAGAAGCCTATACACGTTGTCTGATAAACACAAGCATTGCCTGCGACTTGCTGCATCAAAGAAGAAGCCAAGAACGTCCATTAACTTCAAGAATGGCCAAGAAGATCCATGGGAAGCTTCATCAAACTTATCACTTTCCCATCTCTGTTATTTACTCAACAGCCCAATCCCTGGGAAAATTGAGTCCATAACCAGATTCAGAAGGAGAGAGAAGATTGATCAATTGAAGCCAAGGGCTGCAAATTCACGCCCTCTCACTCCTCTAGACTTCTTGGAAAGATGTTCCACTGTTTAGTTACTACAGCACCCTACAATAGCCACCCCCATCCAAAACATTAACCCACTCACAAACCCAACTCCTTAGTCAAGCACAGAACGTCAAGAGAGAGAGAGATGAAGTGTAAATTTGAGGAAGTCGAATTCGTTTCATAGATTTGAGGAAGCCGAATTCGATATGCAGCTAAAAAAATCTGGCACCACTCCTTAGGAAGTCGACAATGTATTTATTGTTCAATTTGGGGGGTTTGGAGTTTGATTTTAATAGTGGTGGTGGCCGAGTTGTGTGTGTGGTTTGGTTGAGGAGGTGGAAGAGAAGAATGTGGTGAGGTTGTTGGATTGTGGTTATGTGTGTGTTGTGTGGTTGTGGAGTGAAAATGAAGATGGAGGTGATGGACCGGTTATGTGGTTATTCCTTTACTGGGCAGTGAAGCGAAGAGAGAGAGATAGAGAGAGGAGGAGGAGGAGGAAGAAGAAGTGGTGGTGGTGGTTTTCGTAGTGCGGAGGCAACGGTGGGTGGTGGTTAATTGTGACGGTGTTAATGATGGATTTTGGGGTAAATGGATTGATAAAATGGAATTACATTAAACAATAACTATGATGGTTAATGATCGATTTAGGGACAAATGAATTGATAAATAGTAATTTTATGCCGACCAAATTTAAAGATTAAATCAAGAGCTCAACTGACATGGTAGCATATTATTTAAAATTTTTATTGAAGTCCAAATGACATGACATTAAATAAAAAAACCCAATTCAACTGTCATGTTATTTGAGCTCTTGATTTGGTCCCAAAATTTGATCAGTATAGTATTACTCATTGATAAATGGAATTTATATTAATATATTATTTAATAAACAAAAAATTCTAATATTTAACTTATTAATTAGATAAATTATGAAATTCATCATTTAATTGGAAAAAATTTAGGTTATGTATGAAATATAAAATAGAGAAATGAGGGAGGGGATAAATTTTTGAGGTAAGAAGAATATATATTTGGAGGGTATTTTTAGTATTTCAAACATTATTATTGATGACATTAACTTTTATTGTGAACTATTCTAAGGTTTGTCAGTCGGAAAGAGTACGAGTGTAATTTAATCTATATTAGAATATTATAAAATTAAAATACTTTAACAGCTGGCCTTCCATTATCTACAACACCATCGCGTATGCATGGTCACAAACGCATGATTAAAATCCCTTTTGTTATTTATTCTGTTTAATTTCTCTATGTACAGGGTTATATGAGTAATATGTATAAAATTTTAAATTTTAATAGATGAGATATTTCTTCATTCATTTTGTTGTCGAGTGTTAACCATTGTTAAAAAAGAAATTTATAAAAAAAAATAAATTATATGCATTAAAATTCAAAACTAAAAAAAAAAAAAGTAACGGAGGGGATCCGAATCCCACGAACGCCCCCACAGAATCCCACAAGTCGCTTCTTCCCTTGCTTCCTTCAACATCAAAAGAACACACGCAATCTCCCTCGTCTCCCAACATCCTCGCCATGTACGAGCTCCGCTTCGTCGTTTTCGTGCCCGATGTTGTAACCAACAACATTAACAATTGCCTCAATGCAAAATCAATCCTCTTTCACCGTGGCTCCGTCTTCATGGACCACCATTTTAGATCGCTAGTCCTCGAAACCATCTCTCTGTTTTCATCGAACGGTCAAATTTTAACTCTCAGCCTCATTGCCGATGATGGAGTTCATCACGAAAAGCACTGAGATAAGAGCCAAGTAATTAATTTGTGAACTAGGTCTAGGTAATTTATCTCAGCAAGTAAATTTGTTAGACCCAAGTTCACTTAAAATTTGTTAGACCTAGTTTCTCTCGAGCCCAATTTACTTTTTTATATCTCAAATAAAAATTTTGGACTTAAGTTTAAAGAGTAAATGTTAAATGAACAATAAATGATGGGTCCCAATAAATGATGAAATCCACAATAAAGTTAATTGTTATAATTATTAAATCTAATTTTTAAGTTCACGTAGAATTACTCAAATTTAAATAAACATTATTTTGTTTTCAAGGTTATAAATGCAATTTTTAGAACTTGTTTCTAATGAGCCCATCTTTATTTTATGGATCTCAAATAGAATTGTATACTCATTTTTTTTTTTTTTACAGAATTTTAGTTTGCGTTCGGAAAGATTTAAGTTTTTTTTTTATTTTGCACCCTCGAAGATTAGATTTCTTATATTGCACTATTAACGTATTAAAAATATTATAACGTGATTTTTTTGTTAATTTTTATTATTTATTCTGTCAAAATTCACGTTATTTATGTTGACAGGATGAATTATAAAAACTAACGAAATGATGGAATCGTAATATTTTTAATACATCGAGAGTGTAATATAAAAAATTTAACATTTCAAAATTTAAAATAAGAATTTAAACTATCACATAAATTTTAAAATTTAAATTTAACATTTCAATTTTGATCTCCTGTAGATGGTCTAAGTAATTAAAAGCAACATTACTGATTTTACATACGACTAGTCTTTGCTGACCCTATACCCTTGGCCATCTCTCTCAGCACAAACTTCTGAATTTTTCCGGTGGAGGTCTTCGGTAGCTCCTCCTTGAACACCACCGTTCTTGGCACCATGAACCGCGGCAACTTCGCCCTGCAGTACTCTCTTATCTCCTTTTCTGTCGGCTTCTCCTTAGCCGAAGCCTTCAAACTCACAAAAGCACACGGCGTCTCTCCCCAGAATTTATCTGGCCGCGCCACCACCGCTGCCTCGTTCACCGCCGGGTGAGTGTAGAGCACTGATTCTACCTCTACGCTGCTCAAATTCTCTCCGCCGGAGATGATGACGTCCTTTGATCTGTCTTTGATCTCCATGTACCCATCTGGGTGCATCACTCCGACGTCCCCGGTGTAGAACCACCCATTCTCTCTGATCGATTTTGAGGTCCCCTCTGGGTCTTTCAGGTAACCCAGCATGACACTCCCTCCTCTCAATACTACTTCACCCATGGTTAATCCGTTTCTCTTAACACTCACTCCTGAATCGGGATCAACTACGTCGACCTCTGTGAGTCCCAGAGTCCTAATTCCTTGTCTCGCCTTCATTCTTGCTCTCTCCGTCGCCGGCAAGCGGTTCCACTGCGGCTTCCAAGCGCAGGTCACCACTAGCCCGCCCGTCTCCGTCAACCCATATCCATGACTCACGACAAAACCCAAAGACTCGGTCTGAAACAGCACCGCCGCTGGTGGCGGAGCTCCGGCTGTTAAGATGTGGACTGGTTTCTGAGGAGGATTATTGTTTGGGGAATTTGATATCATGTTGAGAACCACCGGCGCACCACACATATGGGTCACGTTGTGTTTCCTTATGGCGTCGTAGATTACAGAGGCGTCGAATTTGCGGAGGCAGATGTTGGTGCCGCCGACAGCCGCCATGCCCCAGGTGTAGCTCCACCCATTGGCGTGGAACATAGGCAGTGTCCATAAGTAAACTGGCTGTTTCGGTACCGACCAGTCTAAAAGTGAATCAATGGCGATGATGAAAGTACCTCGGTGGCTATGGACCACTCCTTTGGGAGACGAGGTGGTGCCGGAGGTGTAGTTCAGTGTCATGGGTTCTAATTCACTCTCCGGCTGGACCCACGTGAATCCTGGATCACCCTTCTCCACCAAACTCTCATAAGTACAATGGAAGTCACCGGCAGCGAACAGTGGCGCTTCATCGTCGGTGATGAGAATAAGAAGTGGCCGTTGCGAATTATGGGGAAACAGAGAGAGGGCTTCGAGAATGGTAGAGCCTGATTGGTAGTCAACAAACACTAGCTTCGATTCACTGTGGTGGAGGAGGACGGCGATTGTGCGGGCATCGAGGCGGAGGTTGATGTTATTGAGAATTGCTCCGGCCATCGGTACTGCAAAATGAAGCTCATACATGGCGGGAATGTTGGGTGCCACCACCGTGACCACTTGGCCTCTCTTGATGCCCAGAGACACCATTGAAGACGCCACCTGCACACATCTCCGGTGGGTCTCCGACCAATTATAGGTCTTATCGTTGTACACAACAGAAGGGCAATCGCCATAAACAGTGGCAGATCTTTTCAAGAAGCCTATAGGAGTGAGAGGGCATGAATTTGCAGCTCTTGATTTCAATTGATCCATCTTCTCTCTCCTCCTCAATCTGGGTGTAGACACGATTTCAGGAATTGGTTTGTTATATAAACGAGGAATAGGTAGTTAAAAAATAGACATCATAATTATAATTATTAATTTAAGTAATATTGGATAGAGTTAAAAATTAGACTTAAAAATTAAATTTGATAATTTTAATTATTGAATAGATAGTGAGTTTTAATAAATGTTGAGATCTACAGTGAAATTTAAGATTATCAAGTCTAATTTTTAAATTTATTTTTTAAGTCCACGTAGTATTATTCAATTAATTTTACTGTAGATCTTATTATTTATTAAAATTCATAATTTATTTGTAATTATTAAATTTAAAAATAAATTTAATTTGTAAATCCACGTAATATTATTTAGAGAGACGGGAAAGTGATAAAGTTGATAAGATTTCCTTCGATCATCTTGGTTTTTGAAGTCAATGGGCGGTTTTGGCTCCTTCCATAACTCGGAAAGGCACAAGCACAGCCGGTATCTATCGAATCACGTGTATAGGCTTCCATAATGTAGATCAAAAGGCCTTTGGATATACATCATGGTGGCTCTTTCAAAGGGGCCCAAACGTGGGATGGGTACTGAGCTCGTAGACAGAAAATCCGTACTCTGAATATTCTTTATGCTTCCTATGTTGTCGAAGTCATTCTGCCTTCTTAATGGTTGATTTGATCGGCACAAATTAGAGCCTTATTGACACATTGTTGAAGGTTTTGGTATCAATCATTGATTGTGGCCTGAACACAAGTCTAAGTCTCAAAACAGAAGGCGTTGAGATGGACACAACTAAGAAGAATCATATCAACCAATTGATAATTTAAACTACAATGTCACAAATCATCATGTGTTGTGTTTTATTATTGATGGTTTTGGTATCGACCATCAATTGTGATTTATGTTAAACATGAATCAATCTTGAAACTAAAGGTATTGAGAAAAATACAATTCTAGAAAAATTTTATCAATGATTTGAAACTTTGAACTAAGATCTCACAAAGTATCACGTGAAGATGCAAGGAAATCATCTTAATGGCTATTCTTAATAGAGAACATTAAATACCAACACATTCTTGGATTGATCTCTATGCATGCAAGAATCATGCATTGGAGCCTTTTCAAAGTTTACCCAAAAAACGGAAAAAAGAAAAAAGAAAAAAAAAAAAGGCATGACAACGCAATAGGTATTTAAATTAATGTCTTAAACTACAAGTATATCACTTGTTCAAAAAAAAAAAACGTACAAGTATATCACAATAGGTTATCAATTCTTAACCATGTGATATACATTGAAGCATCACCATTAGAGCGCAATAGATAGACCAAAATTGAAGGCAATCTTTGATATGGTGGGGATAGGGATCTCTACAATTAATTTTCCTTCAATTTCTGTAAATGTTCATGATCATCCGTTAGTATATTCAAGTGAAACCTATTACAAATAAGTAGGTATGTAACAATGAGTGATTTAGCATTTGATGAAAAACATAATAAAAGCGTTTTTGATCCATAAAGGCTCAACATATTAACTTATCCATTGTGGAATGTACCAATTCTTCAACAGTTCCGATTCTACTTTTAAATAGAATTTTTTTTTTTGATTCAACAGTTAGAGGTGTTCGGGTTAGTTTATGTGGACCTCGGCTAATTTTTTCTTCAATCTGGTTAAAGACAAGTCATTCACGTCGGAACTAAAATATTTATAAGGAATAAATTCTTCATAACATGACTCCAAATAATTACCAAAACTTTAAATAAAATCTTTCAAAAGAAGGTAAACTTAGCTATTTATAAGCAGAAGTTTTGGGTGTAACCCTTTTGTTTTTGACAACCTTTTAACTATGATGTACAAGGCTATGTTCCTCCATTCAGCCACTGAGTTTAAATTGAATGGTATGCAATTATTGATAGAAAACATAATAAAGTAAAATTTTGAACTTGACACGTTCTTATAGAATTAAAAATGAAAGTACAATATAAAAAAGTGATGTTTCCATATAGTAATAGGGCTCAACTATGATATATCAGTTGTCAATTACTTTTTCAATGCTTCAGCCATGGCAATTGATGGGTTATGGGTTGGTGTTTTTTTTTTTTTAATTTGGGGTTCAATAGAATAGAGTGTCTGGACCATCTTATATGTACCTCGAATAATTTGCTCTCCGGTCCAATCAAAGGCAGATCATTTACATCGGGACTAGAATATTCATGATGAATAAATTTTATTCCTCATTACTTGATTTCAAAAAATTATCAAAATTCGAACTTATGATATTTGAATTTAGAACTCATTTTTTTGTTTAGTTTTTACTTGAAAATTAGTTGCATTATTGGTAAAAGGTTATTTGAAACCCATTTTATGTTTTGTTTGAGTACTCTTGCTCATAGAGAAGCAAGGCCGTAATAACTCAAAATAATATAATCCGAATAAAATATGATCCAAATCTTACGATTCAAATATGATATATAACACGATTTAATTGGCACACCTATAGAGATGTATCTTTGTCATATATCCCAAACATTTCAATGTATTTCTAAGCAATGTTGAGGTAAGTAGCAGGCTTGGTACGTTTGTTTTTTTTATATCGTAAATTTCTTCACACTAAATAAAAATAAAAGAAATCTCCCTCTACTTTTAAGGTTGTAAAAAAAGGGGGAGAAAATCTAGATATGAGAATTCTAATTTGTTTCAATTCAATGAATAAAAATGGTGTGAATAAAAATCTAATATTTTATAACGAAAATAACGTAAAAGTTTGGGGTTCATTTTTAGATGAACGCAAACATTTTGACAGTGAAATGCACCCTCAACCTAGAACTCTAATAATTACAAAAGACAAGCATGGAAAAAAATAATTTTCTACATTATTAGGGCTTGAGTCTTATTTCTGTTTTCTAGAATTTTTTTGTAAATTTACAATTTTTTCTTTTAAAGGGTTTTTTTTTTTTTTTTTTACTATAAAGTGTTCAAATTTATTTTAATTATTCTTTCAAATTCATGGATTCACTTTCATAATTTAAATTGAGTTAGAACATATAGGAGAGAGAGAGGGCATTAGTTTAAGAGTGGTTCTCTACTTTGTTTAGTGGAACACGTAGACTAAAAATTGATAAGCATTCACGAATTGTACGTCTCTAATGGGCCATTGTCCAAACAAAGACCTCTACTAACTTCTCATTTGTTAACTCCCCCGTCGTTGTCTCACATGTCTCCAAATTTGACTCTCATTGATTGGTCTACGTACTGGCTCGACCCGTGACGTGAAGGCATGTGAATGGACCTTTGTTTATGTCAAAAAAATATTTTACTCAAACTAATTCACTTATTAATTCGTATATAATGAATTTTGTTATATTATGTTTATATTATATATTAAAAATGTCCGACTAATGACTTAAAAATAATCTTTAACATTAAATTAATTTCCTAAACAATCATCCCTTAATTCACATTTGATGGAAGATTTATTTTACAAAATTTGACAGCATTACTGTTTTTCTGTCTCTTTATATCTATTTACCATCACTACCACCGCGGTTGGGCGTGCCTGTCTCTGTCTGCATGCTTGTGTGTGTATGATTGATTTGCTCAGGACTTTGGATTTGTCATCAGTTTATCACGAAGGATCATAAGGATGGAAGAAACTATCAGGTGATGCTGCCGAAGAACTTCACTGGATGTATTATCCAGTTGAACCAACAGCAGTGGAACAAGAAATATGACTGAAGTGCCTGAGAATCACAAAGGGATAGACATTGTAATGTTTTCTTAAATACATGAATATCATTTTCATCCTTAATTTCTAGACAGATCCGAATTTAACCTTGTTTTGCTGGTATCATTTTGTGTCTGGTTATGAAGTTTTTAATTGTCTTCTTGATTTGATTAGTTTTCCATGTTTCTGATGTTTCCTCTCTCGTGTGTGGGAGGTTTTTCACCAGGCTCCAAGTGACTTTGGAACACATATGTCATTATTTTTTGTAACATGTTTTACCGAATTCGATTTTAAATGTTACTATTTTTTTTATTGAACACGTTACTATTTTTTGTTGTGAGCATATTACTGTTAACATTAAATGTTACTATTCTTTCGATATATTAATTTTCAATGTTATTTTTTTTTACCATGTTACTATTGTTATTTTTTAAAATATTAATATTTAATTTTACTATTATTTAGTTTTAAATATTACTATTTTGTTGTGTTTAAATTGTACTATTTTTTATGTTTAAATGTTATTATTTTTTGTATCTTATTCCCAAACAATTGTAACTTACCCTACAAAAGTGATAACTTACCTCACAAAAGTTGTAACATACCCCCTAAAAATGATAACTTATCTCACAAAAGTAGTAACTTGCCCCTAAAAAAGTAGTAATAATTCTACTATGTATTGAATTTTTTTTTAAAGAAAATTGCATTAATCTCAATGGATTTTTTTTATAATAATTTTACTGTATATTGATTTTTGTAAAAAAAAATGCATTAATTAATTTAAACATAATTATTTATAATAATTCTTTTCTTTTAGCATTTTTCTCCCTGCAGCTATTAAGTAACAAATAAATATCCCATCAACAGACTTTAAATAATTTATAAAAGATCAATGGTTTTGAATCATTATACCCAAAAGCAAATCTTCCATACTGTAGATAGACACACAAAAGAATGATAGTCAGAAACAAGACAATTAAGAATAAACAAATGAAATAGTCTACAAGGTAGGTTGTAGCAGGCTCCCTCCATATATATTGAAAAAACCCAGCTGAAGAACAAGTTAAATAGAAGCATACCTGACAGAGAAGCTTAAATGAGGTCTTTGAGGTGCGTGCCAAATTAAATTAAAGTGCTTATCTTATCTGCAACACAAAATGCCCATGCCGAGAGCTGTCAGGTCAACTTCTTTCCACCCTTGCATTGCATTCAAATCAAGACCCATCTCCTTCCAAGCGCATGCCATTTTCATTTTTTGAGGATTGCAGTATTACTGCCCAAAAATAAAATTAGGGCATATTTGATTTACATCTCAAAAAATAATATTTAAAAATTATTTTTAGAAAGTATTTTTAAAATTTTTTAGATTACAAAACTTGTTTTGTTATATATTTTTGAAAATAATTTCAAAAAACAAAAATTATAAATTATGTTTGGACAATAATCTACAATTTTCATAACCACCGAAACAAGCAACCAAGACCCATCTTCTTCAACCCTCTGTCAACTAGATGTCGTCTTCTTTAACTCTCTGTCTCTCTCTCTTTTAATGTGCATCAAGACCCACAAAGCACCGAGCACCACAATTACCACCGAAACCCACAATCACCAAAACCACAAACACCACCAAAACCCACAAAAGCACCATTGAAACCCACAATCACCACCAAAACTCACAAACACCACCAAAATCCACAAAGCACCACTCAAACCCACTACCACTACCGAAACACTGATTTATAATGCTACAAAACATCTAAATATCTAAAGCTTTGATCGTCTTTGTCTTTGTCGGAGAAGATTTGAAGCTTCCTCTCTGCTCGTTCTATCTGAGAGGCGAATTGAGGAGAGAGAGAGAGAGAGCTTCCTCTCTGATCGTCTTCGTTCTCTACTCGTTCTGTCTGTGTGTGTTTTCGTTATGTTTGATGGGCAAAGTGGAGAGAGGCAAAGAGGAAGGGAAAAAAAAAAGGAAGCTTTGATGCTAAGGAGACTCAAATGGCAAACCTCATTAAGGAAGGGTTCTCTGTGTTTTCATAGTTTTCAAGCAAACAAGTATTGTTTGTTTTCTATTTCTTTACTCTAAATTTCTTTTTTTTTAAAAAAAAAATTGAGAATAAAAATGTTAAATAAACAAATTTTTGGTGTTTTTAAAATTTTAAGAACAAAAAACTATTTTGCAGAACATAATCAAAGCACCCTTGGTCATTTCGATTCCTACTTCAATTGAAACTTTGAAAGAAAAAAAAGGACCAAAGTTTCTTTTAAATAGTGCAAATGTAATTTAAAACTTGGTTTCATCTTAAGTGTACATACAAGTGTCGGGGTAATATTTGTAGACATAAAAACAAATGTCTAAAATTAAAGACCAATTTAAAACCAAACTAGTTCTCAAATCAAACTGGCTAGATCGAATTTCATAAGTCCAAATAAAAATTTAAGTCTAATCTATAAACATTAAACAAAGTTGGATTGGGCTTGAAATGCCATAGGCCCAAAAAAATAAATTCCAAACCAAATAAAGCCTAAACAAATAACAAATGCCCAACCTATAAAACTAAATTGGAATGGAACAAAGTTCAAATTCATTAAGATTTAAGTCCAAATTCATTAAAGTCTAAAATTAAATACAAGCCTAGGCCATGAAGCCCACATATAAGTATTTATCAAAATACCCTTACGACCACCCAAACTCTATAAATAGAAGTCTAGGGGAAAGGGAATGGGAACGAAGAGAGAGGCTAAGAAGGCAAAACCCAAAAGTTGAAGAAGCCAAAAGGCCTGCTGCGAAGCGGGGAAGCCAGGAAGTTGGGAGAAAAGGAGGACAGTGAAGTTTTGCCCAAGTCTACTTGTATCCAAGCCCCCCAAATCTATCTCTAAGGAGAAAAATACACTACCAAGGTTCTTTTCAAGAGATTCTAAGTCATTTTTAAGTCAATTAACACAAAAGACTAGTGAGAAAATCCACTAAAACATCAATAAATCAAAGAACAAGAGACACATCCATTCGGTCATTGTTTTCACTAAAGTATCACCAAATCGTAGATCAGAACACATTTATTCAGCCCTTGTCTTCACTAAATTTACTAAATCATCGCTAAATTATGTTAATCTAACCTTTGTCTTTGCTAAATTCACCCAAATACCACCAAATTGAAGATTGAGAAACACGCTGATCTAACCTCTCGTTGACACTAAATCAAAGTCGAAATTAGAAAATTAAGCACCTGAAAAGCATACCAAAGGTCACACCACTTCTTATAATTGAAATTCAAAGCACGCAATTGTAATTCATCCATCTTGAGTATAATTGTAGACAAGAGATTTTGTCCCTACATGAACATTTCAATTATGGAAAGCTATAATGAACTTTTAAGGGAAAATGGTATCAAGGGTGGCAACCCTATAACTGCCAAAATATCACCCTAAATTTAAAATTTTCACTTTAAAAGGGGTGGCATCAAAGATTAAAAAATGGTATCAAAGCTTTTGGGGTGGCAAATTTGGCAACTCTAAAGAGAGAAAGGGAGAGGTTGCAAAGCTTTTCACAAAAATATAGTTCAATCTCAACGGCTCTATTCAACAAAAATATTCTATAAATACAGAAATTTTACAGAGATTTTGAAAGAGAAAACTTACAAAAGCTTGTCGTGAAAGTCGTTGTAAGTTAGTCCTGATTTTTCTTTAATCATTGGAAGGAGGCGTAGAGAGAAAGGGAAAGGAGAAGGCGTTGTAATTACATCTGTCATCTCTGCTCATGTTTTAATTTTTAATTTAATTTATAATTTATAATTTGTTTATAATTTAATTTTTGGAATAACTTGAAAATAGATATTATAAAAAAGCGGGGTTTTAATTTTTAGTCTTTATTTATTATGTTGCTATTATTTTTTAATTTTTAATCATTATTTTTTATGTTACTATTATTTGTAAAAAAACTTTGTATTAAGTTTTAATTCTGGTATATAAGTTTAATTATATTTTATAATAATAAAATTAAAAAATGACACTCTATTTTAACAACTGTTATTAAAACAGACAGATTTCTAATTTAAGGATATCAAAACACCCTTCAAAGTTATAAATAAGTGATTTAAAAATAGGTGATTTTACAGAGATTTTAAAATGGGAACTCCCTTCAAAGTTAGTCTAACGAATATCACTACAATAAATATGGTTGGCCAAATCCCAGCGTTTTCTAATAAACAATGTTACCAATTTAATTTGCCCCATGTTTATATTAAATCCATTTAATATTTTTTACACTTTTAAAAAAACGACGTCATTTTAGGGTAAATTATAAGAAATAATTGCGTTCCATCTCTCTGGAACAATTCTGTCTCTTTCTAAATATTTTTATCGACACAACTCTCTCTCGTTTTCTCTGAAATCCCTCCGATCCGGTGGCATGAAATCTCTATTTTCAATCGCACCCACAAGTACGCCCCACACCTAGGATTCCGATTCTCCAATCGGCGGATGAGATTTCACCTAAATTGACACAAATTTAGCTAGAAATCAGAGAACGATCACGAAAAAGAAACGCAGAGAAGTTTATCTCCTCTTTGGTTAGATACTACTTCGAGTTGATGGAGATCAAGAAGAACTGTTCATCTCTCCTTTTTGGTGCTGACGAAAATCTGGTTGAAATGGAGAACGATCCTTGTTGTTAGATCGTCGAAGTCATCTCTCTGATACAACTTTGAAGTGATTTTCCCCAAAAGCACTGTCAATTCAGTCGGCATTGCAAACTTCAGGTACCTTTTGTTTGAAATCTACGGAAAAGCCTATCCCCAGTTGCTTTCACTGGTTTTTTTTTTTTTTCGTTTTGGCACTCATCCAGAATCTACATTGGTTGGTTAGCTTTGCTTTGGGCGCAATTTCTGACAATAACTTTTGTCAATTATCATCTACACTCGCTTTTTTTTTTGTGAACGTCTGAATGATCCCTCGATCGCTGTTAGATCGGCTACACCACTCTCTCTCTCTCTCTCAAATCGCAATAGAACGCTAACTTTTGC
>CAUOFW020000978.1:0-155503 GCA_963454935.2 Ilex paraguariensis
TACAAGAAGTGAAAAAACATAGGTGAAGAGTACAGTGCCTTCCATAATCAGTTTTTGAACTCCAGCAGCCCTGCTACCATTTTCTAATAGCCATTAACATACTAATCAATTTTCCCTCCTAATAGTAGTTCAGGTCTTCTTTTTATATTTAAAACTCGACGGAAATAAAACCAGCATCCCAGAAGCAATGTCCACAGACTCCGCATCCCACCTTCCAAAAAACTTGGGACTCTAAGTACCCAAGGTTATTAGAGTGCTGCTATGCACTCAATTTCTATCTTCGCATCCATTGGTAATGCTGCTACCTGATATGTAGCACGTGCTGGTGCAGGTGATGGGAAGTCTGCAACACATGTCCAGTAAAATTAATATAGGAGTGCCGTAAATCTCATAACATATTTGTGACAAAGCTTCGTGAAGCACGAGCAATAGGTCCACACAATTTTGTCAAAATCGGGGTAACTAGATCACATCAATAGGAAAGTAAGGGCATTTAGATGGACCAACCAATGAAAAACTCAGTGCACCAAGTGAGAAAAACTTGGTGCACCAAGTGAGACGCTTGACAGGATAAACATAAAAAGAGATCGACAGAGCATTCAGTTAAGATGTCCAGCCATCAATTTTTGACAGAATGTAAACTTATAAAATGCTGAATGCAATTGCTACCATTTTCTCAAGAAACCTGGACAAAATGAAGTCCATGGTCAATAGTAAAATCTGATAATTTAATTCTTAACAACCTGCACAATCATCCCTAAACATCTAACTCAACAGCCCCAAGTCCATCCTGGACTTGAATTTCACCTATCCCTTTGGAAGGTGGTAAGAGCTATCACTCAGGAACAACTTGTTTTAGAAATGAAGTTTGAACTTCCAGGTGTTCGCACAAGTACGAAGCAGACACGGAGATTGAATTCCCATCCATTTGCACAAGCACAACGCGTTGAAAAATTTGATCACATTAAAAAGTCAACTAACTGCCCAAAGCAAATTTTTTCTTGTGTGGCCATTTGAAAAGGTATTAGGAATGACCTTTCCTGCTACCAAATTGATAATTGTAGAATAAACTCCATCCTATTGTTATCTAATTCATTTTTATGCAGATATGGTTGGCCAATGAGATTTCAAATTACACCAGTCTCCTGAGTACTCGTATTCTGGATTTTTACAATCCACAAGCTTATGATTTGTTGTTTCCCTAACATGGTCCACATAGGGTGATATGGGTGAGAAACTCTGGTCTGAATCATGCATGTTACCACTAGTGCATACTCTGCAGACAAAAAACAATCTCAATTCTGTAACTTACATTTAGCATAAATTTCATTCACTTTCTTGAAGTCTTTCAGATCAGCCAACCTGTATCAAAACAAAAGTAATTCATAATCTCTAGTAAGCAAAAAATCCTTCCCCACAAACAAAACAACAAAGGAAAAGGAAAAGAAAGGAAGGAAAATAATAAATTTGGAGAGAAGATACAAGGACCACATACATAATAGTCGTCTTAACTACCGAAGAATAGGTAGCACCACTAGCTTTAAGTATCTCCCCCATATTCTTAAGGACCTGGAAATTTTCCATTTCAATCAAATCTTTCAGAAATCAGATCCACGATTTGGAAACTGTAAAGAATCAAGGGAATGTTATTTGGCCATGCCAAGTGATAACTGCAAAAAATAACTTGACATGCTACTACGATCAAGTGCCACAAAATGTCAGTGCCTCTACCATGATGATAGGACAGATAGAGAATCCAAGGCAGCTAAAAATCCATATTCTCTTTCTTTTTCCCCTTTTCTTTCCAAATGTGCTTCCACAAAATAAGTGGATGTCAAGATAGAAGTACTTGTGGCTATTATTCTTACAAAGACACATTGCTAAATTTGCTGGGCATTAATTTACCTGCTCAGTTTGATCCTCTACATTGTCCGCTATGAACTTCCCAGTCTGCATACAAATAACCAAATACTTCAGCACACAGGTTGTTCAAAGAGATGATGTTATGCAGGAGCGGGACAAATTGGAGGAAGATTGATTAACTGAGCATTCAATTATCTATGAAGCAGTAATATCACTAACCTCTGGAATTAGACCAAGAACACCAGACACAAAACAAAATTATTTGCTTTGATGGCCTGAGAATATGGTCCCAATGCAGCGGGAGCCTTTTCTGTTTGAACAGGCTCCTTTATCCCTAAAATCAATAAACAAAAAGTCGAAATTGCAATGAACATATGTATATGTGCACATGGAATGGCTCAAAAATCCAATGAAGAATATCTAAAACCAAAGGAAGATGTGGCATCCTAGGCTAAAGTGACAATTTTAAGCTTTTATAACCAATTCCCCACAATGGTGTCTTCCTAACTCAAACGATATAAATATGTCACATGGGTTCATTAAGTCGTTTCTGTTAGCAATCGAAAAAAAAAAAAGCATGAAATGGTCGTTCCCTCAAAAATCAAAAACAATTACATTGCCTTTTGACTTCCATAAGACAAAATGCACTTCCAAATTGCATAACCCAAACTGAAAATACACATTACAACAGCAATTGAAGTGGCACTTGCTCCAAAGCCATCGGATTGCAAAGTGTGTCCTAAAATACCCATCAATTAAAAGTGTAGCTGACATTTTCATACCCAAACTCAACAAATCACAAAATGCTTTATTGTAATCTATCAGACACCAAAATATATGAACTCTATGTCGAAAACGCTACATAATAAACTGAAATATTGATCGAAATTCTGAACAAAACTTATGTCGAATGACTGATCAGTTGGAAATCATAGACCGAGTCAGGATCCAGCCGTACAGATACGTCCGAGTCAGATTGAAAAACAATTAGAAGCCAGTATCTGGCATTGACAAAACCCTAACCCTAATTATTGTACTCAAGAATGAAGAACTCACTCGCGTCAGTAGAAATGCCTAAACAAGCGAAGGGCTTTGATCGCAGCGAAGATGCTGCTGACGGTGAAGATCGCCACAGGCTCGTGCCGGCCACCGAGACGCACCCTAGGCCGACGGCGAAGGGAGCACTGGTGCGCAGTGCGTTCACGTTGAGCGCCGGCATGTTGAATGACCTCGTTGCGGCACACCAAGACATTCTCTCTATCTCTCTTTAGTCTCTCTCTTAACTGTCTTTGTGTCTGTGACTGCGTTTTTTTGGGTCCGACTTATAAGCAATACACGAGAACCCACAATCTTAGGTGCTGTTTGGATCAAATAATTCGGTGGATTACAATGGGGATTGGATTAAAATTATGAAAGGGTTTACATATTCTTGGTTTGCGTAACTTTTTGGGGATGAGATTTTCGTTTGATTTTAATTACTCGGCCATAGGTTTTGAAGGGTATAATCCCCTCTGCAGGCCATTGAACAAACACTTGCCACATGTGGGATTGTGGGAGGAGAACTGGGATTAAATGCAAAATATCTAAAATATCCTCTACGGAGGAATAGCGAAATGGACAAGTTTCTACAACTTCTTGTTGAACTGCCGGCATGGAGATTTTCGAGAGAAGTATTTTGATATTTTTTCGCTTGTGTCCCTATTTCGTTGGAGAATGATTCTGAACTGGATGATTGATCTTGATCTTGAGCTTGGACTTAAAGTGGAAAAAACTTGGATTTGTATTAGAGTGAAGAAGGGAGGAGAGGAACAAAAGGGCGGGCCATGGGCGACGCCCACTTGGAGACCATATGGGTAGCGCCCCCCTTGGGGTACCCTTGGGTGACGCCAACTTGGGCGCCTTGGGCGGCGCCCCTTTTGGGGATCTTTGATGCTGGTTTCTTGATATCCTTTTGAATTTCTTTTTGATAAGTCGATTCAGCTTCGATTGGGTTCTTCTTTGAGCTTTCTTGGTTTAATTAAATTGGACTTGGTCTAGTCAAATTCGGGCTCATCAATTCCCTTTTGAAGTGCACAAGAGGATTAGAGGTAGCATGGAAGAGAAAAGTCCAGAGAGATAGACTGTCGATGAGAGCAAAAAAAAAGTATTGCTTGTTATTGGACTAATCTCAACTTGCATCATAAAAAGTCATTCTAATCTCAATTTACACTCTCAAAATTTAAAAATATTAATTTATACATTGAAAGATATAAATATATATCAATATACCATGAGTCTAACTGACATCTATTTTGTGGTTAAAAAAATTTAGAATAATTATAAATTGCACACCTCAAATTTTAAATATTTCACATTTATATTCCAAAAAGAATTTCATCCATTAATATTTGTTAAATAACTTTCAATTGTATCATATCATATCATTTTCGTGTCGTGTTCGAGTCAATAAAAAAAAAATTTTAACACAAAAAATATTTTCTTGTCGAGTCAATTGAATTGTATTAGGTATTTTACATTTACGATAATTCTTATAATACTATTTAATATTTTAAAAAATTTAAAATTATCTATTTTTTGTTTATAATGCTCTTTAAATAATTATTTTATATTTTTGATTGATGCATCTAATGTGAAGTTGCAATTGTGTTACTTAGGGATGAAGATTCCAAATATTAGTGTTGATGAAACTGAAGTCATGATTGACACGTTAATTGAGTACAAACATTTGAACCTTTTACCTCTTTACAGTTGCAAAAACATTTTTTTTAGATGTCCTACTTTTTAGTCATTTTTTTTCCTAAATAATACAATATTAATGGATTGGACTTTTTTTCATTCCAATCCAAACTCGGTATTGAATTGAATTACATTTATTTACATAAGGGTGCAATGATCATTTTAGTATGTTTTATCTTTACATGTGAATGAAGCTCATAAGCCAAATGATTTTTATCCAAAGATAGAATAGAATTTGAATTCAAACTTTATAATCCTCCAATTCGAACCACATTGTATTTGGTTGGATTGAGTTTGAATTCAAATTCAATCCAATCTAATCCAATTCTTCCAGGTGATCCACACACCTCTTTAATGTGTAAGAGTGTGTAATGAGCATTTCTTCCCCGGTCACAAACCAGGCTGGTGGTGGTTGGGGTTTTATTTTGAGGTTGGTAGACTATTTCTAATGAAAATTTAAATTTTTATTTAAATTTAGGAAAAAAAAAGGTAAAAAACTTAATTTGATGTAAAATTTTAATGAAAAACTCAAATTTAAAGAAAGAAAAACACAATTTAAATTTAAAAAAGAGTAAAATATGACCATTGAATTTTTAAAGGAGGATGAAATATCACCATTAAAAATTTAAATAAATTTTGAGTAAAAAAAATGAGTCTCTCTTGATTTAATATGAGTATAAATCTAGTATTGAATAAAGTTTTTAGGAGTTTTTTTACTCAAATTTAAATTTGAATTTAAAAAAGGGTAAATATTAAAATTCAGACTAAATTTAAATTTGAATCAAAATGGTCTAAAAATTTTCTCCAACTTTAAATCCAAACTTATACCAAATCAAAAATATATATATATTTTAGTCCAAGTTGAGAGAGACTCAAATCCTATATTAATTTTTAACAGTAACTTTTTATCCTATTGAAACCTAAAAGACTCATTCATTAGAAAAAGTTCTTGTCTCTCTTGCCTCTATTTTCAAAGTGGGTGCCATCATCTCTCTCTATGTTGTTACATTTTTCCTCTCTCATAAACTCTCTTTCTCAAAAATCTCTCTCTCTTAAAAAAATTTATTACTCAAAAAGGTTGATATTCTTGAGTTTCTTTTGATTAATATTAGTGATTGTAAGAAAAATATTTTAATATTGGATAAAATGCTTTGGTGGAAAAAATTTAAAAAATGATCTATGAGACAGTAAGCGAATTTTTTAAAAGATTTAAGTAAATATTTAAATTTGTTCATTGAAATATTCTATACCAAATCAAAATTTTTTTCAAATTTGAGTCATGGTTACAAATACTCATACGAAAACAAGAAACTAATATGACTCATTATAAATTCAAAAATAATACGATTGATGTAAATAATAAATTAACTAAACAAGTGTTAGACACCAGGAATTTGTCTTCACTAATATTGCAAGAAGGCAATATAAGTTTTTTTTTTCTTCATCTAATAGTGAATGCATTGTTTTAGAATCAAACAATTTCTCATTTGGTTGTGTTAGGATTTGAATCAAGTTGAATTTTAATTTACACATCGATAATACGGGGTGGATTTGGTTAACATTAAAATATGTACTAGTATTATGATTATTAATTAATTCACAATTTACACGGCATGATATATTTTAGTACAAGTTCAAAATAACACTACTCTAACATGACACGACATCATGTTGGGGCTTTTGTTTATTAATGACCCCTATCTAATCCCTCATAAGTTTGAGCCCAATTTGCTTCATTCAAGGCTCTAAACATTATAGAGTCCATGGTGAACCCTAGTAAAATCAACAGTTTTGTCACAATGCCAAGGTGTCTATGTAACAGTAATGCTACACATAACAAAAAAAAAGATTAAAAACATAGATCAGGTCCGAATCCTCCTCCCCTATAATCAAAGAAAAGAAAACGCAGACTTAGCTCAATTATGTGCCTTGGTTGAGTTTGTTGTATGGAGTTCAATTATGTCAACCAAATTTTTTAGTATAGAAGATGACATGCAGTTAATAAGGTGATAAGCAGTAAGAACAACATAACTTCAAAAATATCGAGAAACATTTATCCGGAATAACAATGCACGGGTAACTTCCAATAGATTACAATTGTTACACTTGACGACACTATTCTGTTGAGGTAAATAGGAGCAAGAAGTTTGATGAATAATGTCAGTTTTATATTCACAAACATTATCAGAATGTAAAATATGAATACGATAATCATATTAGGTTTTGATTTATTTATGAAATGTCTCAAATATAGAAAATAATTCAAAATGAGCTTTTATAAGAAATAACCAAGTCACACGAAAATAATAATTCACAAATGACAACAAATAAGAAAATTTATTAGATTAAATATTCTTTATTGGATCTCATATATCAGAATTACTAACTCAAAAGGACTCACTTAGTTATTGACTCTAAATTAAAAAGACACACGATGTTGCTTACTAAGTTGACAAGTTTCACAAGACACAAACGACATATAACTAAGACTATGACTTTGACGATTCAGATTTTGGAGGAGGGATGACCAAAACAACAATGTCATTGAAAGATAGATGACGATGTCTGAAGTGCCCCAAGAAGTGGATCAACGTCAAAATAATTGAGACCACCAGTTTCATGTCCAATACCATTCTTCCTCTTCATCTGGAGATCTTGAAACACACAACAAGAGGGGGATAAAAAGGTTACTGAACAATTAAGGGAGCCAGTAAGTTTGCTAATAGAAAGTAAACTAACGGGAAACTGAGGGACAAATAAAACATATGATAAGGACGTATCATGACTTAATTGAGTAGTCTCCAAACCTAAAATCTTAGAAAAAGTATCATTAGTAAGAGTAACTGTGTGGGGAAGTAACATAATGATAAATAGAAAAGACACCAGATGAACCAGACATGAGGTCAGAAACTCAAGAGTCTATAATCCAAGGACAACAAGTAGAGGACAATAAACAAGTGAAAGCAGTATCTGACTGGGCAAAAGTAATAGTAGAGAAAGATGGAGCAGCCTATTACAGAGACATAAATTAAACGTACTGTTCTCATGTAATAATAATAACTAGCTCAAAGTCTAGAAGAGGCAATCGATATATGGGGGCAGGTAGAGAGAAAGTGTTATCTTGATAGGAGACTTGATTAGAAGGTTGCCATGTAAGTCCTAATAATAATCAACAATGTGAGTTGGATGATCACAGTGAATACATGACCAACGACCTCCACTACGGCCTCCTTGACTACCACGACCACCCTGAGGAATATCACTATTGCCATTAGAGACAACAAGAGCTGAGCCGTCAATGGATAAGCCATGATCAATACCTGAAGGTTAAGATCCAATTGACAAGGTAGCATGCTATAAACGGGAGAAGACCTCAAGAAGAGACGGAAGACTGGAGCCACCCAAAATGTAAGAAGGAATAGGCTCATACTCAAATTTCAAACCAACTGGGAAACAAACAACACTCAAATCCTCACGTTGTCGTTGCAAAATTGCAACATCGATGGTGAATGGGTGGTAGGTCTTTAATTCCTCACAAACGCCCCGAACTTGAAAGTAATAATCTTCTAAACTCAGTGTGCTTTGTTCAAGACGAAAATACTTTTTACACATTATAAGCACAAGTAAAATTACATGTGGCAGAATACATGGTTGCCAAATTATCCCATATTTCTTTGATAGTGTCAAGATAAAACTAAGTAGAGCTGATACAAGTCTCAATGCTATTTAATAGTAATGAAATAATCTAGGCATCCTCTTATTCTCATTAATCATACTCAGGGTCACCTTCCTTAGGTTTAGTTCCCACCAAATACTTTTTAAAGCCTTTGTCCTTAAGAAACACTTGAACTGCTCTGGACCATAAAACATAATTGGTCTCATTGAGCTTAACGGAGGTCATGAGACTATTAAGAATAACCATGGGAGAAAAAAAAAGTGGTAAAGGTCGAGTAATGGCTGGTCATCAATCTTGGATTCCATAGTGATACCACAAAAAAATAAACCAAATAAAGGTAGAAATTGTCATCAGAATAGGGCCAAATTAGTCAACGGAGGCTATCTAAACATAAAGAAGCCTCAAGACTGGTTGAAAATCACTGAATAAACTAAGGAGCTGCTAAAAATTGCTCGAACAAGACAAAACTAGGACAAACCGGTCTGAAAAGGCCTGAATCGATCTTAAATATGCCTGAAAAGAGCTGAACATGCTGAAACTCACTGGAACAAGTCAGAATTGGTCTAAAAAGAGCTAAACTGACTGAAACAACACGTGAATCGGTCTGAACCTCTAATAGGGCTGAGCCCAAACCTGACTGGGCTTAATAACAATGGACTGAAACTCCTTGGGCTTGGCCTGGACTAGACTCAAAGCAATAGACCCGAAACTCTTTCGGGTCTAGATTGGACTTGTAACAAATATGCGCTTGAACTTGGATTGGTCTTTGAAAATTATTTAAGCCCGTAACATTAGAAGATCTGATCCAACCCAGTAGCTTGGATTGGAACTTGGAATCCCCTTCTCCACTAGGCCTGTCAAAATTCGACACCATACGATTAATCGATACAAATTAAACGGGTTTGGGTGAAACCTTAACGGGTTTAGGTGATAAACGGGTTGACCCATTAAACACTTTTAATAAACGGGTCATGTCTGGGTGAGACCTCTCAACCCGTTTATCACCAGTTTACCCGTTTAAATAAATTTAATATAATAATAAATTAATAATTATTTTATATACATATAAAATAATGAATGAGTAAAGAAAAAATAGTAAAAAAAACATTTAAAAAAAAAAGTAAAAAAATCAATTTAAAAAAAATAGGAAACAAAAGTTTTGAGCCTTTGAAGCATTGAATTGTCTTTTCTTTGAATCTCACATCACCATAAATAGCATAGGGACGAAGCTTTGTTGTCTATAAAAGAGGACGTGGGCCTCTTGCTTTTAGCTGACCCTGTGGCTTATGACTCTTGGTTGTTAGTTGTGGCCGTTTGGTGTTGGCTTTGGTTGGAACTCCTCTAATTGAGGAAAGTACACTTAAAAGCAAAAAAAAATGGAGTGTAAAAATTTGTTAAAATAATAAATTTTTTTTTTGTTATTTTTAAATGGGTTAAACGAGTCGTGTTGTATTACCCGTTTATTAAACGGTTTGTGTTTGTGTTGAAAATTTTTACCCATTTATTAAACGTGTCGTGTATGAGTTTATATATTTTTCACCCGTCACCCGTTTAACCCGACACGTAACTGTTTAATCCAACACAATTGACACCCCTATTCTCCACAATAAGGGTGTGTTTGGCAATTTATGGATGGACTAGACTAGATTGAATTTAAATCTCAAACCAGTCCATTGAAATCCCAATGAGCCGGATTTGTAAAAGGATAAAAGTAATTTGCGTTATCCAATACCCGCTTTGGATAATAATGTATGATGTTATTGAAAAATGGACAAACTATAATTTTTATTGCACATCTAATAACTTTGACATTAATCGACCATTTTACCCTTAAATCCTATTTTTTTTTTGACTTGAAAATTGTTGGTTACTACTTTAATATTGTGAAAAATATAAGAATGCTTATACATTGTAAAATTCTAACTATTACACGATGATTTTAGAATACAAGTTTATTGTAAAATTCCAACGCGTCTAGTGCTTGATCCTTGTTTACAAATCCTGTTATTATCGAATTCCATGAGGAATTTGGGGTTTGGCATATTCAACAAAATTTCAACGGCATCTTCTATGTTGCCAAACTGTGCAATGCCATTCATCAGCTCATTGTATGAGATTGTATCCTGGTCTAACATTTGATGAAAAAATTTGAATGCTTCAAGTCTTCTAGCAGTTGATCATCGAGTTCCATTAACATATCAATCATTCACACGAATGCCTCCACTACAGATCCGCATTTTCCATACATGTCAATCAAGCAATTTGAAACAACTTTACTAACCTCCATACCAAATTTAACAATCTGGGAGTGAATTGACTTTCCTAATTGCAATAAACTTAGTTGGCCACAGGCAGCCAAAACAGCCGTGAATGAGAACGAATCCGCACGAACCTGAACTTTCCAGCTGAAGGAACAACATTAAAACCTTATTGAAATTCCCAGAATGCACGTACCCAGAAATCAAAGAATTCCAAGAAACTACAATTGGGTTAGGAATTTCAACAAACAATTTGTGAGCATCATTCACTGACTCAAATTTCATAAAGAAATTGATCTGAGCGGTGGTGACAAAGGCATTTGAAACAAACCTAGATTGGAGAATGTGGCAATGAAGCTTTTTTTTTTTTTTTCTACATATAGAAATATATATGTATGTATATATCTACATTGAAATGTAGAGATATAGAGAGAGATAGACCAATGAGCGCCGTTTGCTGTGGGAGGGGACCAGCATGGAGAAGTGAAGACAAAACGGGGTAAAAAACCGTTTTGGAGGGCATTTATGTAAATTCTCCTTATTTCTTATTGCTGAGATTACTGATCCTAAAGTTCAGGTGGAATAATTGAATCTAGGTCAAAAGGGATAAAAGCCGATTTCCTATAGACGGGGTAAATCACGCTCAACGAGTATCCCACGAGCAAATATGGATCTACACTAGGGATATGTGGCCCCTAAATTATTTTACCAAATTTTACTTATTTTATCTCACTTTATGCAGCAAAACAAACACCCCCAAGTGTTTCAATGAAACCTTAGCCCCAATAGCGCCTCACTCCAGCGTTACTATGACAGCGCTAGCAGCAACAACCAACCTCTAACAACAACACCAGGAACCCTACTAACCTCCAGCAACCCCAACTCGACAACAAAATCTATCGCAGAACACAAAATACCATAGTTTTTAAAATCAGTCCGGACATCAACCCAAGTATCGGATCAATGGGACACTGGTTCAACCGATTATATAATAAAAAATAATAATAATTATTAGTGATAATAAATATGCTAAATATAAAATTATTTTAAAAATAACATTTTTACACAAACCCACAAGAAGAAGCTAAGGAAGATGGGAATGATCGATCACCCATAAGCCACTGGCCACAACTCCAGATGATCAACCCCACAAATTTGACAAGAAAAAGAGCTACCTTGTTCAAGCAGTGGAACATCTCAAATGGATGAGAACAAAGAAACTAAATTGAAGACATCAATACAGTCGAGTCGACCATTACTGAGGACGAAGAAGATAATTATTAAAAACTCATGCGACAAACTAAATGCTCAACTCAATCATCAATCACAAAAATGAAAAAAAAAAAACAATGGAATAAAAAATTAGAGCTTCAGTAGAAATGGCCAGAGATGGTGGAATTTTGAGTGATGTACCCATCAAGTGAAGGAAATGCAAAACCTAGAAGCAAAATCTTTTGCCATTCTTCGATCAAGCCAGCGACATGAGAGAGAATGAACAATAGGAGGCAGCCATGAACAGAGTAGATGATGGTGCTAACTGTTGAGATAAAGTCTGAGATTGGAGAGAGAGAGAGAGAGGCTGAGACAGCTAATCGTCGTCGAGAAGAGCAGAGGCGCTGAGGAGTTTGGAGGCAGAGATCAATCAATTTTGGGGAAAAATGCCTTAAAGCCTGCATTTTATGGAATTCCTATTGACCTGTTCGATTTGTTCAAAACCGTCCGGTTCAGTGGATTTGTTGCAAAACTGGCCGGTTCACCGGTTTTTTCCAGGTTCACTTGCTTGAACGATCTACTAATTAAATCGGTCCGATTCAGATTCGATTCAGGATCCGGTTCATCAAGTCAACCGTCGGACGGACCGAGTTTTAAAACACACCATAACACAGGGACGACATACGTTCCCGCAGGAACCACAGCACGTACTCGATCATAATTGAACTCCACAACACACCCACAAGGTTTTTGACATTAAGCCATCACCTACGACCGTAGTCCATGGTCATGGTGGGCTACACACCTGTGTTGTACCAACTGGAATCAGAATCAAATAAAAAACAAAGGAGAACAAAAAAGAGAAAAAGAAAAGGAAGAAGAGATAAACAAACGAAAATAAATTTTTTTTTCAAATTTTCAATATCAAAAGTAATTCTGAAATCATAATTTTTGGATCAATTATACTCTTATACCATGTTAAATTTAGATTGTTAATTCAACACAATATTAGAGAGACGGAGAGTGATCGAACTTAACTTACCCCTCACTAACAACTTATGTTTATAATCATTTCATAAACATATAAAAGACGAGTATACCCTCCAAGTGGTATACCTATTACAACCACATTAAACAGTAATACTCTCAATAATACCAAAGTTTGTTATCACTTGGTGTTGTATATACACCGGTGGTACAAAAAATCAAAGTAGAAGACATAATGAAAATAAGAAAGTTAGAAAAAAGTCGGTAGGCAAGAAACGTCGGCCGTTATTTTCGAGATAGTAATTTTTTCAGTATGATGCAGATGAACTCATGAAAATTCTATCACCAGAATACAATGCCTAATATTTAAGACTATCTAAAACTGCATTTCTTATTAGCCTTAAAACCATAACTCAAGCCGAATGAAATTCTAAAAATAAATCTCAAGAAAATATGATAATAAAATTAGAAATTAACAACTGACTTAATTCCTATGGCCGGATAGATAGGAACCCTATATTTATAGTGCTCCACACACCTCTTTAAAAGAGTTGTGATTCTTCATTTACATATCAATAGACAGCTTTATTTAGAAGGTTTTAACCCTTGTATTCAAGAATCATCTTAATTACCAATATATAAATAATTGTATAATTTATCATTATTAGTAAATATTAGTATATATCCACATATATACAACACTTGGCCATTCTTTTTGTTCATATTTACTTACAAAATGAAAAACAAATTTTCACGTATTTTCTCTCCTAAAAATTTAATAGTAAAGAGTGCAACCTTTTCAATTCAATTAGAAGCAAGGAAAAAGGAGGGAGAGAGAAAAAGGGGGGGGGGGGAGAGTCATACATTAACAAACAATGTTTTCCCATGGAAAAAGAGAAGAAAAGCAATGTCTTGATCATATCTTAATTAGTCCACTTGTCTGATGTAAACATTTCTTCTTCTTTTGTCATTCTTCAACTTTCTCCTCCTTTATTTGGAAGCCATCAAACATCTATTCTACAATTTGGGCAACAGCCTTGGCGTGGTAGCCATTCCTTTATGCAGTCCAAATGAAAGGAGTGTCTGCAATTTGGTAGTATACTTGCAAAATCTCCATTCTCGAAATCCTATAAATATGAGGCATAGATAGACACTTCATTATTAGTGGAAAAGAAAAAAGTTAGAGACCATTGATAATAATAAGTTTTCTTTTCACCCTCTATTATATGGTGAGAATTTGACTCAAACTTTCTAACTACAATAAAAAGAGTTTGTTTGACAATCAATGTGAGAATTTTGTCTGGAATAAGAAACGCAGTGGAAGAGTTTCTATCCCTATAAATAAGATTGAGTCAAGGTGGGTACGTTGAATTAAATCATGTTATATCTTTGTAATATGTTTTTATTATTTTTCTATCTTTAAATTTTCATCTTCCAACAAATATTATTTGTGTTAATTATTCGATGTGCAAAACTACCACATGTTACGGGACTCATGTCCCTCCATTTCAATTTTCTTCAATAATACAATAGTGATAGAAAATTCGCTATGCATAAGTGGTTTTTACTTTGAATTCGGTTAAATAATTTATCATTAAAAGAAACCGAGAGAAAATGTACTGCACATCATAATAAAATTACTCACTCGTAAGCAAATCGTACAAGATATCCCATGATCATGGCACGGTCCCATTGTCTCTGTGGAATAAATTTTGCACTTGGGTAGTTTCTTGATGGAATCCATGGATAAACCTTTTGTCCCGGTGACCTCAAAAATGTCTTGAATTTCCATAGAACTTGTTTCTGCAGCACTAATCTGAATTTCCGATGTTTATTCAGGCTCCAGATGACAGAGGAAATTAATCAACCATAACTAGTCTAGTCTAGCAATCAAAGTAGGTCAAAAAATTAAAAGTGGAGATGACTTACTTGCCATAGGTAAGCTTTTAGCACTGCAGGACTTACCCATTCCATGAAAATCTTCCCGTTTACAAGACTGTGTAAGAGGGCAACCTGCCAAAATTTATAACCCAAAATAAAAATACAAGCAGCAGAGAGTTTTAACACAATTTTCTTGCTTTACTTCCAACTTCGAGGAATGCCACGCAGCTATGACCGGTAGCTGGGCCGATAATCGTGTCGAGTTAAATAGTTTCGTATCGGGTGAAACTTGGTCGTGTTAAAAAAACCTATATTCATATTTTGTTTGTTTATATAAATGAGTTCAACTATTACAGTCTTACACAACTCATTTATTAGACGATTTATCCGACAGAACTCGTTAATAGAATCATATCGATTAAAATTTTTTGATTCCAAACAAAAAATCATCAACTTGTCACACATTACATATGTTTGATCTGTTTATTATAATAATAAATCAGGGCTGAGCAAAAAAATGTGTGCACAACAACGAATGCGAAAAAAATCACCATTTCTAATATGAGACAGAGGTTGAGAAACTTTTTTTTTTGTTTTTTGGGAATTTATAATGCTATTGTTAACAGGTTGAATGAGTTTATGAGTTAAACACGAAATCGATTCGTTTATTTTACGAGTCTGTTGAGTTAACTCATAACCACATAAATTCGTTAAAAATACACTCAAATTCGCTAAATCTGTATCGTGTTCGTGTCGTTTTTACGAGTTGTATCTAAAATTGTCAGACCTACCAATAACCACCCGTTCAAAATGAATATAAAATTATACACAATTTATATACAACACCGATCAAAATCCAATTAGACATGGGTCCTTGTTAAAGAAGACATCCTAAAAAAAGAAAGATGAC
The DNA here is from genome assembly GCA_963454935.2 of Ilex paraguariensis. Classification (NCBI taxonomy): domain Eukaryota; kingdom Viridiplantae; phylum Streptophyta; class Magnoliopsida; order Aquifoliales; family Aquifoliaceae; genus Ilex; species Ilex paraguariensis. The sequence goes on from CAUOFW020000978.1 coordinate 15,524, forward strand.
CCTAAAAAAAGAAATATCACGAAGTGATACGAGCCGAAAGTGGTTAAGAGGGTTCATCTCATAAAAGAGTGTTGTGTTTTAATCATGAAAGTGACACATTGTTAGTGAGGCCAGTTTGTATCACCTTAGAAAATTGCTCTCCATTAATCATCAATTCCATCAGCTGAATGGCTGTGATGGCCCCAGCCACAAAACCTACTCCTGCCCCACGTACAAGCCCAGTTTCTGTAGTGTGCCCTTTGATTGCTCCCGTAATTGTTCCCACTGTCGCTCCTCCTAAGAAATTCAAAAGAATACAATCCGTTGTTTGATGAGACGGAGAGAGGGAGAGAGAAATTCAGAAAATTAGCAAATGATGATCATGCTTTCTAGAAAATTGAAAGACCCACCAGCTTTAAATCATTAATGTTACGGAGGATCTAGAGGATTTAATCCCACAACATAAAAAAAAAAATTTAATTTAGTCCTTAAAATATTCAATTCATATCATTTTAGTCCATATATAGACGGACCGACAAGTTTTTTTAAAAAATTGACCACATGTCATTTTTTTTAAACGGTATCACATGTCCAACACATGATGATTCTGTCAAAAAACTCGATAGTCTATTTATGTAAAAACTAAAATGATACTAATTGAATATTTTATGAATTAAATTGATATAATAATGACTAAATTGACAAAAAAATACGTACTTTAGAAACTAAAAATACTATTAACCCAAAATTATATATTCTAGCAACACTTTTCAAATATTTCTTATTTTGGAGTCGTTCATGATACGTTGGAAAAATCGAAATTGTTGATCAGAACCAAAATCTAAGTAGCACAATGAATTTTAAAACATAAAAAGCACACCTAAGCAAGAATGAAACTAGAAACACACAAGATAATAAGAGGCCAATAATCATACTAAGTTTTGTAGCAAGTTACATACCCAAGGCAAAAATGCATGTCAGAAGAGCAAAAGAGGCTTTCTGCATCAGTCTGAACAAAAACCCAGCTTCAAAACCACCCGTTTCTGCTCTAACCATCAAGGTGATAGCCTCCTTGGTTCTGAACAGCCCATTTTCTATGCTAGCGAGCCACCTGTTCATCATAGTATTACAGCTCCAAAAGAAACGTAAGATAATGTGTGTGTATGTGTGTCAAAACCTTGTCTTGTTTAGTGTTCTATAGAGAGAGTGAGAGAGAGAGAGAGAGAGAGAGAGAGAGAGAGAGAGAGAAACCACTAGAGCTTGCTCTGGTTGAAGTAAACAAGTGATCACAAGCATTTATAGGGTTGAGAAACAGATCAGAGGCATTTAAGGAGGGATGGAGCTCACAGCAACTCCTCCCACATGCTCATGCATACATTACTTACACAAACGGCAACATTGCTGCTCTCATATAGGGTTCATAAGAAGAAAAAAATTAATTAAAATATAAGTGATCTGATAGAGACCTATTTTTTTTGATAGATATGGTAAATTTCGTGCAAGATATATAATAATACTGTATTTGGATATTTACTGTACTACTAACATTGAATTAATTAGGATGATGCATTAAATCCCTCATTGCAGTGCTATTTCGAGTTAGAAGATGGTGTTACATACCTTTGAAGATTTGGAGCGAAATCCTCTCTATTATACTTTCACTCAATTTGATTTAATAATAGATCATCTACCACTAACACACGTGTGACCCATCATGTGTTAGATGGTCTCTTATTCATACATGGTAAATAATCTATTATTAAATAAAATTAAAAAAAAAATATAATAGAGAAAGTCTCAATTCAAAAGACTGGTAGGTGCGTCAAAGGTAACCACAATATCTATGTGTGGGTCCATATATTTATTAGCCATGATATTAAGTGGGATTGTGCAAGTTGCAATTCTACCAAAACGCCCACGGGATTGGTCACATGCACGGCTCCACGCAAATCTCTCTCAGTTGGAAATGACTGTTGATGAATAGTTTGGAATTCGCTAGACAAATTCTAGTTTAAATTTGTGATCTCGAACTCATTAAGCTCTGTGGTATAAATGAACCGAGTTTGACATTCAACCTGAGTTTGAATTCGAGTTCAAGTTAAAGTTCAATTTACTTGACAAAACGAGCCGAGTAGGCCAACGTCAAGATTGGATAAAAAGTTGATGAGTCAAGTTTAAAAAGTCATTTGAAAGTCGTCACAAGTTTGAACCCAACACAAAATATTTTTTTTATTTTACAAATAAGGGAAGCGAGTGTAAACAATGTGGTGGTCGACTCGATTCAATAATTTGGATAATTTATTTTCACCCTTAAATCTCCCTATCAGGTTGGCAAGAAAAACCATCAGAAAGCAAATACCTAACTACCCATTGCCAACAATTGGCCAGAAGGGCAGCTTTAGTTTATTAACTAGTTGCCTCAATTAACAAGGGTTGTTGAGAAGTGGCCAAAGAGTAATATTATCGAGATATAATTTATTGACCCTCGCACAAGTTCTGGGACTTTTGGATCAACGGGTGCGTTCATAACAATTAGTATCAGAGCAAATACCATGTCATGAATTTGAGTCACAAAAAGTGCGACTTATAAGTTGAATTAAAATGTTTTTGTATTTTGTATAACTATAGTGTTATCGCATTGAATACTAATAAATGAGTAGAACCGTTAAAAAGAAAAAACTATCGTTGAGTCATTGTCGATAGAATAGACCGCCGTGAAGTTTGAGGGTGATGGAATGTGGCGAAATATATCAAGATGAAACCACAAAAACCGGGTGCTGAGACAGCGGTTACAACCTCTGCTTCTGTGGGCTGAAGGCAGTGGGCATTGTGTTTTAATAATGAAGGTGGGTCTTCAAATAATTGTCTGAATCGGTCGTTCACGTTTACTATGCTATTTTCCCAACTAATCTAACTATTAAACAGAGATTTAGACGAAACATATTAGGTTTTCCCAGGTAGTTAAGGAATTGTTAACCTACAGACAACATCAAGTAATAAAAGAAACCAATGGAAAGCAACAAAACTATACCTTGGTGTTTTACTAAAGTACGACTACAATAGAATACTTTCTTTCTTTTTTTTCTTTTTTTTTAATGAGAATAGATTTTTTACGAACAATTTATAAACTAATTGTTTACGGGTAGGCAAAGTTTATGTAGCTGTCAAATTTTAATTGGCTGTCTTTAACCCGTACCTTAGATAAGTAGTTCAAATATAATTTATTTGAATTATAAATTTATTTTTTCAATAATAAGGAAGAAGATGCAAATTACTCACTATAGAAATAAATGCCAATATAATGCAATTATAAAGTATTATAGGCCTGGTGGTGGTTGGATGCATGTCGATTTTGGGTTTCGGGTTCATGCATTTTCATTCACTTGTAAAGTTGGCATTAGTGAGATATGTGGGTATAGACTTTTTGGCAATTGTGGACCCTATACTATTAGCCACAACATTGATAATTGACATGTTGCGAGTACGGAAGAAAACTCATTAATATCTTGCATCAAGTAATCAAAATGTTTATTAGATACAAGAACGTCCTAGAATTGTTTAGACTTCTTTTTTTTTTTTTTTTTAATTCAATGATTAGTAGTGTTTAGATTAATTTATGCTCACTTTAATTAATTCTCTCTCCGCTCCAGTTAAAAGTATGTCATCTATGTCAGAACTAAAATATGCATGAAGGATAAATTCATATTCAATTGATTGTCAAGATTCAAACTCAGGACGTCTGAATTTATAGTTTATATTTGTTTAGGAGCGGAGGCAAGAATTTTTATGAGGGGAGTAAAATATAACTAAAAAAATTCTTTAGTTGATACAAAATAAGTTCAAGAATGACAAAAAATTATCGTAAAATAGTAAAATCAATTTTTATTTAGTTGAAATAAAATTTGAACAAAAAAGATACAAAATAAATTTTTAGTGCATTTTAACCTAATTACACATTTCAATAAAATACAACGATCTTTAAATTTTTTAAAATTTTGTATATTAATTAATGTTAATTTTTACTAATTTTCTTTCAATAGACACAATCACAAGTTTGTAGTAAAATCATTCTTCATTTTTTTTCTAAATTTGGTTGAAATAATTATCAATCTTATAGATAAATTCTCTATTCAAAATAGCTTAAAATATTTTTGAGTGACGATATTTTGTCTTTTGTATACAATCATATTTTATTGAGTTAATAGACTACTATATACAAAAAAAAAAAGTATGGAACAACTAAAAATTATTCTTAAAAAATATTCCTCCCGTTCCTAAATATCTGTCGATTTATATATATTTTTTTGTTCTATAATATTTGTCGTTTAATGAAATCAAAGCATAATTAATATTTTTTTTTCAAATTTGCCCTTAACTTTTCAATGCATTACAATTGGTAGAGACTAAGTGGATTTCATATTTATTTTCTTCCCAATACGTATTGAATAAGGGTATTTTAGTCTTGTATAATTATTTTTTACTCATATTAGAGCTATTTAATAGTTTCCTTAATCTCTGTATAAAAACCTTAAACCACAGATATTTAGAAACGGAGAGAATAAAAAATATTGTGTTAAATAAAGAGAGATATTGTCTTTTGGTTAATATACAAATAGATCAGGATAGTTACATCTAATTTTCTCAATCCAAAAATAAAATAATTATTTTAGAAGGTTAGTAGTCTACTAATTTATTAAAAAAAGAAAAGACTACAACTATTATTGAAATTTTTAAAAATTTTATGGGTCCTCGTTAATAGTGGTCCAAAAGTGAGGGGGACAATTGCCCACCGTGGCCGCTGTTATGACTTGAGATACTCTGGAAGATATTTAGACTTACGAGGACTAGAATTGAAGAGCTCATTCTAAGATTTTCTAGAACTTCTTCGAAAGAAGGGAGTGACACATTGTTATTCAAAGCCTAAACGGCGAGGCACATTGTTATCAATAGACCAACCCGTTTAAAAGAAGTCCACAACGTAGGCCCATGGCCTAGCCCACCAACGGCCGACCAAATTAATTATTTTTAAAAAGTCACCATTTTCATTAAATAATTAACAGTTAAATTTGAAATTATTTTTAAAAAAAATTGATTTACATACAAAAATGCTATTCAAAAAATCTATAAATATACGCATAACTCAGAAATCTATCATTGTTCTGTATTAGAAAACTCTTAATTCTCTACAATACAATATTCTTTACTAATTTTGATTCATCGTCTAAAACCCTAATACCAATATACTACCATCTAGTTATTATATGAAATGAAAGAATAAAATAACTCGAATTATGATTTAATCTAATTTAAAGAACCAAGAAAAAGTTAAATGCACACAAAATGACTAACTTATCCGAGCATTGGTCTAGTGATAAGATAGCGTCCCCGTAAGTGTCAACATGATGATCACCTAAGTACAATGCATTGAAAATAAATCGTTGATTTGTTTATAGCGGTTTGATAGAATTGAGATCAAGCTAGGACTCTAATGGTTCTTAGAGAGCGCCCACCGTCTAGACCCCTCCTTCGGCTGTGGATCAAAACAGTCTTGAAAATGATATCATACTAAACTAAGTAAAATTTAGTACAATGCTAAAGGGTGAATTGTATGTATGCGACCAATTCTTCCTTTAAAGACTTACTATTAACGTGTGGTATATACTTTTTGGCCATTGCAGCCCCTATGCTATCAATGACAACATTGATAATAGACATGCAGAAAATAATTTACTAGTTGATACGAAAAATAAGTTCAAGAATGACAAAAAATTAATACTCAAGATAAAATTATTGTGAAATAGTATATTCAATTTTTATTTAGTCCAAATAAAATCCGAACAAAAACACAAAATATGTTTTTATTACATTTTAACTCAATTATATATTTCAATAAAATAAAACGTTTTCTACAATCTCTAAAATTTTGAATATTAATTAAATGTAAATTAGATTTTCACTAATTATCTATTGATGCGCACAATCATAAGTCCGTAGTAAAATTATTTTTCATTTAGTTGTAAAATTTATAGAGAAATTTCCTATTCGAAATAGTTTGAAATATTTTTGGGTTATAACTTTTTAGCTTTTGTATACAATCGTATTTTATTGAGTTATAGACTACTATTACTAAAAAAATGATAAATTAAAACTAAAAATTATTCTTAAAAAATATCGAACATTGTGTTAGATAAAAAGAAATATTATCTTTTGATTAATATACAAATAAATCAGGATAGTTACATCTGATTTACTCAATTCAAAAATAAAATATTTATTTTATAGGATTAGTGGACTACTATTTTATTGAGAAAAGAAAAAAAGACCAACACCATTATTGAAATTTTAAAAAATTTAAGAGGGCCAAATATAGTATATTAAATAATTTTATGAGTCCTCGTCAAAAATAGTCCAAACGTAAGGGGGCAAGACTGGTCCCCATGTGGCTTCGCCCCTGTCTTCACCTAAATATATATATTGATAAAAAAAAAATACATCTCTTTTGAGAATCAGTAATCCCATAAAATATGGTTAGATGCAACACTTAAAATATTGTAGGCCGAGCCTGCCTGTTATGAATTTTTAAGGCCCATGACCCGTTCGTGGGCTGGCCTATTGGGCCAAAAATGAGCTAAATACGGGTCAAACTTGAAACGGGTTTTTTATTAAAAATTACTTTTTATGTAAAAACATACAAAAAGACATCTAAAAAATTTATTTTTTATATAAAAAATACAAAAAAATCATTATATAAAGTTGGTATGAAAAAATAAATTAACAAAAAAATTATTCATATTAATTTTAACAAATATTCATATAGAGTTATAATGTTATATTACAAATTGATTGGTGGGTGAGACTATTTTGAATCACTACAAATTGAGTACATCACACTTAAGTTGACACTTATACAATTGTCAATCATTTGCAAGTCTCAACCTTATAAAAGTTATAAATCTAATATCAAATAAACAATACAATTATGATATATACTCTAATTATCTGATTGGGCGAATGAACGGGCTAATGGGCTTCGTAACGGGCTGGCCCACCGGGCCTCTGGCCTTAAAAAACACAGCCCAAGCCCTACTCGCCTGGCTAGCAGGCTATCCAAGCCCTGTCACTAAAACTGTTAATCAAACTGAATTACTCGAGTTTGACTTGAGTTCGACTCGGGTTCAGTTCGTTCAGGTTCCGTTCGTTTTCTAAATGAGCCCGAACTTGAACAAGTTTTTAGGCTCGTTTAAAAAACAAGCATTATAAGCTCGGCTCAAACTCGACAAATTCGGCTCGTTTATGTGCAAATATTCGGGCTCGACTCGGGTTCGGCTCGTTCAGGCTCGGCTTGTTTCTTAAATGAGCCAAACTAGAACAATTTTTAAAGTTCGATTAAAGAACAAACTTTTCAAACTCGGTTCGAACTCGACTTAGACTTATTCAACTAAAAGCCCTACCTGCCATGTGTACGAGCCGAGCTCCCCGTTAGGCTTCCGGGGTGTGGGTGGCCCATTGGACTTTTTGATGAGGCCTAAAACATTGTAACTCAAAAGTATGTTTTGCTATTTCAATTATTCAATTTCTCAACAAGTTAGAGAATAATGATGATTTTGTCACGACCTCTACAATTGTATGCATTGAATTTTTTTTCTTTTTTTTTGTTAATAAAGTTAGTTTTTAATTAATCAACCATAGACGATTTTAAAGATCATTGTGTTCTACTTTAAGATATGTGTAAGTTGAAATATACTAAGAAAAATTATTTTATTTCTTTTTTGTTTAGATTTTGTATAGGCTAAATGAAAATTAATTTTGATGTTTCATACATTAAGTATCTGCTAATGAATTGCTTTTATTTTATTTTGTCCCCGCTAACCCATAATCCTAGCTCCCCATCTGATTATAACACATTAATATGTAATTATTCAATAATATGAAAGTTAAAGAGGATTTAGTTGTAAAGCGACTATAGAACGGGATTACAAATTTCATGCATCACACGGAATCGACACTAATAATCAAGGTACAAGAATTTTTAGGCTTCTTTCAGGGATCTCTCTATTGTAAATTTTTTATCAGTTATTTTGATCTTTCGTCCAAAGCCCTGAAAGAAATGAAAGAGTTAATGAACTCGGATGTCACATGCATTCATACTGTTACAAGATTTTATGGATTTGGATGGAAGCCCAGATTGAATAAATTAGGCTAATGGTAAATATAGTTATATCATTTATCATTGATACAATATAAATTTAATCGTTGAATGTAAGTGATCTAAATTGTTATTCTGCTTTATATTTTATTTAAATACATAAATTAAAAAATTATAAGATTTATTTGGAACTATATTTAGTTTAAGGGTTAAATTAAAATTAGTGGTAAAGTGTAGGGTATTTAGATAAATTACTCAATATTTTATCGACTAATCTTAGGTGTGATCAAGGGTAAGAAGTTCTCCTACCTATTTCCACTTTCTCAGAGCCAACAGATGCCGTAAAAAGATCAAAATAACTAAAATTTAGCTAATTAAATCCAAAATTCATCTCCAACAGATGCTCTTCATATTATATAAAATACATTTTTTCTACGGTGACACTCTAAATATAGAGTGTTATTGTAGCAATATGTAAACATTTATATATATTATTTTATCTCTCTTCATCTCCTTTCTGCCCTTCTCTCTCTTTCTCCCATTCACTATTTTCAAAAAAAATAATACAAAAAGAATGAAAAATGAATAGTTAAAAATATAAAAAATATGTTAGAGTGTGTATTGAAAAAATGAGTAGTTAAAAGAAAAAATATTATTTTTTGAGTAGGTAAAATACATTTTGTTGTTGGAGATGCTCCTATAGCCACCTCTAAAAAACTTTGAAACGACAATTCACTTGCTTGGTATGTCTGGACATTGGACCTTCTTCAAACTGGCCTTTGACTTTGTTAATCGAGGGCTTCACTCTCGATTTTTCTATTTCACTTCCGTGTTCTAGTTAGGAATCTTCCTTAGTCTTATTGACCGAAAAGAATTGTAGTTACCTTTTGTCTCCTTTTTCTTTTTTGAATCTTTTTTTTTTTTTGGGGGGATTATATCTCTAATCAAGCCTGCTACATAAAAGCGATAGAGAATCAAGTAATATCATGACAAGCAACCCTAAAATAGCAACAACAATCGGCGTACTTATAGTCTTAAATAACCAATTTATTATTAATTCAAGAGGTTAACGGGTGACTTAATGACAACAGTTCCCGTTGTTAGATCTTAAGATCACGGGTTCGAATTTCATCATCCCCTTCCGATCATAATGCATGATTAACTAAAATAATATATTATTAATCCAGTCTCACCATCTAATGCCCTAGTCAACCTCTGGACAGTGACACAATTGGCAAGATGGGCTTGCGGTAAATAGTTCAATGGACTCCTAAAACCCTTATTTGAATTCTGTTTCAAGTCATGGATAACAGTCTCCGCCTGAAGCTGGCCTTAAATCCTTGAATGTGAGTTTTATCAAATCCATGGGGGTGGATTTCGGTTAAGTCCTATCCGGATCTCACAAATGTCATTTGTACACCTAAGTTAAACAAATATGAGTTTGAATTGAATTATCAAATGGACAATATAGTTATTTATAAAACAACTATATAATAATAATGATGATACATCTATGAGTCCCGTATATGTATAAACTATATACCAAACACGAGTATAAAGTGAATTTTTAAATGAATTCTATAGAAACAAAGATGGGATTGAATTTAAAAGAATTTTGGAGAAATTAACCCAATCCCTCCCACAAAGTTCATCCAAACAAGACACTAAGTGTAATCCAAAACTAATGTATTGGGCTGCTTGATGCCTAGTTATTGCGAGGAAGCTTCGGTCTCGCAGTTGGTTCTCGGAAATTGCTTTCTCTCATATGATGTGTCCATCAATGATCAATCCATTACTCATGAAATTAGCCACTCACCTTCCAGGGGGGAGGGGGGAAATTGAAGGTTGTGGTGATACCTTGGGATTGTATAACACGCAAACGCATACTATGCGGAGAAGAAATAAAGGAGTCTTAGTCTCTCACGGATCCAAAAAATACAATAAAAGGCCTCTTGAATTTGTAATTTACAATATAGTAAATCTCTTAACTAATTATATGGTTATCTATTAAACATGTGCCACATTATAATTATAACATTTTAGAATATTCTTCTCTTTAAAAAAAAAACCAATGACTTTAGTCTAAACGACTAAATGACATGTGACGTGAGATTAGATCATATAGAACGGGAATCGGGACGAGACCAAAAAAAGCAAAAACATTAACATTCAAAAAAATTTGAGGGTAAGAATGTCTTGAAAACGTCATATTATATTCATATAGACACATTCACCCATAAGAGTTTAATATAAATTAAGTCATACACAATTAAGAGACAAACTATTTAATTTTAAATATATGTTAATTATAAATTCTTAAAATAACAATTATAGTTTACAAATATTATTCTAGTTTTATATGTATCTTTAGGCTTAAGTCAATAGTTTTTAAATAAAAATTTGAACAATAATAAATAAACATATAAGCAAGTAAGACCATGAATCACTCAAATTCGAGTATTGAATAATTGAATTCAAGAATTTTATAAAATGAGAGTGCAAGAGCGTTAAGAGTTTAAAATGATAAAGCGACTAAAATATGTAACCCATGGGCTCTTCCATTTTTTTTTTTTGTAAGCTGTAAATTAGTTTAAAAAGTCAATGAAAAAATTCAGGTATTCTTATTTTATTACATAGAAATTAACGATCGACCTAATAAAACATTAAGTTCCGGTCTGACAAAAATAAAATAAAATAATTAGATAAAGTGTAGCTTAACTGTATCTAATAACTTCCGCGTTGTGTGTGTGGGTGTTGTGGAGAAGGGGGTGGGATCACTGCTGTGAATATGTATCTGGGTTTTCGTCGTGACGAGACTTTTCTGAAATACTCCATGATGAAGATACGTGTCCTCGGTATTACTAAAATACTATTGCTAAGATCAAGCACCATCGGCGCAAAAAGTCCTCGCCCCCGAGGTACTCGTCATATAGGATCATGACATTCAGTATGTTTTACAACCGACACGTAGCCTCGTCTAATATGGTACCTCGATCGGTATCTCTCCCTCAGTGCCGAGGTGTACCCCGTCCTGGACGCCTCCTCTACTCCAGGATAAGCTATTGACGTACATGTCATTAGTCTAGGCTAGTCAGCATGACCTCGTCTTACACAATTAGTGTCAGAACGTACAGGAATGCAAGGGCCACAGCCAATGGGGGATGGACGCGTGGCATATGATATCACATCGAAGACAGAGAAACCGCATGCCATTGCTGACATGCGACTTGGGGAAGCAAACGATTAATTACATCATTCCCTTGATGAGACCGCATTCAATGCGGTAAGGCTCGGAAATGAAAGGCAATAAATGCTCCTAATACAGAGCATTTATTGCATCCTCCCCGAGAGGAGTACATTGTACCGTCGGCATCCCGATGACCCAGCATTGATTGCTCGGGACCCCGAGCAGTTAAGAAAAGAAGACATTCCTCATCAGAATCAGTGCGCACACTGCCTGTACCTAATGATCACCTACTGACTACACTGACAACAATCATGAGCTTTTGAAGTATAAATACACCTTGCAAAAGGCAAGACGGGTATGCAACAAAAAACTCTTTACTACAATACACACTCAGTGTTTTCTCCTTCCTCTCTCTTTCTCAAAGACTGACTAGATCGTCGGAGGGGATACGCCGAAAAACACTCCGGCGCCCTTCTAACTTGTTCTTCTTTGTTCCAAAACCTCTTTCAGCCTTACTGGATCGTTCTTCCGCTCCCCTAGGGTCTCCCGTTGCCGTTCCAGGTTATCACCGGACCTCGCAGGCTGTTCCAAGCAGCGTGGTTGGTCACTCAACTGGCTCACTCGAGTTCACCAAGGGAGAGATTTGTTCTCGTTTTTTATATTGTGCAGGATCTTGCACGCACAATCTGGCGCCGTCTGTGGGAAACGACTAGTTTTCCTAATTTTTTCTCTATAAAGAACAGTGACCATGGTGAACACTCGACAGAAAGGGAAAGGACCCCACCAAAGGAGTCTCGAGTTACAAGCTCCCTGTCATCACGGAGGGAGGGATCACACCGATATGAATAAAAGTGTCTCTACTCGGTCAAGAGGGGTTACCCCTCAAACCAGTATGGGAATCAGTCAGGGGGATCAGCCCCCTTGGCTCGTCAGCTGGCGGAGAGGTGATTGAAGAAAAGTTTGGCGATAGATTACGACAGCTGGAAAAGGACAATGTAAACGTCCAAAGCCGGCTCAACGAGTTTGCCGCCTCTGGCGAAGGGTCGAGGGATTCATTCCTTTCTCGTGGGCTTCCCACCCGGGAGGCGGAAACGAAGGATCTAAGAAACCACCTAAACAACAAGGCAGAAAGCTCTAAGGCCCCAAAGCGACCCAGAGCCAGCGAGCACATCATGACAACCATTCAAGGAAGGCCAGGCCATTGACCCTGGACGACCTCCGGCGAGGTTTGTCTAGACGGAGGAAAGGAGATGAATCGGAGGAGGATTCAACCCAATCCACACGACGCCCAGGAAATGAGGGGCTTACCGATGAACTCAAGGACTTCAGAAGGCATCCCGTCAGGGAAGAAATGATCTCAGAGCCCGGTTAGACTCCAGGAGAAAGGTAAGGCTGTCCAGGATGAGGCCGAGGACGAAGTCATACAAACACCCTTTACGAGGGAGATCGGTGAGATGGAGGTTTCAAGAAAGTTTGTCGTGCCGCGGTTCAAAATCTATGACGGGCGGTCCGATCCCGAAGCCCATGTCAGGCAATACAAGCAGATGATGTCCCTCTATCATTCGGACCAACGGTTTCTCTGCCGAGTGTTTCCTATGAGCTTGTGGGACTCTGCGATGAAGTGGTTCGAGGCGCTTCCCCCCAACAGTATTGGGTCATGGAAGGAATTGACTAAGCAGTTCCTGGCTCGATTCATTACGGGGAGTAAGCGCCCCAAAGACATTGGATCATTGCTGACCCTCAGACGGAGGGAATCCGAGACTCTTCGCCAGTACGCCATCCGATACTGGGAAGAGGTTAATGAGGTAGAAGGCTGCTCGGAGGTCATGGCAGCAGCATCTTTTCGGCTCGGCTTGGCAAGGGACACGGACCTGTACCGATCCCTGACCAAGAAGACTCCCTCGGATATGGGGGAACTAATGGCCCGGATAAACAAATACTCGAGGGTTGAGGACGAGATGGGAAGCAGCAAAGGCCGAGCCCTCCAATCTAAGAGAAAAGAGAAGGAGCGGGAAGATATTCCCCAAAAGGGATTGCTACCCCCTCCAGGGGGTCCGTCCAAAGGAATTCACACTGTGTTCAAGGAACCCATCTTCAAGCTGCTCCATAAAATCAAGCACGAGCCGTTCTTCAAATGGCCGCCCAGGATGCAGAGCGACCCCTCCACCCGTGATCAAAAGGTTAGGTGTTCCTATCACCGGGATTTCGGGCATCGCACCAAAAGCTGCAGAGTGTTCAAATCGTTCTTAGAAAGATTGGTCCGAGACGGATATTTGAAAGAGTACATAGAGCCCAGGCCAGAAGAGAGACAAGCCCTTGCCCCGACCGAGAAGCCGGACAACATCATAGATGTCATCCATATATGTCCCCTGGATCGCCCCACGTCCAAGGAACTCGAGTCCGACCTCAAGAGGGTAGCTTTTACAAGGAAGGTAGCCGAGGTTGATGTAGGGCCACCAAGTAAAAGGGCCAGGACGGGTGAGCTTGGCATTACATTCTCCGACGCGAATTTGACAGGCGTAGTGACTCCTCATAACGACGCCCTTGTCTTGACCCTGAGGATAGGGAAATTCGATGTCAAAAAGATTTTGATAGACTCTGGAAGTTCCTCGGAGGTGATGTACTCCGAAACTTTAAAACGGATGGGTCTTGGCCCCAAAGACCTCACCAAAGTCAGGACACCCCTCATCGGATTCAACGGCTCGTTCGCCCTGCCCGTGGGGAAAATCACATTGCCAGTTGTCACAGGTCCCTTTGTCATCGACACCGAGTTTGTCGTGATCGATACGGACTCTCCCTACAACGTGATTATGGGGCGAACATGGCTGCATGCGTTGGGAGCGGTGCACTCCACTTTCCACCAAAATTAAAATTCACCACGCCAGAGAGTATCATGGAGATCCGGGGGGACCAAGCGTCCGCGAAAAATTATTTTTATTCAGCCGTTCGAGCCGGGGCGTTCAGCCAGGAGAAGGGGCGAGCACCGAAAGAGATTATGAAAAAATAGCAATTACAGTCCGGGCGTCCAGGAATGGATGACCCCCGGATAGACCCAACTGAGCGGTCGGTAGAAGACCTCCGGAAGGTGCCCTTGGTGAGGGAGAAGAAGAGAGGTATTTCTTAGTTGGGACCTCGATGCCCACAGCCGAACAGGAGGAGATGATCGAGTTCCTAAGGAGAAATACAGACGTGTTCGCATGGAACGAAATGGAAATGACGGGGGTAGACCCCGAGATAATCACACACAGGCTGCATGTTGACCCGTCGCACAAGCCAGTCAAACAGAGGCCACGACGCATGGCCCCGCATCACACCAGCGCGGTCAACGAGGAAATCGACAAACTCCTGAAGGCCGACGCCATTCGAGAGATACAGTTTCCAGAATGGCTGTCTAATACGGTGTGCGCAAAGAAGAAAGGGGGGAAATGGCGTGTCTGCGTAGACTTTACAGATCTAAACAAGGCATGTCCCAAGGACGACTACCCCCTGCCAAAGGTGGACCAGCTGGTAGATGCCACTGCCGGATATGAACGAATGGACTTCCTGGATGCCCGAGCAGGATATCATCAGATCCCTCTCTATCCCCCGGATCAGGAAAAGACGGCGTTTATCACTCCGAAGGGAGTTTACTGTTACAAAGTGATGCCGTTTGGACTAAAAACGCCGGGGCAACATACCAAAGACTGATGAATCGGATGTTCAAAAAGCAGATCGGCAACACCATGGAGGTCTACATAGACGATATGCTGGTGAAGAGCAAACGAAGTTGTGATCATCTGACAGATTTGGCGGATACCTTCTCCACCCTCAGGGAGTATGGGCTGAAGCTGAATGCGGCGAAGTGCATTTTCGGAGTGGAATCAGGTAAATTCCTCGGATACCTGGTTAGTCAACGAGGAATCGAAGCCAACCCGGATCAGATTCAAGCGATCCTGGACATCCGGAGCCCCCGCACTGTCCGAGAAGTCCAGAAACTCACAGGGATGCTGGCTGCACTTAACCGTTTCGTCTCACGCTCCTCGGACAAATGCAAACCCTTTTTCGGAGCAATCAAGAGTGCTGGGAAGAATATGTGGAGCCAGGGGTGCGAGGACGCCCTGGCTGGAATCAAGGAATACCTAAGGACTCTTCCAACCTTGTCCGTCCCCATCCAGGGGAGATGCTGTTCTTGTACCTGGCAGTATCTGAGTTTGCGGTAAGCGGGGTACTTATCCGTGAGCATGAGCACCGCCAGAAGCCGATTTATTATATAAGCAAGGCGCTCCTGGACGCAGAGACAAGATATCTACCCCTAGAGAAACTGGCTCTATCCCTGGTCACCACTGCAAGGAAACTGCGGCATTATTTTCAGGCGCACCCAATCACTGTCCTTACCGATCAGCCCTTGAAAGCGATCTTGAGGAAAGCGGAACTCTCCGGAAGGATTTCCAAGTGGGCAGTAGAGTTGGGGGAGCACGACATTCATTTCAAACCCCGAACTGCGATAAAAGGTCAAATATTGGCAGACTTCATAGCTGAGTTTTCGGGGGAGCATCCCGTTCTAGAAGGACCGCCTCCTCCCGACTTAGCGTCTCCAACGAATTGTGAAGGATCGCCATGGCTTTTGTGTGTGGACGGTTCGTCAAATAGTAAGGGGTCCGGAATCGGTATCTTGCTGACCTCTCCAGATGGGATTATTGCGGAGCAGGCCGTTCGGCTGGGATTCAAGGCTTCGAATAATGAAGCTGAATACGAGGCCCTCATCTCAGGACTTCGGTTAGCTGAGGCGACTGGAGTTACCGATTTAATCGTGCATTGTGATTCTATGCTAGTAGTCAATCAAGTCAACGGAGAGTTTGAAACGAGGACCCTAGGATGAAGGCCTACCATCACCAGGCGACGACTGTAATCCGAAGGTTCGGCCGGATTGAAATCAAACAAGTGTCCCGAGACAAGAACACACATGCCGACGCCCTTGCTTGTCTAGCCTCGGCGGTGGACTCCTCCCAGTCGCGCAGGATCACCATTGAATACCTTCCCGCATCCTGCATAGACCATGCTCCCGAGGCAATGGTCATCCAGGACGCACACAAGCCGCCCAGTTGGATTGATCCCTTTCTCAGGTTCCTAACAACAGGAGATCTCCCGGAGTGTTCAAAGGAAGCAAGGAAGATAAAACTCAAAGCTCCAAGATTTTGGGTCTCTCCGGATCAAAAACTGTATCGGAGGTCTTTCTCGGGGCCTTACTTGCTATGCGTCCAAGAAGACCAAGTACAAGACCTTCTCTATGAGGTACACGAAGGAATATGCGGGGGGCACTCTAGGGGGCGATCAATGGCACACCGCATCATGTCTCAGGGATATTGGTGGCCGCAAATGCAAAGGGATGCGCGCGCATACGTCCAAAAATGCGACCAGTGTCAGAAGTTCTCCCCTGCAATCAGGCAACCCGCGGGGGACTTACACCCCCTGACCAGCCCTTGGCCATTCGCCCAGTGGGGGCTCGATTTAGTTGGACCCCTGCCTAAGGCTCCGAAAAATAGGAAGTTCCTCATTGTGGCCACAGATTACTTCACCAAGTGGGTAGAGGCGGAGCCGTTGACTCATATCCGCGACATAGATGCCAAAAAGTTCGTCTGGGAGAACATAATCATCAGGTTTGGGATTCCCCGGGCACTGGTGTCGGATAACGGGACTCAATTCACCGGCGGGCGTTTCAAGTCTTTCTGTGAGCAACTCGGGATCCGTAATTTCTACTCCACCCCTGCCTATCCTCAAGCCAACGGGCAGACAGAGGCCTCCAACAAGACAATTATCAATGGGATCAAGAAGAGGTTGGAGAAAGCCAAGGAAAAATGGGCGAAAGAACTATTAAACATTTTGTGGGTGTACAGGACCACCCCTCGGTCCTCGACAGGGGAAACCCCATACTCCCTGGCATACGGAATGGAGGCAATCATACCCCTCGAAGTAGGGCTCCCGACCATAAGAACCCAAGCTTTCGACGAAGGGGGGAATGACCGTCGACTGGGATTGGATTTGGATCTAGTGGAAGAAAGAAGGGAGGCAGCCGCCTTGAGGATAACTAAGTATCAGGAGAAGATTTTCCAACTATACAACAGAAGGGTCAAGGCGCGAGAATTCCGAATAGACGATCTGGTCCTCAGAAAGGTAACGGCCAATACCCGTGATCCAACAGAGAGAAAAATGGGACCTAACTGGGAAGGGCCTTACAAAGTGATATCAATCGGGGGCGCCGGGTCGTACAGATTAGAAGGCATGGATGGAAAACTTGTAATGCAACCATGGAATGTTATGAATCTAAAGAAATATTACTTTTGAAGTATTCTCTCCCTCAAGTGCTTGCCAACGACAAAGATAAAGGGCAAGGCCCTGGGGACAGAGTTCAAGGGCTCCTGTCCCCGAAGTAAATACAGGAGCAAGCCTCCTGAAAGGGCAAGGCCCTGGGGACAGAGTTCAAGGACTCCTGTCCCCGAAGCAAACACAAGAGCGTGCCTCTTGAATGGGCGAGCAGCCCCGAAGACAGTTCAAAAAAGGGAAAAAAGTACTCATGATTTATTTCCAGAAGAGGGGTTTTGCGTCCCCAAAGGCTACAAAAGAAAAAAAGAGTACAATCAAAAAGAAAAAGGGGCTTTCATCTGGCCCCGGGCATCTCCACAACATCAGCCGAGGGCGAGTCAGCATAAAAAGGTTGAGAAGCTTCTGGAGCAGGCAGAAGGAGAGGTATTTCGGCAACAGGGAGACCTTGAGCAACATGAGGATCAGGAGCATGGTCCGGCGGGGCGTCCTCGGACAAGTCCACTATCACTGCCTCGGGCGGATCCGCCGAGACTTGCACCGGCGTTGGGATCTCATCCTCGGCAGCAATCTCTGCTTCGGTCTGTTCCATCTCTGCCGAGGGCACGTACTTGTGCATCTGGAAGAGCGGGGAGTCTGACGGGATTCCAGCAGACTGGAGCGCCTCGTCCCACCCTTTCTTGAAGAACTCCTTGTTGTTTTCCTCAAGAGCAGGGAGCACGTCATCGGCAAACTCTTCCCGGAGTTGCTCCTCCGATTTTCTGTTCAGTGCCTCGGCTCTGATCCTGTCCAGCTCCTCGGTGAGAGCCAGACAGCTTTCCTCTGAGCCAACCGCCCTCTCCTCCGCGGCAGAAAGCCACCGCGTCTGCTCGGTGATCCTCCCCTCAGCATCGGCAAATGCAGCACTTAACTTTTCAGAGTCAACCTTAGCCGACTCGGCATCCTTGAGGAGTTGTTCGATTTGAGCAGCCTGCCCCGCCAGGGTAGAATCCCTGGCAGCTACGTCCTCCATTGCTCGGGCGAGGGCCCCCTCCGCCTCTTCCTTTTGTTCTCGGGCCCGCTGGAGGTCCATCCTAGACCCATGGTACCGGGCAGCTATGATGGAGATCTGTTGGGTAGCCTGCAAAGGAGGGAAAAAGGCGTATCACAAAAATGAAAAGCGAGAGAGAAGAAACCAAAGCAAAAATGAACTTACCACCAGGGAATTCTGGATGATAGAGCGGAACAACACGTTCGTTGATCGCCCCCTCTGAGCCGCCATGTCAGCCTCGAAATGCAGTGTCTTACTCACTGCATTGGCGACATGAGGATCCAGCAAAATGGAATCATTGACCCTGATCACTCGGTTCATGTGATCAGTGGCTCAGGGATTCCACTCCGCGGCTTCCACTGTCGGCGGAGGGGAAGGGGGAGTCTGCTGCTGCCGTTGTTGCTGATGTTGCTGTTGTCGTTGCTGTTGCTGTTGCTGCTGTTGCGGAGGAGCAGGGGGTAACCCACGGCCTCTCCCGCTTTGCTGCTGAGCGAAAGGTGCCCTGGATCCTTTGCCGAGGCCATCGTGTCTATGCTTGACCCTTCTCTCCTCCTCTACCTGAGGATCCCGGTCACGCACTTGACCCCGACTGAGAACCCTTGAGGATGGGGTGGAACTGGTCCCTGCAGATGGGGCGTCGCCGGTCGATCCTCGACCCCTCCCGACAGCAAAGGCTTGCCTCTGCCTCAGGAACCCCAGGTCAATGCGAGGCGTGCTGGACATCGCGACCTCGAGGGCGTCCTCGGCGTCTAGAGATTGTAAAACTTGGAAGTCCGGCCACAAATCTCCTCCCGAAGTCCCCACCTCGGCGTCCGAAGGAACGAAGTCCTCTCTGACCCCGAGCTCTTCAACTACTCCCTCTACTTCTGCCTCCGAAGCCCGATCAGGGTCTTCTTCCAAGTTTTTCTCGACCTCTTGCCTCGCCGCCTGATCGAAGAGTTTAGACCACCGCGAAGGCTCAAAAGGCTGAGGAAGCTGTGAAAATTTCTTATACCCGGGGGTGTAATTCAGCAGGATGTGGGCAGCCTAGCCGAACCCGTTGTCACCAGTAAATCTCCAAACCGCGAGTAGGTCGACAAAGTTCACCAGCGACCGAGGGGAAGGAGCTGTTTCCCGAGTAGGGATATCTGCACAAACAAAAAAAGTAGTCATGAACATGAAAATCTGGAGAACAAAATAATAAACCCGAAGGAACCGACGTACTTGTCGTTCTCCATTCCAGAGGGCATAACAAGCCGTTATACTCGGGACCAACACCTCTTTGCCAAGATCCCTTGAAAATAAGAATATCGTCCTTGTACCCCTTGTCCGAGTCGGGAAGATGAGTTACAAGGTACATGGAGGGGTCCCTGGCCTTGAGGTAGAAGTGTTGGTGAGGCATGACTCTCAAGAGGGAATAACAAAAAAGGAGATCGTTCAACCCAATATTTACCCCGAGGCGCCTATTGAGCTCTAAGACCCCCATAATTATTCTGAAGACATTAAGGCAACACTGCCCGGGGAAGAGGCGGAAGTGAGAGAGGAACTGGAGAAGTAAAAGGGGTAAAGGAAACCTAATTCCGCCCTCTATTATGGCCTTGGTATAAAAGGGCATAGCATCCTCGGCCCCGAGGGTAGGAGTGTGCACCACCGGGTCATAATCCTCTATGTCTACGCACGGGGGAATGTTGTACTTGACCTTAAACCTATTAATCTGCTCACCACCCTTTACTTTATACTTCCCCGACCCCGAAGAACCAGCCTGAGGATTCTCGGGAGCAGGGCGACGACGAGGCATCTCTAAGAAAGTGAGAAAGTGGAGGGTGTTTTTTCTTAAAAATCTCTGAGGAAGCTTCCCGAGGATTAGTCGCTAAGTATCAACCAGAGACACCTCCAGTCATCGGAAAACAAAAAGGGATAGGAGGAAGAAAAGAAGAAAGAAACTAGGACTCACCCGAATGTCAAACGGAGTTTTTTCTAAAAAACTTTAAGCGACTCCTTCCAGAAAGTTCAGAAGCAACGATGGGTCTGCTGGCCTTAAGACTTTAAGGAAGAATGGACAGTCGATGATGGAAGATGAAAGAGATCTCCGGCGAAGATTCAGGAAAAGACTCTGTTGAGGAAGTTCAGAATGGCGAAACAAGAAAATGCAAGAGGAGCCCCATTTATATAGTGGCAGTTTCATCATTGGGCGCGAAAAACGAAACAGCGCATTTAATGCACACGACACCCTAAGCCGGGGAAAGCGGCTCGAGGCAATGATGAAGCATTGGTGGTTGTTGGGAAACCCTTCGTCTCCTTACGACGCGTGCCCTCGGTGTCAGAAGATCGAAGGCTGGGGGGCAGTTGATGGGACTTTTCTGAAATACTCCATGATGAAGACACGTGTCCTCGGTATTACCAAAACAATGTTGCTAAGATCAAGCACCATCGGCGCAAAAGGTCCTCGCCCCCGAGGTACTCGTCATATAGGATCATGGCATTCAGTATGTTTTACAACCGACACGTAGCCTCGTCTGATATGGTACCTCGGTCGGTATCCCTCCCTCGGTTCCGAGATGAGCCTTTCCTCGGTGCCGAGGTGTACCCCGTCCTGGACGCCTCCTCTACTCCAGGATAAGCTATTGACGTACAGGTCATTAGCCTAGGCTAGTCTAGGCTATTCAGCATGACCTCGTCTTACACAATTAGTGTCAGAACGTACAGGAATGCAGGGGCCACAGCCAATGGGGGATGAACGCGTGGCATATGATATCACCTACTGACTACACTGACAACAATCATGAGCTTTTGAGGTATAAATACACCTTGCAAAAGGCAAGACGGGTATGCAACAAAAAACTCTTTACTACAATACACACTCAGTGTTTTCTCCTTCCTCTCTCTTTCTCAAAGACTGACTAGATCGTCGGAGGAGATACGCCGGAAAACACTCCGGCGCCCTTCTAACTTGTTCTTCTTTGTTCCAGGAACCTCTTTCAGCCTTACTGGATCGTTCTTCCGCTCCCCCAGGATCTTCCGTTGCCGTTCCAGGTTATCACCGGATCTCGTAGGCTGTTCCAAGCAGCGTGGTTGATCAGTCAACAGGCTCACTCGAGTTCACAAAGGGAGAGATCTGTTCTCGTTTTTTATATTGTACAGGATCTTGCACACACACGTCGTACATCAATTTCTTCAACAGAGAACCAATCAAATCGAATTGCGTTTACAATATGAGGAAAACTATACATCTGGGTTTTAGGTTTTTTCTTTTCTTTTTCCTTGATCCAATAAAACCCATCCGGTTTATCATACTTGTGTGCAGTTTCTTGGTTCCCAGTACTGCGTGGATCTTCTCTTTCCGATCGGACAACAAAGGAAATGGGTATAAGGGGTGTTTGTTTGGACGAAGACAAACCCTCAAAATCAGAAGTTTATGGCCACCAGAGATCAAAGTTGCCTGGTAAAGAACCACAAATTCCGAACACTAAATACCCTGCCCCGGCAGCCCAATTGCCGGCAGCAAAGCCAACACTGACACTGAAACCAGTTCACGTGCCAGACACACTCCTGGGTAAGCCATATGAAGATGTTAAGCAACGCTATACAATTCGGAGAGAATTGGGTAAGGGTGAATTTGGTGTTACACATCTTTGTACTGAAATTTCAACTGGTAGACAATATGCTTGCAAGTCAATATCCAAAAAGAAGCTTCTTACAAAGAATGATATGGATGATTTGAAGAGACAGATCGAGATTATGAATCATTTGAGTGGGCAGTCCAATATTGTTGAATTGAAGGGTGCTTATGAGGATAAGCAATCAGTTCACCTTGTGATGGAGTTATGTTCAAGTAGATCTCTCTTTGATCGGATTATTGCCAGGGGACATTATACTGAAAGGGCCGCGGCTTCAATATGCAGGGCAGTCGTGAATTTTGTGCACGTCTGCCATTTTATGGGAGTGATGCACCGGGACCTCAAGCCAGAGCATTTCTTATTTTCTGACAACAGTGAAAATGCTCCACTGAAGGCTACAGGTTTTGGGTTAGCAGTATTCATTGAAGAAGGTAAGTTTCTCAGAAGGACTTCCCAACCTTCGCTTCATATCAATTTGGCTCTTATATATCGAATTCAACTGATAAGGTGATGGGAAAAACTGTAAACTATTTATTTCCTGCATCATCCTTCCTTAAGGAGTTTATATTCGTAGTGACTCGATCTTCATGAATTACAGTGAGTTTCTTCAAAAGATTTGTCTTCTGAAATATTTTGGTGGTAATTTTATAAAGCTTGTTTTTGCATTCTTCAACTTAATTTAGAACTAAACTGTGAGACCCTTCTAAATACAATCACTCATTAACTCAAGAAACCAAAATCCATCATCATTTAACTAATTAAAACCCAAAAACAGAAGAGGTGAACACAATTAGCCCTCAGTAAAGAAACTTTCTCAAGCCTAAACAAGATTTAAAAGCATATAAAAACAAACGGGGTCTCAAATTTCCAAAGTAAACATATATAACTTTTGAAAAAAATCATTTAACATTAATAAGGATCTCAAATTTCGATACATGTGCAGAAATTTCATCATATAATGGATCATTCACAGAATAACAGTTTGTAACTGGAATATTTCATGTACGCAGGTTAACTAGTAAGAATTCACACCGAAATATATCTGGTTCATCCCCCAATAAACACAAACCATCCAATCAATCTCCACAATTCAATTGTCTAGGATTCAGTCTTAGATTGCACATCCATACTCGATTCCTTGCTATATATACTCTTGGTTCATCATTTGTCATGTTAATTCAAGCGCTAGCATTTACAGTTCGCAACACTCCACACCACTAAAGAATAGTACAGGACTTTCAGATGGTCTCTTTTCCATTCTAATAAAGGTATCCACCATTAGACTCCACTTTGTGACATTAATAACTATCTCAAGTTTCGATACGTGCACACAAATTTCACCACATAATAGATCATTCGGAGAATAAACAATTTGTAACAGTTATAGTTGAACTTGCTATTGAAGTACCAAAGTTGCATTCATGATATCCTTTCCCACAATACTGCTCCTTTCGTCACCATTATTTGGGAGTTCTTTTGTTTAGGCTGCTTCAAACTGTCAAAACCTTACAAATATCAAGCAAACTTCCTCTAGTCTTTCTTATGACAACACTGACTTTTTCTTGGGTTCAATCATGCAACATCACATGCTTTTGCTATTTGGAATGCAAACAATCCAGAATATATCCTTGTAGAACTATGTATGACATCTAGTGTACATTAGCATGATGCCATTTACATTAGCATGATGCCATTTACATTTTTATGCAAGCTCAACATTGTATTGCCATCGTCACTTTGTTGTAGTGATAATATTTATGGGACTTTTTTTCAGGAAAGGTGTACCAGGATATAGTTGGGACTCCTTACTATGTTGCTCCTGAAGTGTTACGGCGTAGATATGGGAAGGAAATAGATATCTGGAGTGCAGGGGTTATGTTGTATATCTTACTCAGTGGTGTACCTCCCTTCTGGGCAGGTAAAATCATAAACCATTATCTTCTACGCGAGAGAATTGTCATTTTTTTGATTATCAGGTCTCCATGTAAGCTTCTTTTAGCTAAAGATTATGCCTTTTGACAAAACTGCATTACAGAAACAGAGAAGGGCATATTTAAAGCCATTTTGGAAGGAGATATTGACTTTGAAAGTCAGCCTTGGCCATCTATATCGTGTGGTGCCAAGGACCTAGTTCGGAAGATGCTGACACAGGACCCGAAAAGACGGATTACTTCTGCCCAAATTCTTGGTAGGTGCCTCCCAGCATCACATTCCACAAGACAAGTAATTATAGGTCGTGGAACTAATTTTCTTCAGTGATTTTATCGTACAATAGAACCTATACACATATATAACTAGAAGTGGCATCGCACTGAACAGTAATATTAAATATGCTGATCGAAATTAATTAAAAGAAGGTTGTCAATTACTGAAAGCAATTTGAGGGAGGCTATTGTGCTTGTTTTATGCATCATATGTTTGTCCATCTAGTTGTATTTTTTTAACTGAAATTTGAAATCTTACTCATTGATGTAGAGCACCCATGGATTAAAGGTGGAGAAGCTTTGGACAAGCCACTAGACAACGTAGTTCTCTCTAGGATGAAGCAATTCAGAGCAATGAGCAAACTGAAGAAGCTTGCGCTGATGGTATTTTCAAATATTCATCTATTCAGATTCCATTATACTACATTGCTCAGAAGTTATATGATTTTATACAAGCAGTATTTATAGACACCACATATCCTCTCTAAGGTCAGGAAAAAGTTGAGCGTTATCAATGGTCAGTATCTTTAATCTTACAGGAACTATGGATGTCGTAAATGACAACTTGGATTAAGGTTAGCTTGACTGACATAAGCTATGGTACCTGATCAGCTACCCGTTACTATCGTTTGAATGAGACATTGATTTAGTGTCAAAATGTTTTAACTCTTACCTCATGTTATGCAGACACACACGGTGACTATTGAGATCCCACCCATAAGGCACTTTTATGTTGCAAGCGTGTGTGTGCGTGTGGAAGGGGGATCTGAATAGTATTTATTATTTTCTAATAAAATTGGTGGATTTTGAAATCTATCCTAGGTCATTGCAAAAAATCTCTCTGCACGAGAAATTCAAGGGCAAGGGCTGGAAACAATGTTTATGAATATGGACACTGACAAAAGTGGAACAATCACATACGAAGAACTAAAAACTGGCTTTGCTCGACTTGGTTCAAAGCTCACTGAGGCTGAAGTTAAGCAGCTCATGGAAGCTGTAAGATATTAGTGAATGTTAACGTATCTTGTTGACTTGATTTTTGGTACTTCTACCTAATGGTCAATATATCTAAATACTAGGTTTTTCCACATTGCAGGTTGATGTGGATGGAGATGGGATAATTGATTTCACTGAATTCATTACTGCTACAATGCCTAAACACAAACTAGAGAGAAAGGAACGCCTCTACAAAGCCTTTCTGCATTTTGATAAATATAAGAGGGGGTGGGTTTCATATATGTAATTAATCTCTTAAAAGTGAATTCCCATGCTGCCTATCTTACAGTGCAAAATTCTATGGATGAGTGAACTCAAAACTTCCTTCGGATGTCATAGGTTCATTGCTCGAGATGAAATAGAAACAGTGATGAAAGAACGTGGAGTGGGCAGTGCAGCGACCATCAAGGAAATAATAGCTGAAGTGGACACAAATAATGTGAGTGAGTTTGGTTCTGATTTGAAAACCTGATGTTTTCACAAAACAATTACGCATCTTTGCTTATTATGTCAAATTTCCAGGTTGGAAGAATCAACTACGAGGAGTTTTGTACAATGATGACAAGAGGAACCTAGCAGCCTGGCAAGCTTTTTTAGTAAGATTGATGACTCTAAATGGATAGGCACTCAGTGAAATCATCACAAAACTACATTTGTTGATCAAATGGGACCTAAGGATTTTGAGATTTCCTCAAAACAGTCTTTTCATTGTAGCTTATGTGCATGACTCTTTGATATGAAAGGTTCGCTTCATTTTTGAGTGAACGATTTGTATATTTCTAATTTGTGTGCGCATCTGAGTCTTTGACTCGTTATGGTCTACTTTTCTTCTTTTTTTATTATATTTGTATCATTTGTAATCTAGACTATAAAACACAAATTATATTTGCAGTTTATAGAAGCATGAGATCTTGTTTTCAGTTTTGGAATTTCAGTTTTATGGTTTTTGATTTGATTTTAGGTGGATTTGGGTGAGATGAATAGATTAGTATTCTGATCCCCAAACTTACACAAAAATAACACAAACATGAAACTAGAATGTCACAATTCAAATAGAGGATACCCACATACCCGAATCATAACACAACGTTAATTGCCCTACTACCGATTAATCGCCCACCAGGCACCTTACTTCAATGAAATCTAGCAATAGCTCTCACCAACATATAAGCATTGGAACGGAGAGACTAAATAAGGTAACAAATTCCGAACACTAAATCCCCTGCCCCAGCAGCCCAATTGCCGGCGGCAAAGCCAACACTGATTCTGAAACCAGTTCAAAGGCTAGACACACTCATGGGTAAGCCATATGAATACGTCAAGCAACACTATAGTATTGGGAGAGAATTGGGTAAGGGTGAATTTGGTGTTACACATCTTTGTACCAAAATTTCAACTGGTAGACAATATGCTTGCAGGTCAATATCCAAGAAAATTATCTTCTTGCCTCAATTTTTATGACCCGGGAAATATAAATTAAACATTGTAGTGTAAATACTAGTGTTTTCCACATTCAGGTTGATGTGGATGGAAATGGGACAGTTGATTACACTGAATTCACTATGGCTACAATGCATAAACACAAACTTGAGGAAGAGGAACACCCCTACAAAGCTTTTCTGTATTTTGATAGAGATAATAGTGGGTGAGTTTCATATATGTAATTAATCTCTTAAAGTAAATTCGTATGCTGACTTCTTACAATGCAACATTCTATGGCTGAGTGAACTCAAAACTTCCTTCAGATGTCATAGATTCATTACAAGAGATGAATTAAAATCAGGGATGAAAGAACATGGAGTGAGCAATGCAGCAACAATCAAGGAAATAATAGCTGAAGTGGACACAAATAATGTGAGTGAGTTCGATTCTTATTTGAAAACCTGGTGTTTTCAAAAACAATTATGCATCTTTGCTTATTATGTCAAATTTCAAGGATGGAAAAATCAACTACGAGGAGTTATGTACAATGATGAGAAGAGGAACCCAGCAGCCTGGCAAGCTTTTCAAGTAAATATTGATGGCTCTCTAAAAGGATAGCACTGGGTGAAATCATCACAAAACTACATTTTTATACTATTAATAAAAGGAAGCTAAATGAAAAACTTTTAATTAGTTATAATATCCTTCATAAAATATTTAATTCCCTTCAACAATTTTTTTCCTTCTATAATTTATTACATACTCCTCTCTTATTTTTTCATCCCCTTAAATTAATTTTCTTTTAATTATTGATTTTAAGTCTAATGATGCTCATACCATTATGAGTAATAACAAAACACTACACTACCACCTTTTTGTTTCCCCACATAATGGACTCGGTAACTTTTGGTCTTCTAATTATAATCACATGAATTTATTTGAGGTTTTAATGTTTTTAGACCAAAAAATTTTTGTGGCTACAATAAAGCTTAAAAATTTTATCCTAATTTGATAATTGGGTTTTATGGACATGAAAAAAATCAAGAGTTTATGGTAACTACAAAAAAATTTTAAAATTTTTTCCCTCTTTCCTACTGGGTTTCGAGAATTGCTGTAAAAAATGTTCTTGCTTGATGAATTGTTTGATGTAAAAGTCTTTTTTCTATATCGTAAAACTCAATTCTTAGGTAATCACCTTCATCCTTATTTATGTGTAGGGGCTTGCATTTTTCCCAAAAATAAAAATAGCTTGTGGCTTATTCTTGTATCTTGATGGTTAGATAACTACTTTCAACTTCATCACTTTATTACTTTTTTTTTTTAATTCTATCTTGGAAAAAATATTTCAAGAAATCTGCAAAAGCATTAAACAATAAGTAGCTAGAGAAGTAAGATTTTATGATGCTCTTAGGTAAGCATGTGATGTATATGACATAACCGCATGTTAGATAGTCTATTTCTTCATTGAGTGTATATTTATAATACCAAATATAATTAGCTTTTACAAAATAATGATCAATATATGGACACTATATTTTTATTGAGTGTATATTTTATTGAATTTAATCATATTATTTTTGCTTAATACATGTCAAATTAAGGTGTTTGAATTAAAATAATCACAATAATTTATCGAATACTTTGATTGAATTTTTGTGTCAGAGGTTTACGTCTTGAGCTTTAAAGGCATTAGTTTATGTACATTTGAAAAATATTATTTATTTTGGCCCAAGCAAATAGAGATTGAAACTTTTCCAGCCTTTGTGATCCCCCACACTCTAAAAAAGAATTAAAAATTAAAATCACAATTTTATTGAGCTTAATTCAGCTATTTGTAATGTCAGAATCATTTTTTTTTAATTTTAGTGCTAAATAAAATATTCATCCTGAAATTGTTGTACACCAACTAGTACCGATCAAATGGGACCTAAGGATTTTCAGATCTCCTAAAACAATCTTTCCTTTCTAGCTTAGATGTATGACTCTTTGATATGAAAGGCTTCATATCATGTAGAATGAACGATTCGTATATTTCAAATTTCGTGTACGCCCATCCGAATGTTTGACTTGTTATGGTCTACTTTTCTTCTGTTTTGAAAAGATATTTATATCTGTACCATTTGAAAACTAGACTACGAAACATAAATTATGTTTGCAGTACATAGAAGCATTAGATATTGTTTTCAGTTTTGGTGTATCTGTTCTATGGTTTTTGACTAGACTATTTGAAAAAATGGTTCTCATGTTCAAATAGTAAGATTTCATGAATTCAAGAAACACACGGGTGAAAACAAGCATAAAACAACCAATGCCATTTCTTTTCCATGTTAATTTCAATTTAGTACTTACTACTAAGGACACAATGCAGAAGGAGTACAATCTCAAGAAATGAACCAAATGGCATAGGAATACTTAGCTTGTTGGTTGATCTGGTAAGCATTTGAGGTCCATTTCAACTTGGTGAATTGTCCATTGCATGTTTTCCAATTTCTGCGAGAAAATGATGAAATCAGAGTAACCACAAGAATTGAGTCAGAAACATATGTGCATGGGAACTTTAGTTTACCTTCACGATGTCTTGGTACTGCCTCACGATTAAATCAAAGTGTGGATCAACACCTTGATACTCTCGAAGACACGTAACCTGGTAAAAGTTTTACCCCTTATGAATTTTGCAATTCATACACACTCGCAGAGTTCCAAGACAATAACAATCCATAAAGAAAAGGAGACAGAAAAGGGCAAGATCAAAACAATGAAGATCCTAGATGTTGAAATACCAGTTTTCGAGTGATCAAAAAAAATATGACAGTTTGCAATATAGGATTATGTGATCTGCCAAGCACTAACAAATTTTCAAAGAAACATGGTTAATTCCTTTAATAAATGATAAAAAGAAGAGCCAAAAACAAATTAAGGTTTTCCTATTTAAAACATTAATATGTCTTTAAGATTTTCAAGAAAATGGTTAAAGGATGAGTTGATCTTCAACGTAAATTGCAAACTGATTTCCACACTAGCTGAGTAGACTGATTAACAACGACAAATACAGATGAACAGATATCTCTTCCAGACTGATAATTACTTCCCTATTATTAGTTTCTAAGCTTTCCATATACTTCAAAGAAACAGTATCGCTAATAACCCCGATACAACCACACAGACTAACAGACAAATAAAGTATGTAGCGATACGGTAAACACCAAATACTAAAGAAACATACTGCTTTATTGTAGGCAAGGGATCTAGCAATAGAGTGAACAACAAATACTACAGAAACATACCACTTTATTGTTGGCGAGGGAAGCTTCTTCTGTAGCTTCAACCAGAAATTTCCTTAAACAAGAGGTGAAATAGTCGAAATCTATCAGTGAATCATGAACAAAATACAAATTGGACATCCCCATCAACAAGTCACCGTTCTTCACCTTATTTTATGGAGTTCTGGAATCGATTCCTGAGTGTAAGTCTCACGCAGGAGACTATGCTCTAGAGCACTAAGACAACAATGAGACATAATGAAAAGAATTTATCATCATATAGAAATTGTGGAATCAACTATGGCTCAAAATTTTCATGATGTTAATTTGTTGTAATAAAAGGAAGAAAACTAATAAATAGAAAATCAGAATACAGAGGCAATTTTTTTTTGCAGAAGACTATATCATACAACAACCATTAATGTAGAAAATAGAACAAGGAGTTGCTGGGGCATAGAAACAATCTACAATTTTAGGGTAGAAACATATGAGTTTCTCACTGTTTGATTGTAGTTTTGACTCAAATTGAATTAAAATACCAAAAATCTACACTAGCAACTAAAAGTAGTTCTCCAAAACAAGGATCAAAATATCATTTTGAAATGATCGAAAAAAGCCAAAATGTTTTCATTTTCACTGAAATCGAAATAAATCAATGATTGAATCAAAATTACAATGTTTCAAGGTGTTTCAGATTGTTTCGATTTTTGAGATGTTTCGGCATGTTTTTATCAATGTTTCGGAATATTTCAAAGTGTTTCAAGGTATTTCAATATATTTCGAGCAATATTTTTGAATGTTTTGAAAATAAATTCTCAAATTTTTTATTCATTCCCATTATGTCTCCAAAACGTTTCAAAAAAATTTCAGAAACGTTTTTGTTCCTTAGGTAACCAAAACAATGTACCATTGTTAGATTGGGAATGAAGTAGAAGACGAAGTGGTTGGGTGGCTGATGATTGTTAGAACGTTAGTTAAAAAGGTATGGAAATTGGGTCTCCTTTGATTTGGGTTTATAAAAGGGTTTCCCTTCATTTGGGATGGGTACGAGCCTAACATTGGATAAGCATTTTAGACCATTTTTACCCAAATTTAAATTTGGTTACAAAAAAAGATCACCGGTCAGGCTGGAGTTGCCCTATGTGAATAACTTTCTGGAATGGCTTAGGTGAATTTTTTAGAATTCAACAACAACGACAACAATAATTATGCTCTTAGCTCCATATATGAAAACGTGCACATTATAAAATAGCAAGTAAAAAGAGGAGAAAATTAGAGGACAAAGAAAAATCCAAAAAAGCCATGGCCCATGAGTAAATGGAACTTTCTACTCATAGAAATTGTCCAATATTCCCAAAAACAAACCTTGTGAATCATCAAATTGGACTATACTAAATAACAAGCAGAATATAGAACAAGGCACAAAGACTTGCATAACAGAATAGGTACTAATATTTGATATAAGCCAGTTAGTACCTGAGACTTCAAAACATCAGAAAATCACAGCATCCCCGTGGACTTCACATTCATATAGATGATGATGTCCAAAATAACACAAACCTTTCTGGGAGCTGAGCAGTTGTATTTGGATTACCAGTTGAGGAGTCTGCTGCATGAAACATATACTATTATGCACATCATTAGCAATCTCCCATTAGATGTACAATACATGTTTATTGTTTCTGAGTAAGAGCACCCCCGAAAAAAAATCCTCGTAAAAGAATCTTGTAAAAAATTTGTCATACAGAAGCATTTGAAGTAATGCACATGACCATCAATGTACTTGACCACACAAACCATCATTCATAATGCCCAATCAAGTAGATTCTACACAAGGGACAAATCATAGGGATACAATCTAAATCCCAAAGAAGTTTTTATTTGTGCATGCCCACACATACACACACCACATTCACATATAAACGCGCGTGCGCGCACACACACACAGATGTAATATATAGGACTGACCAAAATCATCTAATACGCAAGCATCAGCTAAGTTATCACATTTAGCTTTCAACTGACTCTCAACTCCACGGAGAAGTGGCATCTGGTATTCTGCCATATCCTACAATGGCAAAGAATTGAATTGTTCCATAACCGTCATAAAAGGATTAACGAAGATCACTAAATGAATATATAGACAAACAATTTCACGAGGCTATATATCATTATATCAAAGTAAAATGATTTGCGAGTGTTTCAACATAATGCAGATTGCCGGGGTTAAGGACTCTCCAAAGTACACCAGAAATTTCCTAAACCACATTGAGCAATATTGCATCATGGGTACCATACCATACATAATGGTGAATGTTGAAGCTGAGTTTGCCGTAAGTAAGCAGCTGTTATTCCAAGGAATCGATTTGGAGGACCACCAACTCCAGGTTCGGCAGCATCAACAGCACTGCCAGACACAGCATTGTTTGCTGTAACACTAGTGCCAACTGCAGAAATATTTGTGTAGTTCGTTGAGTTTGAGCTTATAGTGAAGCTGGTACTCGTACTATCAAGGGAGCTTCTTGACATGATACTCCATTTCTCAATTTCTTCCTCTTGAATCTCACCATCTTTAGAAATAAGAGGAAGCCTCAACCGCTGAGCTGCTTCCGCAACAGCCAGCTTGTGCTCAAGAGCCTCATAAACCTGAAAGAACATGGCTATCTTATCCTGGTTCTTGTCAAATTAGACCAACTGGCACTATCTGGAAACAAAGCTAAGTAAAAATCTCGTATAATTTTTCAAATTCCTGCTAGCAGTCATTAGTTGTCCAGCTTTTAATCATCTTTTTGGAAGGTTGTGATGCTTGATGACTATATGTTCAACTAAAATACAGGAGACAATTTGTTTTTTTGTAATATGGCTACTGATTACACTCAAAGGTGTATCAAATGGCATCTAATGTTGCTCAGATCAGCATGTCCTATTCACACATTTCAAACGCCAAATTTACATGTACGGAATTAGGAACAAGTGTAGCTCAGATGTTACTTATTGACCACATAGTTCACCCTTAAGTAAGAACTCAAATTGCAATCATCTACTTTGGCATCATTTATTCAAATCAAAGAATACATAGATTATCTCTTATGTCGCCCCTACAAAACACGACACTTTTAAGTAGAAACAGAACTCAAATGATAAAAAGACCAAAACCTGAGGAGAGTTCTTCAAACCAAGCTGTGGATATAGACCCTGAACATCTCAAATTCCTCTGAGGTTAGCCACCGAAACAGCCTGCTGAAGCTCTTCAACCATTGCATTTGCCTCACAATATATTGCCTATATTAACCCCAGCACCAAAAGTATAGCACAAATTAGGAATGGAGCAGATGGCAAAATGACTAACAATTCAACCAACTCGCACAGAACCCTAATTCCTTTCCAGGCAAAAACAGTCCCAAGCCAATGTTTAATTGGACGAGAAGAATATGACCATAACATTACCATGGCTTCTAAATACCGTAGTCTCGCTCTCGACATTTCCTCTCTGGCCTGCAGAATCAACCAAACAATAGTCAAAATTAAATACTTAAATAAACGATCTAAGTGGACGAAATTGAGACTAAAAACGTAGATATTTTAGATGAATCGGTCCGTTTTGGTTGACGAAAAGAGGAAGGAATGAAGCAAGACAAATTTCCTCATACAACATTTTCCCTGCAGCCAAATTCAGTCTAATAGAGAATGCGGATCTGAGGAAAGAAACTAGAGAGAGAGAGAGAGTACAAGTTGGAGATCGTAGAAGGCGGATTTGGAGACGAGAGATCCATCGGAGGCCAAGCAGTGTCGCTCCAACTGATCGATCACCTGCGTAACGTCGGTCGGTAGGTTTTGGGCAGCTACTCCCTTCGCCATTAGTATGATTTCTGTTAGAATTCAGAACTGACTGAACTATACAAATTGGCTCTCCATTTTGAAAACGAACTTCTGCATTTCAAAAACTGATCTCCCTCCCTCCTGCTGGCTCCAAACTAGCAAGACAGTAACGATGATTAAACGCCCCCTCCCCGGGGCTGTGAAGACGATGTCGTTTTGTGTGGTCTCTGCTTTTTTTGTTATTTTTGGCCCCTTTAACATAATTTTTATAATCCCCACTTTATCCCTGAATTACAGAGTGTAAAAATTTCGTACTTACGAGTAAACATTGGAGGTAACCATTGGATAAGAAATAAGAAAATAATAAAATTGATAAAATAAAATTTGCTTTCATGAAAATTATCATATATTACATGACTGAATGGTTATGAATTTTAATTAAACTCACTTGTTAACTTGTTTACCTATTAATGAACGATTACTCCGCGTTATGACAACAAATAATTATGAGTTTTAATGAAACTCACTTGCTGATTTGTTTACCTATTACTGAATAATTACACCACATCATAACAATACTGACGTAATGTCACGATTACACCCAATATTTTTTCCTCGGTAGACTTGTTTATCCCCTTCCTCCTATCAAGAATATGGACGCACCCACTCCCGTTGATGAACGAAGGGAAAGGCTACTGAGAGCATAGATACATCATTGTGGAAGCTCCATTTGTATCTCCTTCTAGCAAACCCCATCAGAGTCTCTCTCTCTCTCCCCCAGAACCGCGGGCACACCTACACACATTCACACACACTGAGAGTCCAACGTTTCATCTGCAAACAGGCCTATAAGGAGGGATCTGGTCCTATTCACCGCTGCATATCATGAATGAAAATACCAAGGGCATTCGGGGCTGGAGAAGACATAACCATGGAACATAGCATGTCCAAGCTGTCCCGGGCCTGCGCAAAATCACAAAGAGCGACTGGCCCCAACTTTCATATATGTTCTGGCGGAGTGCAGCCGTTCCATCATGTTACTGCTACAAACATAAAATAAATTGCGTACATAGAAGCATAAAAACATTGACATCAAATGAAGCGACCAGAAAACTCAAAAACATCACCACCATCACAAAATTGAGAAATTGACTATGCAGAGAAGTAATCACTTGGAATTCAACCTTTTATGCCAACAAACCAAGCAAGAGCTACATGAAATTGAAACACTCTTCATCCCAATGAACAAGGGATTCTGAGGCAGAGAGAAATGTGCTACTCTCCTGTTATTATCGATCCTGGACTGCAGAACAGAAAGGGAAGAAACCTTTGCAAGCAATCATAATTTAGTGTTTCTATGGTAACACATTGTTTCCGGCAAAAAACATCTCAATGGATACCCAAGAGATGAAGAAATCATTCAGCCAAAGCTCCTTCACTCACTGTTTAATCAGGTTCCGAATGACATAAGGAAGAATGCCACCATGATCAAAATATGCCAACTCAACCTGCAGAAGCAATCAAATGACGTCATAATCAGACAAGAAGAAATGGCTAAACCGTAACATGGCAAACAGTTGGCCAGAGCTAAAAAATTTATTCCTATTTGAAAAGCAGAAAGTTAACCAGAGTTATTATTTAAAACTTAAAAGTAGTTCTACGACACATTGGTATTATTATTTTTTAACTAATTAGATAGTTATTTTTAAGTCTAGATGTGCTATACAGTCAATCAACCAGATATAGCTTGTGAGAAATTCTTTCCATTTGAACACCACCCCCAAGTGATTATTGACCATAAGTTTTACAAGTGTCCCAGCATCCTATCCGAAAAGGAAGGATAGCATTTTCCTGAATAGGTTTTTTTGTCAACTTCTCTAACCAGGAAAAGCTTCATGTAAGTGCATTTATGTGCACCATTCAATTGGGAAGCAAACAATGATATATCATTTTTTGATGTATCATTTTTCATCATTTTAAATCAATAAAGTTGTATTGTTTCCTATCAAAAAAATTGGGAAGCAAACAATGTGACATACCTCTGTGTCAAAGCGGGCTATACAGGTAAAAGATTTGCCATTGTCAGTTGTAACATTAACATCTTGGCCAGGCCTTATCTCACTGACATTGCTGGGGAGGTCTATTGTGTAGCGCTCGTGGCCTGTCAAGCCTAGTGAGTCTGCATCCTCACCGGGTTTGAAACAAAGTGGAATAATGCCCATCCCAACCAGGTTACTGCGATGAATTCTCTCAAAACTTTTGGCAATCACTGCTTTTACTCCCTGACAGAGAAAGTGATAAGCAAATATAAAGAGTAAGAAGAGAACAATGTCAGCCACAGCACATCCAAGTGCAAGACATTTCTGAGAAACAAATGCCAACTCACCTGTAGCATTGGGCCCTTGGCAGCCCAATCTCGAGAACTTCCACTTCCATATTCTGCTCCAGCCAGAACAATTGTGTCCTGCCCGGCAGCCTTGTACCTCTGGAACGATCAGATTGCACACTCAATTCAGTACTCAACAAAGAATAATTAAGACAAGGTGATTGGTATTTTTCACTTAAAAAGAAACCATTCATCCCACCCACCCCCTCTCTTTTTTCCTTTCTTTGAGGAAGGGAGAGAGACAGAGAGATGAATTGATGAACCCATAAAAGATTTTATACTCCAGATAGCGTGAATGGATTCAGCACACCATAAAGTTTCATGCCCCAAGTTTATTTATGGGGAAAGGAGAAATAAAAACCTTTTCAGAGTAATTGGAGGTGCAAGAAAACTTCGCCCAACAATTTCTCCAGTTGACTGAATTTGGATTTTCAGAATAACGAGTGTACAAAAATAGAAGGCATCTTCACAAGAACCCTATTTGTGCTTTTATACATATTGCATCAACCAAGATTTAACTTAATTAGCTGTGAGATTCTAATTGTCCATACTCTTCCTCTGGTTTCATTGTGAACTGACAGAACATGAGGTCGTTAATATTCATTCCAGTTCATTGATTTCCCAAAATCAGATTTGTAGTATTCACCAAGCAATAAACACTTATTCGCCAAGAGAACAGAAGTAACAATATTTGAAGTCTCTGCAATCAATTTGTTGCATTAAAGGTTTCTCCTACTTTTTTCTGCTTCTTGGCATATACAGACACAAGAAACAATATATAAAGTCCTAGCAATCACTTATGGCATTAAAATGTTCTCTTAATTTCTTCTTCTTCTTGGTGCACACCCACATAGAGCATGAAAGATGCCACTGGTCAGTCCCATTACTAAGGCTATATCACATTTCTATTGGAGGGAAGAATTTGTATTATATAAAATAAAAGGTTAAATGAAATCACATAAAGCACTATTAGCATCAAATGGGAATTTACGAGAGGGTTCAGGAATTTTACAGATTGCAGGCTAACATATGCCTCAAACCATTGCATAACCAAATAAATATGCAATACACCAGATAAAGAAAGTAGAACAATATTTAATAACACGGAACTCACCATTGCTGCATCAAACACAGAAAGTTTCTCCCCTGTTGGAATGTGAATGGTCTTTGGGCCCACTTCTCCTTTCAAGAGCTTGTTGACAATGCGAATGTTGGCAAAGGTACCCCTAGCCATCACTTCATCATTGCCACGACGGCTACCATAAGAGTTGAAGTCCTTGCGATCTACCCCACGCTCAAGGAGGAACTTTGCAGCAGGGCTGTCCCTGTGGATACTCCCTGCTGGGGAAATATGATCAGTGGTAATACTGTCACCAAAGTTCAGCAAACAGTAGGCGTCTGTAACTCCATGAGGACCTGGGGGGTCCATGGTCATGTCCTTGAAATATGGGGGTTGATGAATGTAAGTTGAGTTAGAGTCCCAAGCATAAAGACTGGAAGAAGGGACTGAAAGCTGATTCCACATTGGATTGCCCTTTGTGATAGCTTCATATGTGCTCTTGAACATTTCGGGCAGCACACTTGATTGAACAACCTTAACATATCGGGCAGCACTTTTTAGATTAGTTGCACTCTATAGCGAGAAATAATCTTGATGTAAATTAATTAAGAAAACTACAAAGGCCTACCTCTGCAATCTCTTCATTACTTGGCCATATATCCTTGAAGTATACACTCTTGCCATCCTTCCCAATTCCAATTGGCTCAGTTTCAAAATCAATGTCAACCTGGAAAACATAAATTCAAAAGACTATGATTGAGCATGAGCTTCAGGCACCATTAGTTTTCTTTTTTCTTTTATTTCATCTTACTTTGTTTTTGTGTGGGTAAAGGAAGCTATGTAGTGTTACAGAAGCATAAGAAACAGTAGACCTGTCCGGGGTTCTGTCTCGCCAGAATGTTCTGTCTGGGTGGTTAAGCCCAGTTTGAACATAAAGAGGAGCATCAAACCATACCAGTCTCTTTTGATCTATGGACATAGAAAGTCAGAACAATGGCATCACTGTCTAAATTCTAATAAAAAAGGTCAGCACTGGTGCTGCCCATCAAGTGTACCCAAAATTAAGCGGACAGATGTTAGAAAGGCATTAGGCACCTAACCTGGCATGTCCACCATAAAACCATTTTGGCAAAAGCACTGGTTATATATCAATTATGTCTTCTCAAACAACAAATCCACTTTTATACTTTGTACCATTAAATAGTGTTATAAAATGGCAACATAAGCACCATGTCAACATTAATTCTGCAATTTCCAATTGGAACTTCTATTTCCATGCCGAACAAAAGCATTTCATTCCACAGTATGGACTATGGAGGTATTAAACACTTGAAAAAACAAATGCATAGGACATACCAACTACTTTTTTCGGGTAACATACCGTGCCAGCAAGCGCATACGCCATGACTAACGGAGGTGAAGCAAGATAGTTAGCTCTTGTAAAGGGATGTACGCGACCTTCAAAATTCCGGTTTCCAGAAAGCACCGCAGCAGCAACAAGATCTGTAAAAGAAACCATAAAAGCACTAGAGAAAAGTAGCAACAGCATTAAGAAATAATTAGAAGTCCTGTAATGGTGCCAGCTACTGAAACTTTTAAAAAAGAGGAGCCCACTTGTTGGTAAAAATTCCTTTAGAAATATCATTTTTGCTCTGCCAGAAAACCTCGATAATTCCATGTGAAACCAAAGTATCATCCAAGAGGTAACTCTACCAATACCAGAAATTTCTACATATTTCCTCGAACGGTGAATCATTGGTTTCTGCATTACTAGGTTGTGCCTATGCATTGACATATGCTTTGAATGTCCATTAGAATAACTCAACCAAATGCACTATTTGATATTGCAAATCCATCTCGAATGTAAATTTCTCAAAAAACATCCTTGCTCAACTGCAGTCACCACAAAAACCTATTTGTGATGTTTAATGATATTGCTATGTGAGCTGATAAAAAAAATGATATGTTATTTCACTGCCTTCTGCATTTTATGACTACATATAATAATTGCTTATTTCTCCCTTGGAGAAGAATGAAGAGGCTGGCATAAAAATAAAGTGCCATGTATTAAATAATATAATGCCTCGGCCCTCTGCCATCAACAAACAAGAAAAAGGGAGTTTTATCATTGAGTTATTATATCAATCATGGTTCTGGTACTGGAAGGTGCAGTCCAGAAACAATATTATTGATGAAATAGGCATTTTAAATGAAAATGTTTGGACAGCTAGATGTAAATCAATTAATTGATGGGAAACCATATATAATAACAGAGGACAAGGTGCAACCAAATATCTCATGGTTATGAGCCTAGGCAATACTATATCATAAGGACTGGTATAATTGAATTTGCATGTGCTACAAGCCTACAACAGGTTGGGTAAGCCAACTGGCGTCAAAAGTTGCAAATACAACACACCTACATTCCAAAAACTCTGCATATATGGCTCTAAATTGAACAGAGAAATGAAATGCATACCCATATCACCAGATTGACCTATCAATGGAACAAGAGTTGATATTGTTTAAATTACAATCAAAGTGCCATATGCCCACTTATTATGACAAACTGTCATCACGTCATTTAGAACTACTGTTGGAAATTGCCCCATACGTTTCATTTTCCCTGTAGCACCAATATACATGTGCTCTAGGAATCGCCAAAAACTTGATATGACTGTTAAAAAATGACAGTAAAGGCCCTTATTGATTTTATTTCTTAAGATGATGATAAACTTCTATTTATGTACTGCAGAACCAGAAAAACATAAATGACAATGATACCATTGTCCGTAATTGCAGAAGCAACCGATTCATCAAGGTCCCCAGAATTTCCAATGCATGTTGTGCAGCCATAGCCAACAATGTGAAAGCCCTGCTGATTCAAGTACTTTTGCAGCCCACTACAGACATTAAAGTTTTCAAAAAAAGAAAAAAAAAATCAATGTCCGATAGAAAACAGTTTACCATAACAAAAAGAGCACTCATAATAGTGACCAGTACCTCTGAAGCAAATATTTAGTAACAACCCCAGAACCTGGGGCAAGGCTTGTCTTTACCCATGGTTTAACCTGTTGAATAATCATGCATAAGTACTTGATAGAAATCATGCTCCTAAAAATCAGGTTTCCATTTTGAAGGTGGAATCAGGTAACCTGCAGGCCTCCCTCCTCCAAAACACCTCCACACTCCCCAACAGAAGAAAAAATAAATAAATAAAGGTAAAACAGGGAGAGAGAAAAAAACCCAGAGAGGCCATCTATGTAGTGATTTTCTATACAAATCACAATTACTATCACAACCTACAAAGTAAAGTAGCACAGTCAATACAAACCTCCAATCCTAATTCACAGGCCTTCTTAGCTACAAGACCAGCTCCAAGCATGACACTGGGGTTCGATGTGTTTGTGCAGCTTGTTATTGCTGCTATGACAACGCTACCATGCTTGAGCTCTGCAGACTGTCCATGAAATGAAAATTTTACAACTTTGTCCTGAGCCTCCTTTGGTACAGCAAAGCCCTGCAAACATTAGGAAACAAAACAACATTAGAAAGCAGACAGCTAGAAGACCTGAGAACGTGACTCAACCCACATTGTCTTTCATGTGCCCTCTTCACACATCGTACTCTTTGTTTAGATAGTCGCTTACTACAATATTAGTTACAAAATAAGGCAAAATAACAACCAAAAGAAAAAAAAAGGTAAATTGTGCCATGTTCACATCAGGGACATGAAATCCCTTTGAGAATTAGCTACTGATGTGAATCAAATTGCAAGGATCAAAATTTTGTTTCGAAACGGTCGAAATATCTGAAACGTTTCCATTTTCAAGGAGACCGAAACGAAACAGTGATGAAATCGAAATTCTAATACTTCGAGGTGTTTCATAATGTTTCAAAGTGTTTTGATGTTTTGTAATATTTCAATGCATTTGTACAATTGTTTCGAAATGTTTCAAGGTATTTCAAGATACTTTGGTATATTTCGATCAATGTTTTGAAAAAATAATTCTTAATTTTTTATTTTTTTCATTCTGTTTCCGAAACACGTCGAGATGTTTCCATTTTCTAGGTGACCGAATCAATACACCGAAACAAAATTTTGATCCTTGCACAATAGACATGGCACAACACCCGGAAAAACTCAATTACAATGAATCTAGAGCTTAACATGTTTGCATCTCACCTTGAATCCAACTTTGTTATCAAGGCATGAATGCCAGTCAGACTTCATATCTTTCAAAAGAACTCGGTCATGAGGCCTAATAACAGGGAACAAGGACCATAAGTCTGAAAAGAAATACATTAAAAGTACAACTAACAAAAATCATGCATGAACTCTACATCAAAGTTTACCGTTTTGGTCCCGAGACACAGGGTTCAACATCAGCTAGGTCTAATTCCAGGTAAGATGAGTACACTCTTTCTTGTTGAGGCTGGATCATATCATCCCCTAAACTTAGATTTATAAAGTAAAAATATATCAAAAGATAGCAGAGGAGAACAAGAAAAAGGTTCTACCTCATTGTAGTCAATAAACATTTTATTTGCACGCAAATATGCTTCAATCATTGCCACCTGATAAATAGAGGCGAAAAAATGGTTACAACATAGCATACGAATTCCCGCAAAAAAAAATTTTGAATTTAGCAAATATGAAAACACTTAGCAATGGAAAATTCACCGTCTCATCACTTCTTCCGGTAAGTTTAAGGTACTGTAATGTGACGTGATCCACAGGGAAGAAGCCCATGGTTGCTCCATACTCGGGGGACATATTTGCAATAGTTGCCCTATCAGCCAATGATAATTCACCCATGCCCTCACCTACATGTAAATTCATAGAAATTAGAACGGCCACAAC
This sequence comes from Ilex paraguariensis, assembly GCA_963454935.2. Lineage (NCBI taxonomy): Eukaryota > Viridiplantae > Streptophyta > Magnoliopsida > Aquifoliales > Aquifoliaceae > Ilex > Ilex paraguariensis. Next base: position 57,770 of record CAUOFW020000978.1, read on the forward strand.
AGTAGTAGAGAGAGATGTCTGACCATTGAAATTTTTAGGAAGCTGTACACCCTTCCAAAAAAATTAAAAAGAAAATCTAATAAGCCAGTTCCATAAATAGTGGCATTACCATAGAACTCAACGAACTTGCCAACAACACCATGCTTCCTCAACATTTGGGTCACAGTTAGAACCAGGTCTGTAGCCGAGACACCGTTGAGCAATTTTCCAGATAACTTGAACCCAACAACACCAGGAAGAACCATGCTCATAGGCTGTTAAATTTACAAGAAAATCATAGCATCAACGGAAACACAAGACACTCAATAATGCATGTGTGTCTGTCTACCCAAGAAAATGCAAGGGCATATACTATGGGCTGAGTGCAGAAATGCAGGTGAAAGTGTAGGCATGTGAATGACTGATATTCCAACAATATGAACCGAAAAAGAAAAAGTAATCTTATATTGGATAAGATTATTTCATAATGCAGAAGGCCCCTGGTTAAAGGATTTAAAATGCAACTGAGATACTGAAGAGTGGCTATGATGAGGTAGTAAGCGGAAAATACCTGGCCAAGCATTGTTGCCTCTGCTTCAATTCCTCCAACACCCCAGCCAGCAACTCCTAACCCATCAATCATGGTTGTATGAGAATCAGTTCCGACCACACTATCAGGGTAAAGTATGCCATCAGTGTTGAAAACAACCCGTCCAAGGTATTCCAGATTAACCTATTGCATTATCAGAGCAACTTCCTCAGTGCCAAATCCATCAAATATAATGTTGTTTCAACAAAAAAAAAAAGGGAAATAAAGATGAAAATAATGAAGAACAAAAAAAGAGAGAAGTAAAAAATGAAAACACTCAAGCAACGATAGTAAACATGATAATTTTCTTTTGCTGCGCTGGACTAAAAATTGACAAGCTGTATAATGATTTAGGCTTGACCAGCAAACACTGCAGTGCTACAACACACAATGAGTTGAAAAGTGTAAGACTAATTTATGTTCTTTCCTTTGGCCATCCACCACTTGGCACTTGCATTAAGTTAAAATACAACCTTTGCTTCTCTGAGGAAACTACACACATCATCTAATAAAGAATGGTCCTTTATACAATTAATACGAAAAACTTTTACCTGGTGGACAATACCAGAACCAGGAGGCACGACAAGCATATTGCAGAAGGCAGTCGATCCCCATTTAAGAAAAGCAAACCTCTCGTAGTTTCTCTGGAATTCAAGGTCCATGTTTGCCTGCACTGCATTTTCGGATCTTGCCACATCGACCTGTACCGAATGATCAATGACAAGGTCCACAGGAACCTGTACACAATATCTTATATTAGACCATGTGATAAGGAAAACGACAATGCCCGTCTACAAGATGGCCACGGAAATCAGACCCATACATGTTTACAATTAGTTCAAGATAACAAATATGCCGAGTGCAAATGACAAACATTTTCTACTATTTTAATGATGCTGCTCTTGCTGTTTGTCCCCCTCGTCGTTGATATGCAATAGCGATAAAAACTATATGCATAACAAATTTAAGATTGAATATAAGGTTCTTACATAATTTCTGATTCTAGCACAAAATGATGTCCCACAGTCTCACGGATTATGACAAGATGTAGGACAACTGCAGACTGAGAGAAGTCAAAGGTATCTACAGATAAAGGGAAAAACTGCGTACCAATGGATTGATCTTGTTGGAGTCACTGCCAAGATTGTTCATAGCATCCCGCATAGAAGCAAGGTCAACCACAGCTGGAACTCCAGTAAAATCCTAAACAGCAAACAAAGCTTAGGGAATGGAATATAAATATAAAATTTAAATTATCACTGAGGTCATGTCATTTAACCTGTAAAAGAACACGAGCAGGCTTAAAGGGAATTTCAACTTGCTTTGGTGAAGTATTTTCCCAATCAATGATCTTCTCAACATCTGCCTTAGTAACTTGGAAGTTGTCACAATTACGAATTGCAGATTCCAAAAGTATCCTGATGGAGTACGGCAGCTTTTCTGCAAAAAAGAACGAACAAATAGAAAGAGAAATAATGAGTGAAAGAATGAAAAATTAAAACACTGAGCCTCATTAAATAATGATGGCAGTAGCAATATTAATAATGATAATTACAACCTCAACAGGAAATGTTTGGGTGGCTTTCTAATTCCATAAGCTATATCTGACATAACTACAGGAAAATGACCTATGATGACGATACTCATAGGATAAGGCCGCAATATTCATCAAAAGAACTTAACCAAAGATATAGGCTCAAGAAAAGGAACCACCGACGATTATCAAATGAGTACAGGTTTTGAATTCATACCAACTCTTGGATCATTTAGAGCGGGAAGGCTGTAAAATTTTCCAAACTCGCCACCTCCAGGCTTGGGAAGACCCATTAGGATTCCATTGAAATGATGTTCAGGAGCTGGAAAAACATCAGTGAGAAATGAATCAAGTTCTGAATTCTCAATATTGGATGCTACAGTATCATAAAGTCTAAATTCATGACAAATACAAAGGCAAAAATGAAGTGAATCAACTAAACCTAAAACAGTTCTATTCAAAAATACATTAACAATCACCAAAACAACTACGTCAAGAAATTAACCATGAGCCCACGATTCAACGGCAATTGTGATCAAAAGAACCAATGCAACACCCATAAGTGAACATAGATCTACTACATCAAATCCATCAGCTATTACGAAGCACTGAATCACCCAATACAAATTATGGCAAATCTAATACCATAAAATTGCGATACAACAACTAATTTCAACAAATCAGAATTAAAACAAAATCAACGATACCCATAGTTGCGATCTTGCGCTCGAAGCGTTCAAGGACAGGAGCGGCGGCTCTGATGGAAGCCCTAAGACTAACCGGCGATCTCCAGTCAACACCGTGACTCCACCGGGGTACAGAGCACCGGAGAGATCGAATGGCCGAAGAAAAGCTAAGCGATCGATAACTCACAGAAGTAGGCGACGATTGAAGAGACGAAACCGAGGTTCCAGAGAGAGAAGGCGAAATTGGATATGGTGAAAATGAAGAAGTGAGAGTCGATGCCCAACGAACCCTTGAAGCTCTAAGAAGTGCAGATGATGATGATGATGATAACGAACAAGCGGGTGCATACATCACGATTTTGAATATGGTTTTTTGTCTAATTGTCAGAAACCCTAAATACAAAAAAAAAAAAAAAAAACACCCTCGAAATTATATAAATCTGAAGGTGTTGTGACGGATCGAGCTGTGACTGTTCATGGCCCTTTGGCAGCTTCTGGTGAATAGTGTATAGGGAAAATTTTACTTTATATCATGAACATTTAAAAAATTGGAAAAATTTCAACCACATCCTTATAATTTACCATATCCTCAATAACACCTCTTATTTTTTAAATTTTCACTCACACCTCTGTGTGATTAAAAATATTAACTAGAATACAATTTTACTAAATTGTCCATGATATATTTGAGGACAAACTCCATTCACACTCCCTCTAGATAAGCATATTTTCAATGAGAACCGGCTGTTTTTTAATTTTTTTTATGTATTAAAATTAGAGCTTATTAAAATTCGATTTAAACTAATTAAAATTTATTTTTTTACATATTAAAATTTGATCCAATTTAAATTTTTTTTTTTACATATTCAAATTTGGGCTAATTAAAATTCTATTTAAGACAATTAAAAATTATTTTTAATCTACCCAAATCAAATTTTAATTCACTCTCATTGAATTTTAATCAGTCGAAATTTTAATCGACTCAAAATTGAATTTTAATAGGCGCTAATAACTTGGGTAAAGTTCAAATCGGCTCAAATTTTAATATATTAAAATATAAATTTTAATAAGCTCGAATTTTAATTGATTCAAATTTTAAGCTTGAATTTTAATAAAATTTTATGTAGAAAAATTATTTGAGGTTTATGTAGTGACATTTTTTTGTATTTTAGATGAATTTGTTTTTGTTATAAATGATAGTTTAATGATAGGGGGTATTAGTGATGTTTAAATATAACTAGAAAGAGTTTTAACGATGTTTTTTATAATAAAATGGGTGTCCTTTAAGATATAGTAAATTAAGAGGGGGTGTGACTAAAATTTTCTCTAAAAAATTTTATTTCATACCCTCAATGTTTAAATTTTTCCCATTACACTTTTAATGTGTTAAAAATGTTACATTCAAGTTGATTCGAGCTCAACCTAAGCTGCTAGCACTGATTAAAATTTGATTCGAATCAATTAAAATTTAGGTCAAATAAAATTTGATTCAAACTGATTAAAATTTATTTTTTACATATTAAAATTTTAGTCAATTAAAATTTGTAATTTTTTATCTATCAAAATTGGGGCCAGGTAAAGTTCAATTTGAACTGATTAAAATTCGATTCGAGCCCTCAAATTTTAATTAGCTTGAATTAAATTTTAATACTTAAAAAAATTTAAAAAATAAAGAGAGGTCTTTTAAACATATGCCTATCTAAAAGGGTGTGGATGAATTTTTTTTTAAAATATATTATAAATAACATAATAAAATTAAATTCTAGTTAATGTCAGGGAGGTCAGTGATATTTTAGATAATAAAAGAAATCTTATTAAGATATGTCTATTTAGAATGGTGTCAATGATAATTATCTTAAATTTGTAAGTGCAAAACGGAATCCTTCATTCTTTATGCAATTTCTCTATTGTTTTTATTTTGGCTGACATCATTTATACAATTTCTGAGGACCATGTGTTTGACGGGAACGTGCATTGCACAAGCCGACCTACCCAAAAAAACCCAACTCAAATAAATTTTTGGCATTGGAGCAAAAACTAGCCATATTCTGATTAGATTTGTTTTTTTTCTTTTCTTTTTTTTTTTTTTTTTTGGGGGTGGGGGGGGGGGGGGGGGGGGGGGAGAGAGAGAGAGAGAAAGAATTCCAATTTTTATTAGATTATAAATGAGATTAAAATTCGGACCTTACTCAAATTGGAGCATTAGATTTTCAAAACTCAATCCAACCAAACCAACCCGAGTGCATCATATTCACCGCAACTCAAGTTGAAATGAACCTAAAATTCAACGAATTTTTAATCCTGTAATTATACCCAAATTTCATCTCGATTTGTAAAATCATAGTTTAATTACAAGTCATAGTTTAAAAATCTAAACACGGGCAATACTCTAAATGACTATTTGGTAAAGGAGTATAAAGAGACTTACTGAGATAAGTTTGGAAAAAATAATTCAAAAGATCTCTAAACCCCATATTTGTTTTAAAAATTCAATCTCAGGTTCTCAAATCTGACTCGTAACTAGCCCGAATATTAAAACCATGATCATGAGTTTCCTTAATCCTAGAGGGTGGGTTTGAAATAATAGGTTAAAGGGTTAAGAATGTAAAAAATAATTGTATCTCTAAATATAGATATGAATTAGATTGATCAAGGATAAAATAGTCATTTACAGGATAAATAGTTGTTAATAATTATAACATATCCATGAGTCTTACATGTGTATATATTACATACCAAACATAGGTATGGACAGAATTTAATGTTGAATCTCACATTTATAAAGAGGAGTTTAAATTTGAAAAGGTTTGAGGAAGTCAATCAAAATCCTCCCCAAAAATCCATCCAAACAAGTCTTGATGGTAGAATCTAGGATGAGTTTGGCTTGAAAATTACATAAGTGGTGTTCGAACCCGAATTTCATATATGGATTTGCACCGCAAGTGTTGGTTTATTTTTATGGAGTCTAGTTTGTATATGTGATCCGGATGATGACCCGACCCGAAATAATGTTGTGTGGTTTTTAATGAAAAATTTTCTGAGGCTTAGTCCATGGAGCGAAGGCTTGGGAATTTTTTTTGGGCCCGTTATACAGCCCAGTGCGTAGGACATATAAACCCTGTTGTTTTGGTGATTAGGGTTAATTTGTGGATGGTACAACCGCTCTCTGTATTCAACTCTCTCAATAGTGAAATCCCTGCAGCTTCGTGGACGTAGGCAAATTGCCGAACCACGTAAAATCTGTGTCTTGTTCTTTCTTGTTTCTTATTGCTTTATATTCTTGATTTGTTCTTCGATTGTGTGTGTTTGTTAGTGGATTTAAATAGTGAGAAATCCCAACAGCAAGCACACAAATCTAGCTAAAAAATACGCACAATCTATCTACCAAAAATGTGAAAAGAGAATGTTCAAGCAAGATAAATTTAAGTAATACTGAAGAGTGTGTATTCTTCGTGTGCCAAAGTGATTTCAATGGGTGGAGCCAGTTGAATCTGGTTGATTGGTTTGGAGTTGCAAACTTAGAGAGAATGATCATGCTAATAATATTCATGAATTCTGGCAATGAGTGATGATTATCATATCGGTGGTTGCCATGTCCCGGGTGTGAAGGATTCGCCAGATCCTGTAGGCTCCGAAGACCTGAAAACAAGGTTGTAAAACCATGTTCAGTTGATACTTGGATGTATAGATCTTAGAAGCTGGTACTATTATTACTGTGGCATTTCTAGTCTGAACAATAGAGTACTTTTGCGGTAAGAATGGTAGATATAAATATTGCACACGGGTATCCAGTTTCCAGAAGTTTAAAATGACATGCAAGCGTGCACACAAAACGCCCATGCTATAGCTAAAACAAGTGAACTTACTCTGGCTGCTGTTTCGCTTGATGAGCGACTTTAATCTCTGTTCCCATTTCTTTGGGGCTCCTGCATATTACATGATGACACTATGTCAGAAGCAGAAGCATCTTCATATAAACCAAAACTACGCGAATCTGAGTATATGTATATGCGAAATAGAAGTTGTAAGGGAAAAAATAAAAAAGAAAATGGCTACTGAGAGTGGGCAGCTTCACAACATGTAGCACTCCTGATGAAAAGAAAACTAAAATACATAAGAAATGAAAAGTAAAGACAATTGAAAAAGGTGGGATTTGATCTCAAGATCCTGGTGTGACTATGTGAAGACTTGACCAACTAGGATAATTGACACTACCTCGTCTTTTCTCAATTTTGGAAAAACAAACTAAAACCAGCATAATGGATGCATATGTAATAGTTGTAATTACGAATCTTTCAGATGTTTTGTTGAGCTATAGACATAGCTTACTCACCTCAAGCCACCTCTTGCATCAGATGCTTCTTTGATTGTATCACCTTTGAGAAACAAACAAAAGTCAAAAAAAATACAAACCAACAATATTGTTTCTGTCAATCAGAATTTTAACTTAAAAATGGAATTAGAGCACAATAGAGAAGCAACAACCATGTAGCCATGAGTTGAGTATGTTAAGCCACTTACATCTTTGGATTTTGAATGCCAACAAAAACAAGGACAAACATGAAAAAATGCACCTTAGTTTCTTAACTTTACGCTGATGAATGCCTCTTTTCTTTTCTCTGAATTCTGTTGACTAAAGGTGCACATCCAACTCAGATTTTACTTAAAAAACAAATAGTCTTGTCCGACACCATCCTAGAATCACTTCATTTAACCACTAAGCTGACATCCATGTTTCAGGTCACCAATATCAGATTATATTTTTTGAAACTCCACCTCAAGTTCATCGCATGTGCAATGATTGATTGTAGATAGAAGCTAATAAGATCATATTTGCCGGTGGTCTAGTAAGACGCTTAGGCTTTGCAAAATCACTTGAGATCGGTAGGTGTAACAAACTGTGCAATGCAGCCGCTGGTACGTGCCCATGGTTGTAACTTGTGTAGAGTACTCCACTTCTTTTTTTCTCATACTGATATTGGCCTATACCAGCTCTACTGACTAAATAAGCATACACCATTCCATTTTCAAGTTACAAACCCAATAGATGGCATCCACCTTAAGTAGAAAGTGATATTCCTTGTAAGCAGAAAGAAGAGTGTTTCTTCCATGATAATAACTGAAATGAGTGTTATACACAAATATATGCTCACGTCAAGCTGACTACAAAATATGCAGCCAAAAATAACCAAGGTTGATCCGATAGTGTGTATTACAGGCACAATAGTAAATAAATTAAGTTTGAATGGACCATCAGCATTATTGAGAGAATTGCATTTTGTGTTCATTCCAGAATCACAATTACAATTCATGTACTCTACCAAACATTGTGGCAGTAAGACATTAGACTGAAGATGGTTAACAGCCCCCTAAAACTATATAAATGTTGTGCGGGCAACTGGCAATTGATCAAATATCATGCTGACCATTATACAATAAAACAGTGTTACAATTTTCGGGGTATATTTAACACTCTTGTGAACTCTTGCCAAGCATATTGTGATAACCTTGAAAGGCAACACAACCAGAGTGAAAATATAGTGTAAGGACATGGTACCTTCTGAAGCACCTGGAAATTGCTGAATAAAACTTTTCAAGTCTGGACCTGCAGCTTTACCAATGCACAAGAAGGTATATAATTATTTGCATAAGCATTATAATGCAAAAGATAAGACTATTTTTTTTCCCCTTTTTTTCTTCATTTTTTTCACTTTTTATGGGTCCGGCAGAAGAAAAGAAGCAGCTTACCACTGCCCGAGGCTTTGGGCCTAATGCCTTCTTTGGCTCTCCTTTCCTCTTCTTCCTTCTTGAGAACTTGGTCAATTAAAACAACTGCTGTTTTAGTACTTCATGTAAAGCCATGAAAATGTTAAGCAAAAAGTCCAAATTTAAAGGGTCATCACAATAATTTCTTACTATTAGCCTCATTTCGACACCAAGTGAACAATTTAAGGTAAGAAGTAAATTTTTTTAGATAAGAAAAACAAGCTAGCACCAAATCATTTATGCCTTCCATTGTTGAGCAATTGGGACAATTCGAGACATTGTTGTATTGACTTCAAGGTTTTGCTACATTTAAAGGTTACAGTTATAAGAAGGGTAGTAGCAGCAGTGCAGAGCATCATTGAAAAAAACAAAAAAAGGGTTAATTACAAAATGCCCCCTTCAAGTTTTCGTGAAATTAAATTAATAAAAATAGAAAAGTTCTAAAATACCCTCAATCTTTAATTATATTTTCTTTGTTCTCTTTGTACCCAACTTATTAAAAAACAAGAATTAGCCTTCAAACCCTGGCAACCCCTTACCCCCCCCCCCACCCCAACAACTCCGGCGAACCACCCACCCCCATGCCCAGATTTGACAGACCTCCCAAGCCCCATGCCCAGCTCCGACGACCCCCCAGCCCTATACCCAGCTCCACCTAAACCCCCTCCCCCCCCCCAAAAAAAAAAAACCCCATACCCAACTCTAATGGCCTCTCCTTCTACAACGCCAACAGTCCCCCCAAACCCCCATTCCCACCTCCCATAGCTCCTCACCCTCATACCCAATGCCGGCAACCCCTCAACACCCATAACGAACAATGGCAGTACGCCAAACCCCATACCCACTTCTAGCAGCCCCTCGCATCCATACCAACTCCGACAGTCCTCCCAATGTCCATAACAGTTTCGATGGTACCCCCATCCCAACTCTGGCAGTCCTCCACCCCCATCAAACAAGTAAATTTGAAAAGAAATATACTTTTCAGAGTATACAACACAGAATCAAACAATATTCAAACGAGATTCATCCAAAAATTGACACCAAACACCAACCCCACTACCCCCAAAACTGTTAGGGAGGTGTTTCGGTTTTGCTTGGGTGAAGGGGTTGTTGTCTTGTTAGGATTGGATAGGGTTTGCTAATCACAAATGGGTGGACGATGGTCTAGTGGTTGAAAGGGGCTGCGTGAGATTTTTTTTCAGTATTGTTTTTGAAGGCATGAAATAGGAGGGCAAATTTGTCATCAAATGAATTAAATGTATTTCTGTCAAATTTAACGGAAATGAGGTAATTGCTTTTAGTAAAAACTTGAATAGGGCAAAATGTTTAAATTGAAACCAGAAGGAGTTAATTGTAACATAACCTAAACTTCAAGGGAGCATTTTGTAATTAACCCTAAAAAATATATAGCACTAGTGACCATATCATGATTGGCTGAATATGTTCTTTTCTTTTAGCCGGTAACCATTCAGATAAGGGATAACTCAGTTAGCTTTACAGCAAGAGAAGTGAAAACAATAAATAATAAGTTTAACTGTTTAAGGTATAACAGTAGTGACACTTACGAGCAACATTTAGTCGAACACGTTCACGCCTTGCCTCTAGCACAGCCATTTCCTAACAACAAAAAGCTTAATATTCTAAACTTCATATTGTACTAATAAAGTAATTCCAATACAATATCTAGAATAGCACGTGTTAGCTTCCAATAACAATGACCAACAGAACCTGCATGAGATATCAAGGTGCAAGCTTCTCATACTTGAGATACTCGAAAGGTATCCCCCCTCCCCCTTCTCTCTCTTGATTGGTTAGACAAAGAAGAAAAGGAGGAAAAGTTCAAAATTGAAAAAGCAACATCAATTAGCTTGCCACTTCTCACCTAAAATCACTTTTTAAAGATACAACTTCAGATCACTAAAATAGACTTAATTAACTGGTAAATAGAATATACAAATTTAGCATAGACATAAAATAACTGAAAGAAAAGCTCCTGTGGCCATGAGAAATGACATGACTGCCTCCAATATGGCCGACAAGACATATCTAAGTAGCCAGACACGCAGTGATTGGGTTTTGGCAAACATAAATAATCTAATCCTATTGATACAAAGAAACTTCAATTCTGTAAATTTCCTGGTGACATGAACTCATCTTTTGATTGATTAGGGTGTGTCTGGACAAAGGATAACCTGAGAAGTCGGAAAAGGTAGATTTTAAGTCAACAACAATAAAAATACTTTCATTTGAGCAGGAAAAACAAAAATGACTTGGGAAAAGATGATCCAGCAAATGGTGATGATGCCAAGATAGGTAGGGAAGAAAAAATTATTGCAGCATAGGTGGAAGTGGGAATATGATTGTGGCAGTGGTAGCGCCAGGGTGGGTTTGGCTGGGGCAATAGGGCTGGTAGCAGCAGTAGCCAAAACTGAGAACTCAGAGGTGAAGATTAAGGATGTGACTAGGGGACGCTGCCAGTGATCTGCTGTATTCATTTGCTTGTAAGTCCTATCAGAAGTAATCCCATTCATTCCCACTTATGAGATACCAGTATCGTAACAATTCAAGGGGTGCAGGAGACAAGAATATACATGAGATTATAGAACATCTTGGATCAACTTCTAGACAAAGTATATTTTTTGGTAAGTAACTTAATTTATTTCAAAGGACAGAGATAATAAAAGCTACAGTCAGCATACCCAGGAACATCACAGCAGGAGCTAAAATCAAAAAGGAAAAAACAATTGAAAAAGAGATGAATGAGCAGACTTTTGAAAATGAAACCCAGGAGGCCAATGATTTAAGACTTCAAGAAAAGGATTATCTGCAACCACAATAATAACAACATGCAAGTTGCAACAGACAAATAGTACTCAGTCTACTAAGCTGATCCAACCAAGGCCAACTAAAACACATGGACAGCTCCACAATGCAACATGACTGGATGATGATCACAAGACAGAGTACTGAATGGTAAGTGGAATCTATCTGTTTCTATTTTCATAAACTACGATTTTCAGAATACCTGCACTAGACACATGAATACAAAGTGGTAGTGGTTGAAGAGCGATTGATAACATCAAAAGAAATAGTTTCTAATTTACCTCTGGTGTTGGAGCCTTTTTGCGCTGTCCATTAAGCCAGCATATCCATTCAACTACAATAAGCGAAGTATACAAAAACCATTGAATATGGGAAAAATATATATCTAACCGAAGTCACTTTTCTAGGAATGTTTATTTAATGTGTCTACCTTTCAAACATTGCAAGGAGCAAGTGCATGTAGTACATGCAGGAGAGAACAAATAAGACCATCATAACAAATCTTATCAAACAATGCAAAAATATAATAAATAGATTATGCTATGAGACGGGAGACAGGTACTCTCATTGAGAACAATATAAGCTCTTCTTTAAATCAAGCATCTTTTTCATGCTTCTCAATTCAGGAAACCACTACGTGAGAAATAAATAGTAATATGGTATCCTTAATTTGAGGTAAAAAGGCATTATTATAGATTTTCCTCTAAGTTATCAAATGAAGAAGTTGGCCGCTTAACCACTATGAATACAAAGAATATGCAACATTAAGCTGCATGTGTACGATCCCTAATGAACTTATTACTAATAACATCTGCACAAAATTGTGAGCACATGCAGCAAGATATATGCCATACCATGCAGTAAATTATAGATAGAACCGAGGTCCTGTAAGTCTTTTTGTTGTTCTTCCCCAAAAAGTCCACAATGATTAATATTTAGTACCAAAAGTACATAAGAGAATGAAAGCTTACCTGGAACAGAAGTTGGATCTTGCTCGCCTTTGAATACCACCCATCTTTTCTCTTTCACTGGTACATTAAAGGATATTACAGCATAAGAGGGTAGCTACCTGTGTTTGTAGTGATAGAACCATGTGTGAACATGTATAACAATTAACAAATATAGCATATTTTTTTAATGAACAAATATAGCTATGCTTAAAAAAAAAAAAAATTTAAATGCACCGAACCAAGTTATATTGATACTAAAATTTAGCAAGTTCTACCGAGGGTAGTGGCATAGGCTTTCAAAAATTAAATCGTTCAATTTTCTTTTACTCTAAAAAAAATCGCAAGGGACACAAATTGACCTAAAGGTTACTTCACGGTGATTTTAATTGTAAAAAAAAAAGCAGTTGCAATTGCAAACTCATATTCTCCAATAGGCTAAAAAGTATACAACTATGTCAGTTTCTGCTTCAGATGACTGGAAACATATCCTCCTTCAAACTAACACATCAGCAGTCCAAGTACAATTTACAGAAGCAAAATATATCACAAGGATAGAAAATCACATTGCATAAGAAGTCATCCATAAGTATCTGCCTTAGCCAGAGTTATATATATATATATATTTTTTGAACTTCTGATATTTACAAAGAGCAATAGTTCAAATGACCACCATGAATCAACAACCAACATGACAAACCATGATTACTACAAAATACCAATATTTTAAAGACATTAAACCAAGAAACTAAGAAGTCTCAAATACAAAAGGGTGCACATGTAGATTAATGAATTAATAGCGTATAGTAATTTGCAATCCCAACGAAGCTCATGGAATCAAAAGTGGAAAATTCCATTAGGAAGGTTGTGATTGAAATAAAAATAAGAAAGAAGTAGACCCACTTACTGATACCATCGAGCTCTTCAGTTCTAGTGAAGTATCGATTCCCTGCTTTGTCCATCCCCACCAACGATCTATTGCTGAACATAGCTGCAAACTTCGCCCACAGTCTCGACATTTGCTCTCTCTCTCTCCCCAAAATCTTAAATCAGACTCATTGTTATCGTCAAACAACAATCAATTGATGAAGAGCAAGTGAAGGGTCCTGCAATAATTTAACAAAAATTAAAGACATGTCTTTGTATTACATTCTGCGCTATCATTTCCCAACGTAAAACCTTGAGTTGGGTGCTTCAGTTTTTCTTGCCCTGCTATCGCTTCGACCGGCACGGTTCTTCCTCCGGTTCGGTTCAACCTTTGTATATAGGCCCATGAAGTTTTCAAGTGCACCATTTATTCTATTTTCTATTTTATATTTTAATAAGAATTTTTAATTAGGGCTTTAAGTTAGTAGAAATGATGAAGAAAGTATTCCCCACAATTCCGACCCAAAGTATACCCCTATTCACCGATAAAAGAAATAACTATCACGAACAAACTAACCATTTACTTTATTTAAAAAAAAATATGATAAAGAAGAATAGAAACAAAAAAAATAGAAAGAACGAATAAATTTTTTTTATTCTTTCTTTATTATATAATATAGATATTTAGACCTATATACATATTTATAGAGATAAAATTCTTGTCAGAATTCTTGAACTAATGCAAGGTCTAATTCTTTTTTGTAATCAAAAATATTAGGTTGAAATATCTATTAATATTTCTACAAAAAGAATTTTATTCAAGGATTAAGTTATTATTCAACAAAATTTTTTTAAAATTATTAAAAGTTGAAATCAATTCAGAAGCATTTTATATTCAATATTTATATAAAATATAAAAATAAAAAAATAAGAAATATATATAACAGACAAAATTCCATTGGCCTAATTTGGGACCTTGCTTTCTAAATAGATGATAATATTACTATTTTACAGACTTTACTCACTTTTTTTTTCACTTATTAGAATCTAGATAATATTATAGCAAACAATTTAAATTGCACATTTTATAAAAGCTTGAAATTAATTTAATTTTTATTCAATTTTATCTAATGTTACAAAATTTATTGTATTAAAAAAATTACCCAAAAATATTATATTCTCTGCACGATATAACTTCACTAATTCACATTTACCTCTCTCTTTTCTTTCCCTTACATCTCTTATTTTTTCTTATATACTTTAATTTTAAATTATGGATTTAATTAAAAAATAAAAAAACAAATTATTATTTAAAATATTGATATAGCACAATCAAAGATTAATTATTGGTATTATAGAATGTCTTTACACACGAGTAAGTAACTAGTGAATATAAATGTAAGGAATTGATTGAATCACTTATAAGTGTTTGTTTGATGTTGATTTTATACGTTATGATTTAATTAGCGTTAATTTATTTAGAATTAATAGCAAATTATTTTTAAAGTTACAATGTATAAAAAAACAATTCGCGGGAATTGTGTACACATTTGAAATCAATTTTATTAAAACACTATACGACTCTATATTATTAAAACACACATTTGAGGTGGACGGGTTCCGCTAGTTGACGGAGTTACTGCTTTGTTGGGTTTGCAAGACATAGAAATGGGTGGGGTCAATTGAAGGAGGGTTGGGGTGGAGCGGGGTGAGATATTTTTTCAATTTTTGCTACTTTTTTAAAGACTAAGGCTATTTGGTAAGGGGGTAATGAAGGTTTGACGAGATGAGTTTGAGAAAAATAGTTTAAAAGACCTTTGAATTTTATGTTTGGATTGAAAATTTAATCCCAAGTTTTCAAACTTGGTCCGTTACTGGCCAAAGATTAAATCCATGATCATGGGTTTGACAAAATCTATGGAGGAGATGAATTTGGAAGGATGAGTTAAGGGATTAAGAATTTAAAAGATAGTTGTACCCCTTAACATGTGTATGAATTGAATTGATTAAGGGTAAAATAGTTATTTATATGATAAATAATTATTAATAATTATGATATATCCATAGGTCCTGCATGTGTATATGTTGTATACCAAACATAGATATGTATCAGATTGAATGTTGAATTCCATATTTGTAAAGTGGGATTTGGGTTTGAATAGGTTTAGAGAAATCAATCCAAAATCTCTCCCCAAAATTCATTCAAACAAACCTTAAGAGATTAAAAGGTAAATGTGTCCTTTATTTGAGCTAAAGCTCACATGGACAAATTTTGTCAATTTTTAATAGTCAATTTAACGGCAAGAGGGTAATTTATGTAATATTAAAACTTGAAAGAGGTAAATTATTTAAATTAAAATCATAAGGAGTTGATTGTGATATAACCCAAATTTAAAGAGTGTATTTGGTAATTAATCCTAATTTTTTTTCCAGAAAATAAACAACTTTTATTGATTGGAGTGAAGCTCTACTACAATTAGAGGGGTAAAATAGATCAACACCCTCTATACATCTACTAAACACCAAGTGTTTAAAATGAATCAGTTGCAAGTCAAAAACGAAACAAAAGAAATTTGTTCCAATCAGACCACCAGATTCTTCCATTATCTAATATGCAAGACAATGGTCTATGTCTGTAAACAGGATTCAAGAAGTTGCCAATTGCATGCAAAGGGCTCTATCTTCCCTACACAGTTCCTGAGCTTCAATGCCAATAATCTGCATCTTATGGAGACCTATATTACACGTTTTAAAGCTGCTGCATTTCTCCTTATGTTGCAGTGGATTCTCAAGTTCCTTTCTTTCCACAAGTAGTACATTGTCGCCACCAAGCAAAGCTTCTTCCCCGTAATACATTTGGACTTTGCCTTCGACTGAGAAGCTTGAGAAATGAAACTCTGCCATGGCGTAGGCTGTCAATTAGCCCCACACTTAAACATAACACCCGACTAAACCTCTGCAAAATATTAAGAGTCAAAGAATAAGTGATTGCAACACTTTATTGCAAGGATCAAGGTCGCGGTATTGGTCATTGACTCAGAGAGTTGTGAGATGCATTGATAATAGCGTAGTATTGAGTAATACGACTTAAAAGAAAATATTGAATATGACGAGAGATTCGGGTCATATCACAATATCATGGAACCGTATCGATCAATTCAATGACGATAACTCAACGATTCGGATACAACTTGGACGACTCGATTGAATTGTGCGAGACTCAGAATTTATACGTTTCGTGTGACGATATCATTTCAAAAGGGGCCAAATCGAATATGAGTCGCCGACTCGTATTGGTATTAGCCTATACTTTGAATTATGTTTCATTGAAAAAGTACAAAAGACACAATCAGCCCCTAAATGAGGCGCATATTCCACTAATATATCTCTGATACTAAGTTTTTCTTTAATTGCAAGCCAAATGATGAAGCTCATACGTGGATAGTTTGACTGAACCACACCAGCTTGTACAAAGTAACTCTAGCAATTTTCTCTCCCAAAAAACCCCATTAGAAGAAGCAATATATATTACATGGGGCACCACTTAACAATATCTCTACAATAAGGATTACTCGACTAGGACTAATAATCAAATCGAGTTACTTGAGCTCAATTCGTTCTGAACTCAGTTTAGGCTCAACTCGTTGTTTAAATAAGTCGAGTTTTTCAAACGAATTTAAAAAGATCGATTCGTTTATATATAAAATAATTGAATTATTCAGGCTTGAATCGGGTTCAGCTCATTTTAGGATTGATTTGGGCTCAACTTATTTTTTAAATTAGCCAAATTTGAATAACTTTTTAGATTCGTCTCAACTGAATTATCCATACTCGGCCCAGGAGGCATTGAAGCGTTAATTTCTGTAAGCTTACCATAATTTGCAACAGGCCAGAACCACTGTCCTTTATGAATGAAATCTCACTGACTTTAGAACCTAGTGGAAGGCCAGGTTCATAAACACATCTTGTGCTCGACTTTAGTAACAAAGGCCCCAGGGGAGACCAACTGTCCCTCCAAAGATCAGTAGACTTCTCATCACCAATGACATGTTTAACACACTCTGATCATTTTGGGATTTAGTTATTAGTTTTATACAATATACATCGTTTCATTTATAATAGAGATAAAATATTATATAGTTTTACTTCATTTTATCATAAGTCTAATTTCTTAGGATAAAAATATTCATTAAACATAACGAACTCAATGGCACAGACATCGTTGCAAACATGGGCGAACAGTGATAGGATAGTTTTGTGGAGTTCGTGCCTCCAACCCATCAAATCATGCAAAGCCCTTAGGGCTGATAACAAGTGTAGCATTTGTAAGGGGTGAAATCAATCTTATTTTCTTTTTCAACTGTCCCAATTGCAGTGCCCGAAGAGCTTCAGACAAATCCCACATCGACAAAATAAAAGTACATTAGTGGCTTAATAAAGGCGTCGTAGGCTCAAAGGCAACCGCCGAGCTCAGTAACGTGGGCTTGTGACCCGAGTGGGGGTAATAAATTGGTTGGACTTTGGATCGATCCGACAGGTAGGATCTAGTAGAGCAATAACTGGGCCGCCCGGTCCAAGCGGATGAGCTGAATTATGTGGCCCTGCGAAGGCTTAGGGTCTCTTAGTTCTTAAAGTTGGAGGGCTCCGCGTCAGGCTGGTTTCACAGAGCAGCGATAACCTCCCGCTCCCTGCAGTGGATGGATAACGGGTCGGTGCTCTTCGGATCCACCAGTGCCTGATGGATCTGTCCCAAATGAACCATCAATTTTTTGTTTCTTTTTTATGTTATTTATTTTCCTCAAAACGAACCAATCTGGTATCAATTATGTTATTCTAGGATAATTCATTTAATTTTATAATAATTATAAAATAATATTTTTTGTCAACAATACTCATTAAATATTTATTTTTTATTTATAATATCCATGCATAACTTTAATTTAATTCATTTATTTTAGTAATGTTATTTGAATTTAAAATTTTTATTTAATTTATTAATTTAATGACGTGATTTCAATAGAATTAGCGGATCAATAATAAATTTTAATATTTAATGGGATTGATAATCAATAAATTAAATCTTAATAATATTATTCATTTATTTTAAGTGTTAATTAATCAGATTAATTTCAAATCTTATGTGACATCGTGGGTAAAATTGACAACTTAGGACGTCGGGAGCTTCCAAAGTAATAGTGCGGATTTTTTTTTTTTTCCTTCTGATTTTCCATTGTTTTCTAGACAGCCAAACGGAGATTTGTTCGCTTTGTTTATACACCATGAAAGAACTCTAGTGCTGGAAATTAGTCCAAACTGTTTGAGTTTGCGTCCTCATTTTAGATTCTAATCCCAGAAATCTCTGCTAAACCCTAGGGAAACAGTCAAAAACCATGTCATGCTATAATTTATCGACATGGGTATCCTCAAAACCTTCAATTGACGGCACTTCTTCTCTCTTTTCCCAATCTCAGCTCAACCAATTTAGTCTACCTCACTGTATTCAATTCCCAAAAACTGTTTTGCGATATTCAACAGTGGTTCGATGTGGCCTCCGTGAAGTCCGAGAGCGAATCGAGACTGTGAAGAACACCCATAAAATCACCGAAGCGATGAAGCTCGTTGCGGCTGCAAGGGTCCGGAGAGCCCAAGAAGCAGTGATTAACGGTAGACCCTTTGCTGAAACCCTAGTTGAAGTTCTGTACGAAATCAATGACCAATGCCAATTTGAAGATGTAGATGTTCCTCTGACAAATGTTAGGCCTGTCAAGAAAGTTGCACTTGTTGTTATCACAGGTGATAGGGGTCTTTGTGGAGGTTTCAACAATTCAATTCTCAAAAAAGCGGAGTATCGGGTCGCTGAATTGAAGAATCTCGGTTTAGATTACACTGTAATTAGCGTTGGAAAAAAGGGTAATTCGTATTTTCGGAGAAAGCATCGTGTAATGGTGGATAGGTTTATTGAAGGAAAGAGTTTTCCAACCGCAAAAGAAGCTCAGGTTATTGCCGATGATGTGTTTTCACTATTTGTGAGTGAAGAAGTTGACAAGGTTGAGCTTTTGTATACCAAGTTTGTGTCATTGATTAGGTCTGATCCGGTAATTCACACATTGTTGCCATTATCTGCAAAGGGTGAGGTTTGTGATGTGAATGGGAAATGTGTTGATGCAAGTGAAGATGAGTTCTTTAGGTTGACAACAAGGGAAGGAAAATTGGCTGTGGAGAGGGATAGTGGGAGGGTAAACAGAGCAACATTTTTGCCTAATTTGCAATTTGAGCAAGACCCAGTTCAGATTCTCGATGCATTGATGCCTCTTTATTTGAATAGTCAAATTTTGAGGGCACTGCAGGAGTCTTTGGCAAGTGAGCTTGCAGCTAGGATGAATGCAATGAGTAATGCAACGGACAATGCTGTGGAGTTGAAGAAGACTCTTTCAAATGCTTATAATAGGGAACGGCAGGCTAAGATAACAGGTGAAATATTGGAGATTGTTGCTGGAGCGGAGGCACTTATGTAGCTCTTCGTTTTTCTTTTTTTACTTCCCATGTTCTTAGGTTTGGCCTTGATACTCATTAATTATACTTGCTTTAGAATATCATTGCTTAGAATGAAACCACCTGTTAATTGCTTCATTCCGAAGAGGAATTTTTTTTTTCTTGGTAAGAAACTCTAAAGTTGTATCAGTTCAAGTATTACAAGTGTTTTCTCCATGCTGCATCTACGTTATCCTACTTTTATCCTACTTGATTCTAAGTCCAGTTCAATAAAAAAAAAAATAAGGGGGGGGGGGGGGGAGGTGCTAAGGCAGTTTTGCACCTTCTATAAATGAGGTGTACGGTTTGATGGCGGTTCATGTTTAAAAGCTTTGGTTGGACCCTTATATGACATTAGAAAAATCCTTGGAGACACTGAAGCCGGATGATGGGGCTTCATGTCCAAAAGCTTTGATTGGATCTTTTTTTGACATTAGAGAAGTCCTCGCAGACTCTTCCCTCATGTGATTATTGTTGTGATTTATTAAGTTTATTTCATAATACAAAATACATATTTATGTGTTTGTGTATGTATATATTTAAATTGCTTGGAACAAAATGTAAAATTAGAGTTGGTTATGCTTATAGCCGTTGATGAGCCGATTCAAACAATAGGTGTCAAAATCGTAAATGGACTTCAAATTGTGGAAGTTTTCCAACACTTGGGAAATGTACCTCTTCGTATGGGCGTCTGTTCACTTTTAAATAGCATACTATAATATTAAAAAACTTCACATAGCAATGGTGGTAGTTGTTGTCCGTTGGTCACCCACCAGTTATGAACAAATGCGTCACTTCATGGCCCATCAAAAGTTGTAAGTCTACTGTTCTGCTTTTGGGAATGAGCACTGCTATTTAAGGACACCGGATTGTATAAAAAAAAAGATATATAATACACACACAAAACGGAAAAATTAGAGGAATATTATGTGAGTTTTAGAACAGTGGGCTTTGTGAACATTTTCAACTGTTTATACCGAAACTTTTCTGCAATCCAATTTAAGTATACTGTTTTATTACTTTGTCATCCGATTTGAAAAATTAAAAGTTATTCGACACACCTCTACATTTGCGAGTATACGCTTATGGAGAAGCGATAGTTGAATCCTGGAGGATAGAACGTCATAACCTGTTGCACCGGATTTCAAATTCAGGGGGGCAGAAATTTATTCTTAAGGACAGTGACTACACGTCTCTATGAATAAGTTTTTTGCTTTGTTTATTATCTAATTTTTAACATTCTTGAACTGAAATTTAACAACAGTTATTTGGAGCTTAGGCACCGGAGTAGATTTTGGAAGCATTTTGATTATGAGAATGGATTTTCAGGATGTTAGCAGTATGGGAACTTAGAAGGATAGGTTCTTTTCGTTTTAAGAAGAGTTGTGTAGCTTTGGAATTGGAGTAAGATTTCTCTATGTGCTTACTATTCATCACTTGTGTCCCTGTTGATCAGTTTATTTGGAGGCTCTTTCAAGTTAGAGATGTGAAGCTGTTTCTGTATGTAAGCTCCCCAGTGCCCAGTTGCCATGTATTGACGATTTGTGCAAGGTACTCGGCTGAAGTACGGACTATTCATAGGAATATGAAGATGGCAAGCTAGATTGGATTATGAGAATTACATCATCCGGAACACAGAAAGCATAGCCCATAGACAAGCAAATGAAGCTTCTTGCAAGCTAGGTAGATTCTATTCCACCAAGGTAGCAGTGAATGGACAATTGGACATCCACGAGGAATAAAGAATTGCAAGAAGGAATATGTTTGTTCTGTTCTCAAAGAAAGGAAAGATTTTTAACTCCAAGCTTTGAAGCACCAAGTTACTTGAGGAATCTCTAATGTTTGCTACCATGCTTTGCCACCCAGCTTTTTGTTCACTTCCTAGCCTTAGCCTTAGGGCAATGATAAGATAAAGAACCGTTGCGCACCTTCCTATGTGCAATGCAAGAAGTTCCTTGGCTTATAGAGGTCAATCAGTCAGACATACCATGTTCAGTCTAATTGCCCTATAACACTTGCAGACTAACTGTGAAGCCCCCTTACCATTACTCCCAGTCCAAGCCGTCCCCCTGCTGCTGCCAGAATGATCCCCAGAGCTAATAACTGTTCCACTCGTGAGCAGTAGTTAGCTCAACAGTCTGTTCCTATCAACATACCTGATTGGGCAAAGATTTATGGGAAGGACCCAAAAGCCTCCAAGAATGCATGATGATGATGATGAGGTAGTAACTTGGAGAGTGCTGAAGACGACGACGATGGTGATGGTGGTGGAGGTGAGAGTGGTCCACTCATATGATACCATGTAAAGAAATTTTAAAAAATTATAAAATATCTATTTTCTTCTTACAATATATTAATACCAGTTAATTGGGTTATTCGTGTTTAACCTTAATCTGACTTTTTATTACTTGGCGTTATTTTTGAGTTAATGGGTCAAATTGACACCCTAGCAGAGGAGATATGAATATGATGCCTCCACATGAATGGATACCTTTGTTTTTGTTGGGACTTGGGACTACTCTTAAAGGGAGAGATATTGGGAAAGTGAGGAATGCTTGAATAACATGCCCATCATATATGCATCCATTGTCATGATGCTGATACAGTATCCTCAATTGATTGGCAATATGATATGTGAAATGGATCCCCATGCAACCATTGCCATTTTTATTTAACCTAAAAATAGTAAGCAGATTATTTTGTAATTTTAATGAACCCTTATGTCTGGTTTAGGTATTAAAGGGTGGATTGGATTAATTTAATTTGGTAATAATATAATATTAATATGAGGTTATAGTGACTTAATATTAATTTTAATTAATCTCGACTCGAGTCACTATTGCCAATTTAACTTCTAATGTTAGGTAGTAATAAATATCATGTAGTAGATGATATTATTTTTAACTAGTTAAATATTAAAAGTACAATAACTTTATTATTCTTGTAAACTTAGAGTTATACTTTCATATAAAAGTTACACATTATGTAAATTCTTATTCTCAATATTTATTTTGTCATTTTTAATTTAATACTATACATTATTATTTAACCCAAACATAAATTTAGTATTCTAGTTATATCTATATAATAATGTAGCTTATAATTCAAATATAAAAAATAAACAAAATGACTTTTGCTATTCGCGATTGAGATTGATTTAAATTTTACTTTAAAGTTAATTTAACGGCTAATATTAACACCCTAAATTTAATAGGAAAAATAGGCCGCTAAGGGTGTATTTGCAGTGACTTTTTTAAAAGTATTTTTAGAAATTATTTCTCATAAATATTTTTTTAAAAAAATAATGTTTGAAATTGTCCCACCATTACCTCTACCACCACCGTTGTTATTTATATATTTCTTCTGTGTTTCTTAATGTACATAGGTCAAGCAATAATCATGACAAAGCCAAGGTTAGAATTACAAAAGAAGTACCAGGGAGAAGAGAAGGCAATGGAGGATGAAGGGGAAAGTAGATGAACATAGATTCTTCTTTAGGCCTCAAGTTGCATCCGAAAATAGGCTCCAAAGTAAAAGAAGCAACTCCCTTGTGGGCTATTATGATCCAAATTGTATTACATGTCTTCTGCTACAAAAAACCAACCAGGCATGAGTCTACATACCACATGGAATTCATATAACAGTCACCTGTATGTAACATGAATTTGTACAAGTGGCCCCTTGGGGTTTGGGTATTCTGTGTGCATTGTTTGCTTTCACATGTAACAGAGAGTATTAGGTAGAAGCTTTTTTTTGTCATTAAAGAGAGACTTATGTTGCACCATTCTCTAACAACTTAAGCTTTAAGAGTAGTTGGTAATTAACATGGTATCAGACCCTGAAGGTCCTGTATTCAAATGACACTAACGCCTCCTCTCTTACTACACTATACAAACACGCGAGTCGATCACTCAAGAGGGACTAAATGTGCGAGGGAGAATTAGATAGGGACTTATATTATACCGTTCTTTGTCCGCTTAAATGATCAATTTGAGTAGTTGGTGATTGACAATCTGCATGGCCACATTTCTAAGATTTGACAACCAGACTCCCTATTGTGGTGATATAGTTGAGGGCCTTGGTCCTTAGCCTCAACACAATCCCTTACAATACATATGTAGTATAACATAAAGGCAATCGTATTGACATAATGTGCCTGCCTACCTTTTGATGCATATTTTGAGTGGAAAATTTTACATTATGACTAGATCGGAAGTTTTAAATTAATTTTAAATGAAATTGTAAAAAAAGATATGATAACTTATAATTTAACTGAAAATATTATTTTTGATAGAGTTCAATGACGAAATATGATTCATGTAGTCGATCTTAAAAATATTAAGATAAGACTTAGTTGAGTTGAGTAGACTAAATCGGAAGGTCGACAAGCCATGTGTCTAGTGCGCCTGCAGCTACTTTTGGTTGCTAAATGTACAGCTATAAAGTGAGATGTGGATAGAAAAGAAGGGCTGTAGTAAAGGGACAGCCACTCCAAGCTGAGCATAAGTTTCCCTTAGTTTAATTAGAGTCGTCATAATCGCATATTCCACTTTATGGTAAAAATCTTTATTGCCTTCTAGAATATTCAAGTCAATTCGATTCAACTCAACAAAATTTTATTCTAATATTTTTTAAATCGATTATATGAATCCTGTTTCGTTATTGAGCTAATTCATTGCCTATGTCATGGATTGTTGTTTTAGTATATTATTTTGGATCATCTAAGAAATAAAAATGTTTCAAAAATATTTTCAGAAGCAGAATAGAAACAAATAAAAAATTGAGAATTTATTCTGTCACATTTCAAAAAATTTGTCAAAATACACCAAACATCTTGAAACACCTTAAAACATTGGTTGAAATATGTCGAAATATCATGAAACATTCAAAGCATTGTAATTTCAATTTCATTATTGATTCTTTTTGGCTTTTTGACCGTTTCAAGACGAAATTTTAATCCTTGCCCTTAAAATTCTCTCATCCTCTATCAGATAATCTGCTAAAAACTTGACTTCTCCCAACGAAGAATGTTTATCAAGGGCAATGTTTTCAATTAAATCATATGTTATTATATCTTTCTTTATGATTTTATTTAAAAGTAGGTCATCTGTAAATATGTCCAAACTACTTTAATTGACTTATCTCTTATTTGTGCTGCCTCTACCTTAAGGGTCTTCTTTAATCTTCATTAATTGTTGTCTTCTTTCACATGGGGTTTGGTTAGCTATTATCTTCACCTACTTTTAATTTTGTAAATTGAAGCTGTTTGGCGTAGTTTGAAGGCTTATGGGCAGCTACTATTGAAGTATAAATATTTAAATTATACCATCTCTAACAACTTAAATATTTGAAATAAATAATTGTTTAACATAGTATCAGAATAAGAAGTTTTATATTCGAATCTCACCGCGACTCAAATTATTAAAAAAAACCCTGAAAAACGATGGTAAGAGTTGTGGCATAGACGTCCATGATGAAGACGGCACATCGGACTCTGCATGGCTCACTACATACATCAAAGGGTAACACCTTTTTTTTTCAATAATTATCTTCTGTGATCACCCCTTCATGCCATGAAACTTCAAAATTTTCTTTTAAATTGTTAGCGAGAATTAAACCCTTTGTTGCATCTTTTATCCATATTGAGAATTGAACCCGTTCACTAATAGCTCAAACTTCACCACTTAATTGATGTACTAGTCGAAGGTGGAGCGGTGGGGAGGTGATAATGTGAATTTTGGTACATTAAACTGGTCCACCATTAGCTAATTCAAGCATTAATTTCATCTAACTTTCTCCAACTTAGTCTGTTATATTTTGTTTAATACGATAAAAAATAGGAGAAATACTAAGTAACTCAAGTTTATAACGCAAATTTTTATCCCAAATGAAGGAGACTATTAGATGAGTAGATCCCATCAACTTTTTTAAATAGAATCCATTAATCCAATGGTCCCCTTCATTTGAGATGTAATTTGGGTTACATACCATTGCTCAAAAAATAAAATGATGAAAAGTTAAAATGATAGATAAAACATCATGTTTGGTAAGAGAAAATAAAATAAGAGGATAGAAAAATGAATGAATTAGTTTTCTTTCCAACTCATCAAAATCAATACCTCCAAAATTGAGAGAAAAAATAGATGAAAAATTAATTATTTGTGTTAAAATATATTTTATTTATTGATAGAGTCTCGGAAATCACAGCCCAAACCCAATATGAGTGAAGTTATTGGGTTTGGTGTTAGAGCGAGTTTAGTTGGTTGGGTTATCTAATCAAAGGGCAAAAGAAGAAGATAAGTGGTTCACCTCAATCCATAGACCGAAGGTACGTCCACTGTAATGGAATCTCTTGCTTCTTAATGTTGTATATTAAAGCTCCGATGTACACAAGTGGGATTCAGGCGCTGTGTCTTTACAAGGGTTGGTGTTTGGCTTATGGAATGGACTCGGTTTACAAATGCTCTATTTTTGGGATCCCCCTTTTTGTAGGGTACTGTTCTATATATATATGAGTCGTCTCTCTTTGTGGTTTTTGACGGTTTCTTCTACTTTTTATTGATCCTGTGGGGACCTCTTGTCATTGGCCTGCAAAAAGCCTTTTCCAGTCGGTGCCATTGCGCCCTGATCTCTGGGGCGTTATGCTCCACCTTTTTCTGCCTGTTGGAGGATGTAGTCATCGCAGGTTTCAGATATGGTCTCCCTGTCTTCTGGACGCGTGGCATGGTGGGACGACTCTAAGTCAGAGATCCAATTTCTCTTCTTAGGACTGTTCTTTAGCTGGTGCCTGGTTGGGCCAAGTTTGAACCACTGCCCCTCCTCGGGTGCCCGTCGGGGCTTGTCCTTTTAGCTCTCTGTCTTGGGTCAATAGGAGGCGCTCTCGGTTGGACCAATGGATTTTTCCTCCTGTTCCTCATGGCCTTTTGGGCTTCGGGCCCGTTGGTGGCCCATGCCCAGAATTTTACCCTTATTATTTATCTTTATATATTTTTTGATGTATGCATATATACTTTTTCCATCTTAGTAAACATTAAAAAAAAAAAATCAATTATTTCTATTTTTCATGTCTCCTACCAAATACAAAGGAAGAAAGATAGAAAATATATCACTTCTATTTTCATCTTTTTATTTTTTCATCCACTCAACCAATCACACTATTAGTTCTTTAGGTCAATAGTCCATTTTCAGTTAAGAATAATGTTAAACGAACCTAATTTGAGGATCTAATCAAAGACCTCGTAATTGTTAAATTAATTATGAATTATATTGTTAAATGTATTCTATTTGTAGTTTATAAATTATAATTAATTAAATTCTCAAATTATAACTCTAAATTATATCCAAATAAGATTTTCCAAACGTTGAAGTTCCTCAATTCACGGTGGGTGATAGAAGAATACCAGCGTGATCTCATGACCACCCACCCATTTGGAACAACTCAGTGACATGTTTTCCTTTCCTGAACCTAATTGAATCGGACTTTTGACCTCTCTAAAATCCATGATTTAGCTGAGTCACGTTCATGGCACGTGCACCACGTGTGTAACACCTACCTTTGGTGTTTTAGATTGAAGACATATGATGGAATAGTGAGCTCCTTTTGTTTTTTCCTTCGTTTTTCCTTTTAAGGCAATGTGATTATGCCCATTTTGGCTGGTTTGGTAGCTTGAAGAATGTATCAAAGGGAAGGATTGGATTAATGATTCTTTAATTTGATCTTATTCGGTGCTTAGTTGTATTAAATCTTTTTTTTTTTTGATTTAAGTTTGTATTGATTATTCATTCGAGTTCAACAATTAACCATTGTGACTTAAATTGCGTTAGCACATGACTTTAAGGGGACAAGAGTAATTAACTTTTACGGGATGTGAAAAGAAATTAAATTTGAGACTTTTGAGTTATTAAAAATTAAACTCAATTACTGAATCACTTCTAAAGATTAACTTGTCCGATATTCTATTATTTAGCTAGAGTACGAGGAATTAGACTGAATTAGTGTGGACGATCCTCTTTACCATTACTTGGTTTGGGAGGGGTAGAGAGATTAATTTAGATTCAACCCAAATTTTAAAACTCTCTAGTTCAATTTTAGTTCAAATTTAATCTAATATTTCATCTAAAGTGTTGTACATAATTGGTCACAAAGGTTAACTAATTTCTTCTTTGATTGGGTTAAAAATATGTCCTCCACACCAGAACTAAAATATTTATGGTTAATAGCATTTTTAATCTCTAACATATGCACTTTTTATTAGTTTGATCTTTATAATATTAAATTTGTTAATTTAATTCTTAAAATATTCAATTTATTTTTAAATGATCTATATATAAACTGATTGTTAAGTTTTTATCAGAATGATCACGCGTAATAATACATGATCACTTCTGTTAAAAAATTGATAAATTATCTAATTAAAGATCAAAGTGATACGAATTAAACTTTTAAAAACTAAATTAACAAAATTAATATAGTAAAAATCAAATTCATGAAACAGACATACTTTAAAAACACCAAGGGCCCGTTTGGTTGCCATATTGTAAAAGAACTGATTGTATTAGTTAAGTCAGGGTAATTCTATATAAGCGAACAAAATATAAAATTAAATATAAGATAAATTTAATATTATTTGTTATTCAATGTTTAATATTCTTTGTAATCCAGTGTTTAGTAAGACACCGGATAAAAGTGAAATAATATAATATTGATTACATGATGACAAAAATACCATCAATCTTATCTAGTTATTAATATTTTTGTTTATTTAATTTAACGGGTAGAATGGTAAATTTATAAATTAATACACTTAAGGTAGATTATAATACCATTTTTTCAAGTAATATTATAATCGACTCAATAATATGAATAGAGTATATTATTTAAATAAATATTTAAAATAAAATTATATATAATACAAAATATTTTTTTATAACTAAATACAATATAAAATTAAATAATTTTTTTTTAATTTATTACGACTCTTTAATGCAGTCTTAATGCTGCAGCAGGAGACGTCCGTAAATTTATGTCTTAGTTGTCACCGACATTTTATGTCCTAAAACTAAAAGACATTTTAATGTAGGAGGTTTGTTGATGACGGCAAGCGCACAGTGTCAGTGTAGTTTGTGGGGCTTCTCTAATTCTACAAAGGAAACCACAACCACCTCCACCTTATTCTCCCTCTTGTCAAAAGCGAGAAACACAACCGATATCTGGAAGTCCGAACACACACACACACACACACACACAGTTAGTTACTGCAGTATATAGATACATTTAGAGATAATCGTGCTGTGAATATCAAACAAAAGATTGAGAAATATGTACTATAGTTTTGCTCCTCTGCTCTGAATCTCACTCTACACCCTAACAACTCCGACATTCGTAGCTCTCTGTTTAGAGGTATCTAAGAAGCTGATTGGTTTTGAACTGGAAGACTAGAGCCTTTTGGGATCTATTTTTGACTTTTTTTATTGTTCTAGTTGAATTGGAATTTGAAATGGCGGTTGTTTTTGATGCAGCTACTGATTGATTAAGGTAAAGAAGTGCACAATGTCTTGGAAGAGCAGGGGAGCAGAGCCAACTTCAAAGAACATTGTGTCTCGAAAATTGACTATTTTACTCTGTTTTGGCTGCTTCTGTGCTGGGATGTTCTTCACTGACCGGTTAGTTCCTTCGATCTTTTGTTGTTTTTTCCTTCCAAATGTTTCATTTTTCAGTTAATTGAGCAATTTGATGAAGTGGGTGGTGGTCGTTTCATCGAAAGCTTACTCCTTTATCTCCAATGACTCAATTCCTTCTCTTGGAGTTTGGTAATTATGGATTTTCGTGGGGTTTAAAAGGGAATTTTATGGTGATGCAAATTCTTTTGTTTTTATGGGTTTTTTGAATAATGCAAATCATTAAGAAGTATTGAGAAGTTTTCAATGGATTAGTGATGTTGTAAATGCTTACTTAGAAAAAGTGAATGTTGAAAAATGATGATCAATTTTTTTTTGACATTTCTGTTTTCTTCTTTATATGTACCTGAGACCGGCTTTAATCTGAATTATATGTCAAGCATATGAATCTGATAAATTAAGAATTATACTCCACAGCCATTTTGGTGCCTGGAATTAAATAAATATTACTGTATTAGATAGGCTCAATTGAAGTTTAGGTTGCTTCTTAACATATCTTGTTTAGACATAATCATTTTCAAAGAACATTGACATTGCCTCTCTTCCAGTGGTGCAGTAAAGTCGGTGGTTTTCTTAATGTTTCTACGAGTTTCTGAATGCCCCCTTATTTCTTGTTTACCTTCAATATATTTGGTTATCCTATGTGATAAATACAAAGGCTTCAAAGATAAGGTATACGTGATCTCATGGTTATAAGATTCTAACCTGCAAAAGCCCCTAAATCCTAATAGTGGTGGAACACATCAAGTTTTGTAGCATTTTTATCTTAAAGATATGTTGGCGTGAATATGGTGCCTAAGTTCTATGTAATGTAGCCTTGAATTCTGAAGTTGCAATTTGACCTATTTATTCACTATGCTGCATAGAGTTATTGTGTATGCATCCAATACTAATCAGGATACTGTGGTGATAGCATGTGGACAGTGCCAGAAGCTAAAGGCATGTTAAGGACAAAAGGGATTGAAGATGAAAAGCTAAAGTTGGTCTCAAACGGTTGTGATCCAAGATTAGTAAGTATTTCCTTACTGACAAGTACATAAGCATTAAGTTTTAATTTTTTGGGGGCAAAGGTTCATCAAATTAAATTCTAATGTTGCAATGGGAAAAAGCAAAGAAGAATAATTTCAACAGTTATTTGAGTCTTTATGGTTTCCTCAGAAGGATGTAAAGACGGAGTCCAAGAAGTCCAAGGACATTTTAGGGGAAGTTTCAAAGACGCATCATGCTATACAGTAAGCTTCATTAGGCTCACGATATCTGGGTTTCACTCAGATTTTTATTTGTTTTGGTTTATGTATCTACTTGATACAAAATTTATGGTCGTATACAAAGTGCAGAACACTTGATAAGACAATTTCAAATTTGGAGATGGAATTAGCTGCTGCAAAGGCCATGCAAGCTTCTATTCTCCGTGATTCTCCCCTGTCTGAAGATTTGAGGATTCCTGATGTAACTAAGAAAAGGAAGTATTCAATGGTCATAGGCATTAACACTGCTTTTAGCAGCCGAAAGAGAAGAGACTCTGTCCGTGCTACTTGGATGCCTCAAGGTTCATGAAATTTCCTGTGAGCCCTTATGTGCGCTTTTTTTATTTTCCCCCAGTCAAATTCATTTTACCCATAGAGAGAGGCCTTGGCGCAATGGTAAGGTTGCTCCATTGTGACTTGGAGGTCATGGGTTCAAGTCGCGGAAACTGCCTCTCTACTTGTAGAGGTAAGGCTGCGGTACATTTGACCCTCTCCAGACCCCGCCATGATGGGAGCCTTATGCGCCAGGTACGCCCCTTTTTTAAATTCATTTTACTCACTGTATCTTGGGGCTGTGTCCCATTGCCCCCCTAAATGCATGGTTGTGATTTTAAAGACCTTTCTACCTGTGGACAAACTAAAATTGGTATACTACCGTCTAATGTAACCATTTTGTGCCATGCGCACTCGATAAGAGTTGTTTGGTATGTCAAACTATGTAATATCCTTGAGTTCCACCCCTACATCTTTGTCAAAAATCGTTTCTAAGACTTATTACTCGACAACGACGGCATCATTGTTATCCATCGTCTAATTCTAAGCCACCACAATCCCTTCTTCACAGCCACCACCAAGGCCAATAACCAACAGTGAGACGGAAGATAGGAAAAAAATTCATTAAACATGTATCTTTGTTGATTGTGAGCACGAAGTTCGGCTTCGTACTTAGACTTGCAGCTATCTAAACTCTAAAGGGTATAATATTATAGTGCTTACTTATCAGTGCTCAGATGGCTTCTGACATTGTGTTTGATAAGGACTCTAGAAGAAATGCCATAGCCAATAGATATGTATATGGAAATTGGGGAAAAGAAATATAGAGTTCCAAGCTTAAGGGGCAAATTTTTTAGAAAATGAAAAAGAGTGTGGTTTTGGTTGCTGAGCTAAGCTTAGTTGTGGTTTAGAGAGGGGAGAGAGAGAGACAATTAAGGTTGATGCAAACATACCAATTTTGGTTAGAATATGAGGAATTCTAGAAGAGGTAAGTTATTATCATATTCGGATTTGGAAAGGTGAGGAAATGGCACTTTGTGATCTCTTGTAGCTTGGACAAATCAGACCGCATCAAAGATGTTTTGATCAGTGGCAATGGTGGTTTTAGAGAGAGAAATAAAAGGGTTTTATGGACTTGTTTGTGCGTCTTTATCTCACAATGTCTGTGAATTTGGACTTTTTTTTCATGAGTTTTGGTTTTGGTTGAATTGAAGTGCATATCGAAATCATGGATTTAATTGACATCGGTATTAAAATGGAGGTTGAATTGAAGTGGATGTTAAATGGTGGTTTATGTAATGAAGTGAGGGTGGAGGGTATGTTAGAAAATTGACACAACCCATCAGTCTGTTACAATTTGCCCTTGACCCATTAGTCCAAGAAGGTTCAGTAACTGAAAATGAAGTTAAAGTGGGTAATGTGTTATAAGCCCCAAATACAGGGAGATGATTTGTTTTCAACCCTCTTTTTCCATTTTTAAAAAACTTAATTTGAAATAATATTGCTTTTCATGTATAATAACTTGTCTTTATTTGTTAAAAATCAGGTGATAAACGAAAGAGGCTAGAAGAAGAAAAGGGCATTATAATTCGATTTGTGATAGGGCACAGGTGGGCAACGGATATTCAAAGCTGATCTATATTAAGTGAACCTGTCTCTTCTGTATTTTTGGGTTTGTGAATTTTGCTTATTATCCGAAGTACTAAATTAATGAAGTTCACTAGTTCCCAAGAATTCTTGTGAATATGATGGTATTAGTTTTGTCTGTGCTCTCAATTTAAGAATTTATAGGTAATGTGAAGATTTTGTTGCCAATTTGCACATTTAAATACGTTGAAACTGCATATTGATGTAAAAGACATGTTACTCAAACAGTGCTTCATTTTCATAGCTAATAAATCTGGAACTTGCTTGCCTCGATGAGAATCTGATGGAAGGTACGATCCTGAATGAGACAGCCATGAATAAGTTGTTTGTATAACCACAAGTTTCACTCATGGATAAGTAGACATTGATGAAATTTTTCATCCCAATTTTAGCAGCCAATTTAGGTGGATAGGTCACATGTGGAAATACCAGTTAACCTTCTTAGCTCTTCTTCGTTAGTGAAAATATCTGCCCTTTTTTCTGTCATACAGCTTTTCTTAAATATTTTTTTTTAATCTTTGTTCCTTTTTCAAAATAAAAAGATTCTGTGATTTTGTGCTCTTTCATTGATGAGGATGACAATATTAGGGTCTAATCAATTGGTTGGGTTAGTTGCAAAGTGTCTTGCATATGCTGTATAATGCTTTATCGTTTGTTCGATAACTGTCAACCTGATTACAAGTTGGGATGGGAAAGCTTTAATTAAGACCTTTCAGTTCCATTTTATTTCGCCACCTGGGTACCTTCTTGGCTCGTAAGCATCTAATATATTGTCCTCAACTTACTCTGATGAGGTTAAATTGATCCGTGGCTTCCACAGTTATAGACTATTATATTCCTCGACTTATGCTCCCTTTAACATTTAATTCCATGGTTGATGGGTGGGATGGGGGTTTCTTGGTGGGAAAGGGGGATTAACTACTTTTTCTGTCTCTGCTCATTTCATCTGTGCTCTATATATCTCCAGGGCTGTGTTTGTAACACATCGAATGTATGTGAAAAGCATTTGGCCGCTTCCGAAATGGGAAATAACAGTCCTAAAGGACAGTTACCATAAAACTGCTGCTGGTTGTGTTGCTCTGTGTTATAGTTCAATGCCTATTTAAATTATTTAGTTTGATTCCTTATTGTCAAATGAATAAATTTTTTTCGATGGGGTTATAGGTGAAAAGTTTTTGAATGCCTTATTGTTTCCTTATAGTTGAATGCTTTGGATGGGGTTTCCCATTTGATAAGGAAACACAGTTTGTGCTTGTAGATTCCCTATTTTGCTCAAAATATTAAGGGGAGACTTTAATCCATAATGTCTGCACATAAAGGCTTATTAGAATTTTTTAAGGTTGACAACTACATTCATATATTCCTTTCTATGCGACTTATGGTGAATGGAGTCTAATTTCCTCTCTATTTCCCAATTGAATGTTTCCCAATTTACCCTTCAATCTCCAGTGCTACATCTGGCAGTATTCTTGATAGAGCTATTGAAGCAGAGGATGGGAAGCATGGGGACTTGTTGAGGCTGGTACTGCTACTATTTCTTGTTTCTTTGTCTGTAGTTTTTCTTAACAGCTATTGGACAAAAGAAACAATGCTCGCCACACTTTTTTTTGGGTGTGGGTTTGCAGGTTGGAGGGAAGGGGAGAAAGTATCCCATACCCATGCCCGAACCTGTACTGTAGCTCATGTGTGCATTTTTCATGCTGCATCGGTTCTACGCAATGATATTGTGAGAAGCCAACTGACTGATCCTCATGTAAATGTGACATGTGTAGGAACATGTTGAGGGGTACCTTGAACTGTCTGCCAAGACAAAGTCATTTTTCACTACAGCTGTTGCTTTATGGGATGCAGATTTCTATGTTAAAGTAGATGATGACATACATGTAAATATAGGTAAAGATGCTGACATTTTTCCTTTCACATTGGAAAAAAATATCCATGTGTTTTGACAACCATGGGGTCTGCAACAGTTGCTAACCACATATTTCCCAGAGTAGGTGGTTCCACTAAATTACTCTGCTTAAAGAACAACATTCATGTATAGTTTGAAAACAAGTGTTAAACTACATCCTTCCATGACAGAAGAGTTTAGGAGATTAATAGTGCATCTAGTCATTGGTGGCCATTGGGAATTTTAATCTTGTGATGCTGTTCTTATATTCAACTGCAGCAACACTGGGAGCAACTTTAGGTAGGCATCGTTCAAAACCCCGGGTGTATATTGGATGCATGAAATCTGGTCCCGTCCTTGCTCAAAAGTGAGCGAAAGCTTTTCTACTAACTTTTCTTCCTTGAAACAAGGTGAACCGAAATGTTCTTCTATTTCCTGGTTTCTAACTTGCGTTTTGATAACAGGGGAGTGAGATATCATGAACCTGAGTACTGGAAATTTGGTGAGGAAGGAAACAAATATTTTCGCCATGCTACAGGGCAGTTATATGCCATTTCAAAAGATTTGGCTACTTACATATCAATCAACCAGTAAGAGTGTGCATGCGTGAAAAGCTGTTCATTTATGTTTTTTGGGTCTTGTATTTCATCTTATTACCCTTGTGATGGTAATCATAGGCATGTGCTACACAAGTATGCTAATGAGGATGTCTCATTGGGATCTTGGTTTATTGGATTGGATGTGGAGCACATAGATGACCGGAGATTATGTTGCGGAACCCCACCTGGTAACAATACACTATTATGTAGTTTTATTTGCTTAAATTCTCAGCTTACTCACAAGGTAGTTTTGGAACACAATTGTATTAACTTAAGTCTTAAGCAATGAAAACAGTTTCCATTGGCCTAGTGTCTTTGGTTCAAAAGTCTCTCTCCAATTGTTGCCAGAGACCAATCACAGTGAAGCTAGTCATGTTTTGGTGCAATGCATCAGCACACCTTGTCACTACCCCCTGTTCTATGTCATTGGTGGGAATAATTGGCAGTTGTATTGGACATAGCTCCTGGATCACATTTTTGACATACTGGTGTGGTCACCTTGCATACCAACTTCACATATTTGGACTAGGTATGTCCATCATGTTGGGTTTGGTGGGTTCGTATAAAAAAACATTGCACTCATACTTGATTCGTTTATTAATTAGTGTCTAATGAATCGTGTCATATCAAGTTTGTATCCTATATGAATCGTATATAACCAGTCATGTCATGTATTTTTTCAGATTAGTTTCACTGATACCTGACTCGTTTATTAATCGTATTGTATCGAGTCCACTCATTCACAAAATGCGTTACTAAAAGAAGACCCAATCCCTCTAATTTCGTGTTGTGTTAATAGTCGTGTCATATTTTAGCACTCCTAATTTAGATTACATTAGAAGTTCCTCGAACTAGTCAAAATAACACACTATGCATTCTAATCAGAGACTGGATGTTTCTAATATGATAAGCAGGCTGTTACATAACGTTTGATATGAATGTGGCTATGTTTTGAACACAAGGCCTATTTAAAGATCCGTAGGAAAGCTTCATCTAATTATGTCCCAAGTTCTTACCAAGAGGATTTTCGGCTGTCACTGCATTGATCATCAACAAATTCGACCTGGTTGTGAGTCAGAAGACTGGAATCTTCAAAAAATAGATAAACTCAGATCATTTGATTCTCTGGTTTCGAGTTTGTTCAATCGTATCAGTAATTATGATTCTTGCTTGATGCTTATTACCTAGTTTAGATTGAGGCTTACAGAGTGGTTGCCCATAGGCTGAACCACTTGGATTGATCATATGTTCTATGAGGTTTACGTAGAACAAACAGTACCCAAGGTCCACGGTGGCAACAAATAAGTTCCTGGCTGATGATTCTATTGTATTATAATCAATCAAGAAATATACATGATTGATGATTTAATCATGTCATTTTACCACAGACTGTGAGTGGAAGGCACAGGCAGGCAACATCTGTGTTGGTTCCTTTGATTGGCGTTGCAGCGGAATTTGCAACTCTGCTGATAAGATTAAGGAGGTCCATCGACGGTGTGGGGAAGGTGAGAATGCTCTGTGGAGTACAGTTTCCTGAGAAAGGGAAACTTGTTCAACCTCTGGAAGATGCACGTACGTACGAGCTACGAGTTTGTATTAAGGATTTGATTATTTAAAACTGTATGTAAATCCAACCTGTAAACTATACATATGTGGGACGCTGAGAAACAGCGGTCGCAGTTGGGTTTCTGCTCCATTTTAGGTGAGGAGAGAGACTCTTATAGCCCGCGATTGATGAGCAAGTGTTACCAACCATTCTTTAGATGCTTGGGAGACCATATTGTTAGTCTGCCACGGCTATTGAAATTCATAAAGGGTGTCAATCCTTGAGCAAGCAGTTGCTGCTTGCTTCACAAATTAGTAATTTTTCTCTTTTGCCTTTGTTTCTTTTTCATGATTACTATGAGATGGTGATACAGATCCTACTTTTTGATGGTCTCGTTTCTTCAGGCTAAAGCCGTGTGTGTGATTATTTTCTTTTCTGGGTTTCTAGGCGTGGGGGTGGGGTGGAAGGCATCATAGATGCTCTTGCTCATTGCTTTGCATAGGCTTCCACAAATGGCAGAGAGACAGCTCATGTAGGCCCTAAAAGTCTATATTATGTGGATTTTACTCGGTATCTTTTAGAGGTTGGTTTTTTTTTTTTTTTTTTTTGTAGATTTTTTTGAACTCTAAGTTCACTTAAAAAACTTATTTGGGAATTAGTCTATTTTGATTTCAATTGTCTAAAATACACTCAATAATTATATTTAATCAAAATTTATTTGAAAAAATTAGCAACTCCTAAATTGAAAATTGTATTAGTATTAACAACTCTTAAATTGGGAATAGTGCTAGCATTAAAATTATTTTTTTATCTTATATATATATATAGATTAGAGAGAGAGAGACAGAAAGAAACATCAAATAATAATATATTCAACAAAAAAATAGTAACATTAAACGATAATATACTCAACAAAAAAAAATGAATATCAAACAATAGCATGTTCAATAAAAAATTTAATTAAAAATTTAATCATTGCAATAGAATAACATCATACAATGAGTATTTATTTTGTTGTAGGCAAGACAATAGTTTTGAATACTACATATGATGTCATTCTATTGCAATAATTAAATTTTTAATTAAATATTTTATTGAGTATGTTACTGTTTGATGTTATTATTTTTTTAATGAGCATTTTATTGTTCAATTTTACTATATACATATATATATATACACACACACACACACATACAAGGGATAACTCATGTCTGAAGGCACGGTGCAACATAAGTAAGAAGTGATAGATTTGAGGGGTGAAAAATTCAATATGAATAGTTTTGAGAGAATGTTGTTAGTCGTTGGATGAATTTATTTGAGACCGTTGAATAATTTTAATGGTAGTACAATCCAAGTTAAAAGTTGTTATATTTGAAAACATAAAAAATAATAAAATAGACAATATTTATGGTATGAGAAATTAGGTAATATAAAAAAAATAATTTAAAATATTTACTTAATAACAATAATTTGATGAAAAAGAGAATTTAATAAAGTATAGATATGACAGTCTATTTAAAGTCAAATAAGTTTTTAAAAAAAATACTGAGGGCCAAATATTGTTTTACTTGGAGGTTTCGTATGCATTTATATGTAAGGTGATCCAAAGGAGGGTGGCTTCTTGAGTTGAACTAAAGTCAGCATCCATGACCTCCAAAACTCACTTCAGACACTAAATATTTTGTTGTTTTTAGTAAATATGGCAGATTAGCTGATAAGATGGGCCTGTTTACTTGGTTGGAGTTTTATACATCGACACAAACAAGATAATAGAAAATAAGACAATTGATAAACATAAATAATAAATTGATTAGATTAATATTTGAGACGAGTAATCTGTTTATCGAATATTTTCATAAGAAAATGAATATTTTTTACTTTTTTATTGCTTGATCTAGAATTTTATGAATCCTTTTGGATAGAAGTTTTTTTAACATGTGGCTTAACACGAACACAAATTAAAATTACACGATATTACTCAATTAACGCTTTATTTTGAATCATTCAACGAAGCATGAATCATTTTGAAAGATTAATTGAACTTCATTTTAAATTCAACTGAATAAAATGTGTTCCTAATTATTTAAGATGGATTACCTGCTTTTTTAGTATTTTTTAATATATATATATAAATTAATTATTGCTCATGCCCAAAGGCACGGTGTAATAAAAAAAATTATCAATTATAAACATATTTGTATTTACACTCAAAATTAAATCACAAATATAAATGAAAGAAAAAAACAATTTAAGCACTGCACTACAAGAATAAGAGTTTTTTGTGATAAATTTTTCACGGCGGTTGTGTTTGCCGCCACAAAAGGCCTGTTTGAGACAATTTTTTTTGGTGACTGTGTTTGTCGTCACAAAAAACGTGTTAGTATTAATATTTTGTTAATATTTGTGGCAGTTATTTTTCCTGTCGTAAATAATGTCATAAACTAAAAAAAAAATTATATTTAAGATAGTTATTTTTTTTTGCCACAAATAATATTTCATAAACTCAAAAAAAAATTTATATTTATGGCAGCTATTTTTCCTTTTGTATATAAGATTTCAAAAAACATTAAAATGTTGTTTGAAATTAAAAAACAGTTTATAGTTTAAAGAAGAAAACTTCTAAAAAAAATTTGTATTGGTCAAAACTATTTTTCATGTTACAAGTAATATTTTATCAGATTACGTAATTTTACATCAAAAGATAATTTCTAGTTCAAAGAAAAAAAATAAAAATTTACAAAGTCAATTTTTTATATAAAAATTAAATGTGTCAAAATATGACATGACCTATTAACACAACATAAAATTAGTGGGTTTGAGTCTTACTTAATCCACCTGCTTAGTAAACGAGTGGATCTGACACAATACAATTATGAATCAGGTATTGGTGCAACAAATTGGAAAAAATGTATACGATATGACTCGTTCATATACCATTAACATAATTGGATAAGTCGTTCAGAGAAATATTGTGTGATCCTCTGTTAATATATATTATAACTTTTTTTAGTTCTTTATTGTATATATGTATATAAATATCATTTTAGTATAGTAACAATAATTTTATGTTTTTTTTTTAGATGTCACTGAGAGCGTAAATGGTTCGGGAAGGATGTTTAATTTTTTGCATTAATTTCTTATACTCATAGGTCGTTATATTTTATAAAAATACATATTTTACATTTTGTTTAGTTCATTGGATTGTTTTTTTTTATATGAAAATTCTGTTATGTTTTTGAAAATGTTGGTCATATTTATTTTTGTGTTTATCTATATATTGAATTGGGTAATTGTACGGATATCAATGGGTCTTTGGTTCAATGATATTTTATGCCTTGTGAAAAACTTTGTTTTCTTGATATCATGGGTTCAAGCTCACTTCCCCCTCTCCCTACCAAAAAAAAAAAAGTTGTATGAATGTCCACACGCATAGGGTATATAACATTGCTTACCAGCGGTTCATAATAATTAAAAAAAAATTATTTTTTTTGTGACGGCATTGTTGCCGTCGTAAATATATTTCATTTAACGTAGAAAAAATTTCATACTTTTTATGACAGTATATTAACTGTCACAACAAATTTTTTTATTTTTTACAATAACCAAATGTGGTATTTGAGATAGTACATTTGTCGTGATAAAAATAAAAGTGTCGGATTTTGTTATGATAACTTATTTACAATAAGGTCTTGTTGCCGCAAATATTATTTGAGGTAAATCGTTGTTGTTGTAAAATTTTTTTGAGAACATACTTATTATGACGAGACAATGCCGCCACAAAAAAATTTTGTGGCAGCAAATAAACCTTTTATGACAACACTTTACTGTAACAAAAACTCTTTTTTCTTGTAGTGCCGATTGTAGTAGGGGTAAGCAGTGATAGTGGTAGTGGACAACAGTGGTGGTGGGGGGGGGAAACGGTAATAGTTGTGATGGGCGACGACTATCGTGATAATAGTAGTCGTGGGTGGCAACAGTGATGGTGATGGTAAATTTTGAGTGACGATGATGATAGTAGCAACCATGGGCGACGACGATGGTGGTGGTGGTTGTAGTAGAGGTGATGGTGGGGCAATGACGATGAGAGTGGTGGTGGGGGTGGCCGCGATGGTGGTAGTTGTGGTAATGATGATGGGGGTGGTGATAAAGGGGTGATTCTAAATACTATTTTTTAATATATATATATATGTATGAGAAATTATAAGTTTTAGAAACACTTTTAAAAAGTCACCACAAATATGTGAACTTTTTTTTTTTATTAAATTAGAGAGTTAATATTAGTTGTCGAATTAATTTTAAAATAAAATTTAATATAGATTTTTGTTTATATTTTGAATCTATAAAATTTAATATAGATTCAACCACGAAAAATAAAAATTATATTATTTATATTTTAATATTTGAATTATCTTTTACTTTATTATCTAGATTTTTTTATATATATGTCCAAATCATCTGACCTATGCATTGAAGGTTTTAAGTACCTTGAAGAAAACATACTTTGAATCAAAGAAATGCTTGCGAATTGAAAAGTTTCAGTATCTGTAGGTTTATTATTACTTGAAAAAGAAAGCCTATGAGCCGTGTGAAATCAAACCATGCCACCTCTCTCTCTTGGATAACTCCAAACCCAACTAACCTTTCCCATGATTCCTAATTTTCAAATGATTTCTACCCTGAAAGGCAAACCCACTCTTTCTCTCTCTTCCGACTAAAGAACCCTCTGTCAAGATATAAATCTGTACCCTGAGGCTTTTATTTTCAATTCAGCAACAAAAAAAAAAAAAAAAAATCCATTTCTTGTCAAACTATTACTTTACCTTTTC
This sequence comes from Ilex paraguariensis, assembly GCA_963454935.2. Classification (NCBI taxonomy): domain Eukaryota; kingdom Viridiplantae; phylum Streptophyta; class Magnoliopsida; order Aquifoliales; family Aquifoliaceae; genus Ilex; species Ilex paraguariensis. The sequence goes on from CAUOFW020000978.1 coordinate 99,199, forward strand.
CTGTCTTCATCTTCCTTTCCCTATTGAGCCTCTCAGTTCTTGTAATTACTCTTAGTTTTGAATATGAGAACTCTTCATGACACTGTAAATGGCCTTAAACTCATAGATTGTTTCCTCAGATTGTTTGTGGTTCCTCTGAGTATTGCATCAATATGGTTAACTGTGACCGATCAGCAAGATAACAGCAGCTATGGGAAGGTAGAGTTCAGCAATCTCTTGGGACTCAAGTAAGTTTTATAATCATCTTCATCCTTTTAGCCTTGTATTCAATACTATTTTGTATCTGCAGATGCTGAATTGTCTCTGCAGGTACATGGTTTGTATCAGTGCTATTTCTGGTGGGTATGCCCTCGCTGCTGCTGCGTCTTCATGGATCAAAGTCTTAGCAACTAAAGCATGGCTGTTCTTTGTTTCTGACCAGGTTTCATCTTTTAAACTTTTCCTGGATTTTATCACTTCCATGATTATTTTCGAAGAAATACATAGCAGACTACTGGAACTGATAGTTGATTATCGGCTTTATCAATTCCTTTTTTCTCTGGGTTGCAAGTTGGGTTGGTAATTTTTGACATCATCCGATATGAAACTAACATGAAATTAGCCCGAGCTCAGTCTTAAAGATTGTTGTCATAAATAGGTTGATTGAACTCATTTATCAAATGGGTGAAAACAAAAAGAACTAAACATGATTTATATACAATTATAAATGGTTCAGAATGTAGATTGGTCAAATTTTAACACGACACAAGCCATGAAAAACGTTTGTTTTAAACTTGTCCATTTATATTATAATAAGCAGCATAGAACATGATGGATGAAGTTCAATTGCAACAATTTACTCCAACTTTTTAGCCAGACTTTTTGAGGGGAATCATCTAGGATCTGTCCTACCAACGCCATACGGTTGAAGTAAATGCACTAGGTGAAATCTCATTGATTCCATAGTAGTCACGTCTGTTTCTACCTCAAAATAATGGACTTTACTAGGGGACCATACTTTTAAAGTTTATCACTTTAATAGATATTTTTTTAAGTTTTGTAGATCATTTTATAATTAAAAAATTTATCATGTTTGTGATTGATTTATCACTTTTATGGGTATTTTTATCAATGTTGTATGTGTTTTTATCACATTTGTAAAACTATTTGTTATTGATACAAAAAAAAAGTACTACTTTTGTGGGTGGATATCAACATTTATGAATGTTTTTAACTATCTATCATTTTTTGGGTACCACAAAAATAGTAAAAACATCCACAAATATAAGAAACGGAGACTCCAAAATAATTAATGTTTCTATTGTGTGGGTGGTTTGGGCAGGTTGTAGCATATTTAATGGTCACATCAGGGGCTGCAGTGGCAGAGATTCAATACTTGGCCTACAATGGTGATCAAGAGGTTACATGGAGTGAAGCCTGCAGTTCTTATGGGAAGTTTTGCAGCAGATTGAACATAGTTTTGGCTCTTCATGCCATAGCCCTTTGTTGTTTCCTTGTATTGGCTGTGATCTCAGCTTATAGGGTCTTCAGCAGGTTTGAGCCTCCTTTTGTTCCTTCTAAGGAAGGTGAAGAACAAAGGACTTAGTTATTATTGTTATAATCATCTTTTCTCTTAGTTATGGAGTGATATGTAGTAATTTCTCTCTTATTTCGATGTATTATGAATGCATTTGCATCTATTTTATATTATTATATCCATCCTACATTCTCCATTTTTTTTTTATTGTTGAGATATTGAGGTCTTCTCATGTTCTTTCACCTGTCACATCATTCAAACAAATTTAAAAAAAAAAAAACAACATATGTTGATTCAATAGTTGAACAAGGGCGAGACGTAAATCTGTACATTTTGAGTTTGATTTTTCGTGAAAATATAAAATTCTAAATTTAATTTATTTTGTAGGTGATTGTGTGTATTCATAATTTTTGTGTTTCACCAATGAATTTCGAGAGCAAGTGATTGAACCAAGCAATGACTATTGGGGTAACTATTAAATCCTCAAATTCAAGTCAGCATTTACTATTTCATTTTCTATTTCTTTTTTTTGTTTGAATAGTTTTAGTAAGCCCCTACCAAACCCACTACGATGAAGAATGTGATGGTTAATCAATAGTGTTTGGAGAACAACAAAGTTGTATTTAACCCCACGCTTAGATGATGTCATGGTGATGAAATTGAGCAATAAAAAAATTACATCAATTTCATGTTTTATGTTATGAGTAAATATTTGCGACAAGAAATGAATCTTATTCGATGCCTATTTAATATTCAAATATCTTCCATCTAATCCATTCAAATATCTATTAATTAAGGTTCTCATATGAGAATAAGCGGATGATTCAGTGAATAAATATTCAGATAAAGAACTTCAGGTTGAATCTCATTGGTTGTTGCGTATTTGTTCCTTCCTATATAGACACCCTCGATCAAGTGCAAAAATATTAGTTTATATCAATCGAGATGGACGAATTAATTTGTATCATTTATGTATGATAATATGATACCTCGCTTTCAACGAGAGTCAAACTCAAGACCCTCCATTTGAGAAGTATGAGTTTTATTCTATATAGTGAGCTAGACTCAACCCGATTGATTCTACCAAGTTCCAATGACAAATCGATCACCCATATGTCAAGTTGGATTTATTACCTACTTTAGTTCCAAAATTATTGCACCTCCGTTGTAAGACATTGAGTTTGAAATGATTTGTGAACTTAATCATTTTGAGTTTGAATATTTATAAATTTTTAAAGTCAGATTATGAAAAATTTATTTTTTAATATTGTACCAAAATTTAATTGAGACCATTCTAGACTTCACCGGCACGTCTATTCTTCCTCCATCATTTGTCAAAGCCTTTGCAAACCCTATTGCTTGAGCTTTAGATCAGATGTCAAAATCACATCTTGTCGTGGAGAAATGACACACCAAAAAGTTTACCCTACGATTTTTACTATCTTTCACACGTAATAGTATGAACTACGGGCACCAAACACATCATTAACTCTAAAATATAATTCAAGAAGCTGATATCAACACTTCCTCAATGATTATACCCATCGAAAAATGGAGGTGTCATTGGGAAAATCGAAGCTGCCCGAAAAACTTAAAAACATAGTGAATAATAAAACATAAAGACGTAGGGGGTATTATTAGCTTAATGATTCTCTTTTTGAATACTCTAATAAACAAGGTGGACCTCCTTATCTAGACTCTCAACATCATGACCATAATGGCCAAATATTAAATCATAAGAAAATGGACCACTAAGACTAATCAAATGAAACAATCATTGATTATAAAGAAAGTGAAATTGAAATTGAAATTAAAATAAATAGAGTATTAAAATTTGATAATAAAGTTTTAAGTCATTCTTTTCGGATAGTTTAGGATATTGGACCTTGAGAGAATTAGGAGCGTTCGGTCCAATTTGAAATATTGGGCCTTAGTATGATTGAAACCCATATTTTTATTGGGCCTTGAATTTTCAAATTAGTGAAAATTGAAGATGAGTCTCTAATAATAAAATAATAATTGATTATAAAGAAATTAAAATCATAAGAAATTGAAATTGAAATTAAAATAAATAGAGTGTTAAAATTTTATAATAAAGTTTTAAGACATTCTTTTCTGGTAGTTTAGGATATTGGACCTTGAGAGAATTAGGAGCGTTCGGTCCAGTTTGAAATATTAGGCCTTATTATGATTGAAACTCACATTTTTATTGGGCCTAGAATTTTCAATTTATTTCCCCAAACATGTTGGGCCACTCACAACTAAATTGCCCAAATGAATTAGTTGGCCATGTATCTCCCTTAAACGTCGTAGTTCCGTGGGGTGGTGGGACAGAGGGGTGTTTTAGTCTTTTAGAGCTGCACTTGGTGTGTACGATTGATCAGTTGCCCTTCCCTACCTTTCTTGTGCAGAAAACATTCTCTCTTCTCTCTCTCTCTCGTTAGTATTTCTCTTGCTCCTTTAATTTCTAACTTTATCCTTCGAAATTCCCTTAATTCTGTTCTGTTTAGGTACTTGATCTTTGTAGAGCAGTAGGCGATGGCCAAGAGTTCCTTCAAGTTAGAGCACCCCCTCGGTATCTCTCTCTCTCTCTCTCTACTTTTTGCAACTGTGATCTGATTTTTTACTAGCCCTATATATGTGTATTTTAACATTTTGGCCTTTGAATCGTTGTTTTTATCGTCGATTTTGATGTCTGATTTGTTGGATTTGGGTTGTATGTTGCATAATTTGTGTATGCTGAAGATTTTATTGGCCTGGGACTTAGAATAAGTGTTTTATTAATTGTATGTGAAAGACCAAAAAAATATCTATTATATTACGGCAAAATGGATCTCGATTTGTACTTCTCTCTGTTAAAACATGTTATATGTGCATTGATTTTGCGACCCTATTTTGCGTTTGTCCCTTTTTTTTTTGGGTTTTTTCTTTTTCTTTTTCTTTTTTCGTTTGGAGGGGGGGGGGGGGGTATAGGGTTTCTGATCCGTCGAATTTGTGCTTTGGTTTGATTGAGGGATATGTTTACAATGCAATGGAAAATGCTAGTTTTTGCCAGGTTGAATTCAGTCTGCTTCTTAATTTAGTTTTTGCCAAAATATCTAGTTTATTACGCTAAAATGGATCTCGATTTGTACTTCTCTCTGTTAAAACATGTTATATGTGCATTGATTTTGCGACCCTATTTTGCGTTAGTCCCTTTTTTTTTGGGGTTTTTTCTTTTTCTTTTTAGTTTGGAGGGGGGGGGGGGGTATAGGGTTTCTGATCCGTCGAATTTGTGCTTTGGTTTGATTGAGGGATATGTTTACAATGCAATGGAAAATGCTAGTTTTTGCCAGTTTGAATTCAGTCTGCTTCTTAATTTAGTTTTTGCCAAAATATCTAGTTTATTACGCCAAAATGGATCTCGATTTGTACTTCTCTCTGTTAAAACATGTTATATGTGCATTGATTTTGCGACCCTATTTTGCGTTTGTCCCTTTTTTTTTTTGGGTTTTTTCTTTTTCTTTTTTAGTTTGGAGGGGGGGGGGGGTATAGGGTTTCTGATCCGTTGAATTTGTGCTTTGGTTTGATTGAGGGATATGTTTACAATGCAATGGAAAATGCAAGTTTTTGCCATGTTGAATTCAGTCTGCTTCTTAATTTAGTTTTTGCCAAAATATCTAGTTTATTACGCCAAAATGGATCTCGATTTGTACTTCTCTCTGTTAAAACATGTTATATGTGCATTGATTTTGAGATATTATTTTGAGTTTTTTTGTGTTTTTTGGAAGGGAGGGGGGTATAGGGTTTCTGATCCATCGAATTTGGGCGTTGGGTTGAATGAGGGATATGCTTACAATGCAATGGAAAATGCAAAATTTTTGCCAGGTTGAATTCATGCTTCTTAATTTAGAGCTTGTTATTACTCTTGGTGGTGGAAACTTTCTTCTAGGTGGAGATGTGTAATAAAAAGGAGTTCTTCCTCAAGAGGTTGCCAGTATATAGATCAAGCTTTAGTGAAACTGATATTCGTTTAGATTTCTTGCAATGTGGACTAATTTTATTAACAAGGGGAACTAATTCCAAAGATTTTCTGTTTTCCGTGTCAATTTAGATTAATTAATGTAACTCTTCTATATTACTTTCTGAATCAAGTGTTGTCTTTTTCGTTTCACTAATGAGAAGAAGAAAGTTCCATAGAATATTGATAGTTGACAGGGAAAAGGTTGCAATGATTTTTATGTGGTTCAAAATCTTATCTATATCTGTCATTTATTGAAGTCAATCATATAAAGCTGACCTTGTGTGATATTGTTCTGCATTCGTATTTAGAGGTTATAAGATATTAGAAGTTCTTCCTTGCAAGCTCTTTCTATAGTATGCGTTCTCATGTTTTTTCCCAATTTTTGCAGAAAGGCGTCAGGCTGAAGCTGCTCGTATCAGGGAGAAGTATCCTGATAGAATACCAGTATGAAAAATGTGCCTCATTCATCTGCACGATTAGTCTTTGTGGATGCTAAACCTTATAGTTCTTGTGTTCGGTTTTATATTTTCAACATTTCTCCTCCTCTATATAGGTTATTGTGGAGAAGGCTGAAAGAAGTGACATACCTGATATCGACAAGAAAAAGTTAGTCACTTTTTATGGCCCTGCGAATGCAATTATGAATTATTGGTCTTTTGTAATGGTCAAATTCAATTCAATGCAATTGAGATTATTGTCAGATAAAGTTAATTCTACTTACATCCGTTGTCTTTTTTTTGCAATATGAGTTTGTTTGGACTCATAATTATCTTACAAGGTTAAGTGGTTGTGCCATAATATGTTGATTGAAGCAAGGTATTACTTATTCTGTTACAAATTACTCGTCAACCAAAGAAATTATATTAACTCTGGCAAATATGACCTCCAAAATAAGTTGTTTCCGAAGAAGTAAAGGTGTTGGGTCTTTTTCTAATGAGACGAATTATGTTGGCATCTCATCTTTTCTGGGGGATAGTATAACATGCTTTGTTGAATGCCCCAAATAATACTTTTTTTTTTTTGGCATGTGATCAAAGCGGCAGCTGCATATCTACTTCTGAAATATTTTATTCTTGGTGAATGCAGATATCTGGTTCCTGCTGATCTGACCGTTGGTCAGTTTGTCTATGTGGTGCGAAAGAGGATAAAGCTCAGTGCTGAGAAGGCTATATTTATCTTTGTCAAGAACATTCTGCCACCCACTGGTGAGAAAAAATCGCAATTACGCTACTCATAGCTATGTATGAGCTTCTCTTTTTTATGGTCCATTATTGATACTTATTGATTTGTGTTATCACAGCTGCCATGATGTCTGCAATTTATGAGGAAAACAAAGATGAGGATGGCTTCCTTTACATGACTTACAGTGGGGAAAACACTTTTGGATCATTCTGAAATACAGCCAAGCTGAATTTATGTAAATAAACTTAATGAAACAAGATAAAATATGTAAATTCTCGTCTGTTATGATTCTAGGGCTATCCTTCTCTAAGGATTGCTCGTTTGGACAGTGTCCCCGTGTTTTAATTTGGATATTTTTCGTTATTGTAAGCAGTAAATATTGGTATGGTTTTTCCAAAAAAGTCACACCTGGAATGTTTCTGTAGTTTACCCTGTTGATGTCTTCTTTCTTTGCTTTGACAATGATAACATCGATGCCATTGCAGGAAATATGTCTTGACAAATATGGTTAAATTTAAGCTTTGTTATCCTCAGGCTCAGTTTCTTTTCAATCAAACTGATAACTTTAGCCCAAGCTTGGTAGGTTAGTATTTGAATAAGCTTGTTGAGAAGAAAGAATGTTTGATGACCAATTTATGTGTAAATCTTATGGATACAAAGGGTGATGATAATGTCAGATGCATTGTCTTTGCAGCAATGTTTTGCAAATTTTAGCTGTGATTGACAGATTTTATAATTAAAGTGAGCCAAAAGAGAGTTTATGATTTTGTTGTTGTAAATATAATTACATTTTTTAGGAGGGAACAGCGAGGTCCGAATTCACAGCAAAAGTAGTGATTATTATGTAAATTGTTAACCTCAGTAACAAAATACATTAAAAAGCAGAAAATATATTTTTTTTATTTTGTAATAAACAAATATGGACCAGTCCACAAACCAATAATCCTGACTTGGGACCCAAGCTAATAGGATCTAGCTCAAGGCCTGGATTTTCTGGGCTGGGTACTCAGACCTGGCAAAACTTCCATCCCAGGGACAACCCTAATTTGTATGAGATGACATAGGAAGAGTGTAAAGCTAACATAGCTGTGTCCTCCAACACTATATGCTTATCAAGGTTTAGAGCATAGTAATAAGGGATTTTATAGCCAAGTAAAATTCATGTATAAGGTTTCAACAAATCTATGAAGTGGGTGGGTTTAGGCAATTTTATAGAAAATATATTGTGATACTTGTGATTAATCTATGGATCTCATGTGTATTTGTATCCCTTACCAAACATTGAATTGAATATAATACATTATTCAATCTTATGAACAAAACCTATAGGTTGGATTTAAAAAAGCCTCGTCAATCTAATTCAATTCCGGTCTTAAAAATTATCCAAACAGTTCTATAGCACTAACGTGTATCTGTCATTAGAGCAACTCCAACCCAACTCTCTAAAATAACTAACCAAAATATATTTAAATATTACATTATTTATTTTAGTTAGCCATTTTTATAAATTAACTTCAACCACATTCTTTGCGTTAACTAACTATTTTACTTAATTTTCACTAAATTTCAATAATTTTAAAAAAATACAACATATATACAGAGAGATAGAAAGAAAAAGGGGTAGAGAGAATTTAGAGATGCTAAATGACTCTTCAAATTTGGAGAGTTATTTAGGTAAAATTGGAAACAGAGAGTGAATTAGAGATAAATTTTTGTATTTAGCTAGCGAAAATAGTTAAAAAAAAATTAAAGAGTGAGTTAGAAATGCTCTTAGACATTTAAGAGGGAGAGTTAGAAGTGGGTTGAGGGTGAATTTTTGTATTTATCTAACTAAAATAATTAAAAGAGAATAAATGAAGAGCAGGTTAAAGATGCTCTTATATCACCCTTATCCTCCAACCAAACATGCCCTTGAGCGAGAGAGTTGGAAGATATTTCTATTATTCCGTAGTGGAGAACAGTCAAATCCATTGCATTTAAGTTGGTCCAGACTTATTGCTTGAACTACTTTACGTGTACCTCTTGTCCCCAAACCAACTGACAATTCACAATTCCTTTTAAAAAAATTGGATTGTCAAAGTCCATAGCCCTCCAACATCGACTTGGATTCTGCATTAACCACTTTCACACGAAACGATTCAAAACAATGAAATTTGAAGTAGATCTAATGTTCTTAACGAAGTCATTTTATTAAATTAATAAATTCAATTCAATTTTTAGAACCAATTAACGTTACTCTTCTTCTTCTTCTTCTTCTTTTTTCAACGTGGGTGTTTGGGTTAAATGACATGTACCCAAGTACATGACCTGATGCCAAGAGTTGTTAACATTCGAACAGCTCGTTTCTTTATATATACAGAACAGCTCTCCGGTGTATATATATATATATATAGACTGAGGAGAGAGAGAGAGGGGCAAGTCATCAGAACAATGTCCTTGTTCTTATGTTTTTTGAGATGTTTTTCTGTGTCATCAGAGACCGACAAGCTCGTATGCAATGGCGACGTTTGTGTTCTTCGTGATCAGAAGCCAGCCCGTGGTACGAACTTGAAGAACAAGCGAAAGCAAAGCATTAGAACTCAATTTTCCAGTCTTTCGAGGCGAAACAAGGATTGATTATTTAAGGTTCGATCAAGCCCATGATGCCGAATGATGAACTGCGTAAGGAGGATCTTGAGGGGGGGGGGGGGGGGGGGTTACGCGAATTCATGGATTCAGAAAGGTGTAAAACATTCTTATTTCTATCAAATGTTTTGTAGTTATGCTTGCAAAAGGGAAAGAAATTGGAGAATCAACGCTTGTTAATTTCTTTTTCTTTTTCTTTTTCAGGAAAATCCCATCAATGTTTTTATTTCTTTGATGGAACAGCGTGAAAAAATTAATTATTTGTGGGATAAATTAAAATTTTTTGTACCTTTCGAGGGCAAAATGAGATTTTCTCTTCTTTTTCTGATCAATCTATTTTGTTGTAATTGGTTTCTCCGGGAGGAATTTCAATCTGCATAAGATGCGCCTTTTTTTATTAGGAAAAAAATAGTACATAATTCTGCAAACCTGTGGGAATATTATAGTTGTAAGTTGAAACCATCGTTACCACTGCTTTCTTTCTGAATAGAAGGGAAAAAAAAAGAGGAAAACATGAGAACCAATTCAATGATTCTACGAAGAACAATGCTATTCTTACGCTTGTAAATTATATTAAATTTTTAAGTTCAAATAACATTAATCTTAAAAGAAATATGCAATCCAGTAGAGTAAAACACAACTATCTCGAGGTTTATCTTGAGGTTTGACTCCATATCTGGAGATCCCAAATTCAAGTATCACAAGATAACGCATAATTCAATTACCCATGATCTTCGTTGATTATGCATATAAAGCATCTAATATCATGTAACTAAAAAATCACCATCACCACAAGTTAATATCCAAATCGCGATGCACAACACATTTTTATTTTTCAAAAAAGTAATTTTTTTTTTGCATAAATATAAATCGAGACATGGAATTCAAGAAGGGAATCAGAAAAGGACATGTACACAAAATTGGGAAACTCCTTATCCAATGTAAAATTACAGTATCACATGTACATGACAGTGCTAGCAAATGCAAGAGAGAGAAATCACCAAAGCAGTTACAAAAGAGCCATCACAGTCACACAAGAGCCATCACAATACAACATAAGTAATAGCCCTCGTCAGCCTGTAAATAATGTACAAGTAATCAACTTAGGTTTCATACGAGAAACGCAGCTTCAGCTCTCTGATATATGATAGAAGCACAAGCCAATGCAAATCAGTACTCCTCAAATAGGAAAGAAGGGCCATAACCACCTCTGTCTACAACTATTTTGCCCCAACTATGATCCATTTTCTACGCCTGTTGCCTACTTTAAAACTACTCTAAATGCCAGAAAATACACTACTTTATGTGGACAAACCCCGGCAAAAAAGACACAAGTCTCGGAGATCTGATTCCAACAAAGTGAGGAACTTCTTCCCCGTCGTTGCTTTAGGCAGACCAAACCAGTTATGATGTGCTTCGAGATGTGGTGGGGGTTCTGACATACATGCACATCAAATGGCCTTGCCAGAAAGTAATGCAACCTTCTTACAAATGAACCAAGAGCCCCATCAGATTGTTGGTTCTCTTCATTCTTGGTATCTAAAATATTGTCAAGTCTCAGAGCTGTAAAGCCAGGTCTGGCTGCTGAGAATCAACTGGAACACCAATAGACTGTCTCACAGGAGACCCTGACGACTGGAAACCAATGTTCAAGTCTGGTGGAAGAGATTCCTGTTTTTGCCTAGGCTGAATTTGCGGATTAGGACCTCGCCAAGGAGAGTGCATCTGAAACCTAGACAAGTCAGATGTGCTTAGTTGAGGAGCAAGCATTGGTCGGGTTTGGAATTGAGCTTCATTGGCCGATATAACCGGTCGTGGCACAAAGGTATGAAGAGGAAAACTGTTCTCAGGTTGAAAATGCATCCCGGAAACAGGAAATTCTCCCCGAAATTGCTCAACTTGTGGTTGAAGGTCACGAGTGGCACTGCATAAAAAATCAGCAATTATCTGATTTTTGGGGGTGCCCTCATTCACCACAGCTGGTTTAAGGCCTCCGACCCCCATAGACATCCATGCATGAGCAGCTGCAGCAGTGGCATTGCTTGGGTCATCTCTGCTCATGGATGCAAAGGGTGACACAACTGGTATGGAACCAACGGACGACTGATTTGAAGATTTATGTTGATTTTGAGCCTTTTCAGATAATGTTCTCATCATCTGCACGGGGTCACTGAGACACTGCTCCTTTCCATTCAGAAAGGAAGTCACTGGTCTGACCATTCGATTATGAAAACTATCAGAGGAAGAACTAACCATTCTACTGGTATCTGAACCATTGCTTACAGCTCTTCCATTAGGCAGCGCTCCAGTGACTGTGCCATTATTATTTGGCTGCTTAAAAGATACGGACTGCAAAAAATTCCTGTTCCTAGGAACCGCATCCAACGACCTGGAAGTTGGCAATTCTGAATAATTCGAGATCTGACTCTCTTCTGTATAACCAGATGCACTGTGATTAGCTGAGGGTGGATTATTCAATTCGACTTGCTTCATAACCATTTTCTCAGGTTCAGTGAAATTCCTGGATTGCGATTTTTTCTGCTGATAGGTAGCACTATCAGAAACATTAGGTTTGGTTCCAGAAGAGTAGGAAAAAGAGGGCTTCCTTTCTAAACTATTCCGCATTGCAGGCTGTCTCTTTGCAGTGAGTGGGGTAGTGGTTCTAGAAGTGGCAGTAGGCTTCGTTCCAGCAGGACCAAACTGTGGTGATTTCCCCTCCAATATAGGCCCATTAACAGGGAGCTCCTTGGCAGAAACTGGAGTCTTAGCACTTATGTCATTCTTTCTCGTATCAGCACAGGTTTCAAGCATTAAAACTGGTGTTGGAAGCGGCTCATACTCTCCAACCCATCCATGGCCAAATTTGAACCCAGCAGGCAGGGCCTGTTCAATCATCTGGGAAGCAACTTTCCAAGCAACAGGGCCTAGAGTTGCAGCAAAACGAGCCACGCTCCTAGCATAGGAATGATCTGCATGAAGCCCTACCTGATTCAGAACAAAGAAAACTGCATGAGCAAGAAGCCAATTATTCAACCAGAATATATCTAATTTATGGGTTACATACAGGAACGAGCTGCTTGCTTTCACCATCAAAAGTTGTAAATATTGACTCTGATCTGAGTACTGTTTGACCGGATAAGTTGTAAGTTGCACGGCGATTCTCATCATGTGAAGCTGGCTTCCTCCCAAATCTAGATAGGAGACCCTTCCCTATAACCATAAAGGAAATAAAAACTTATTACGAATACAACACCCCCATGCCGAATATGAAATGAGGCAGGATTTGGAGAGAATAAATTGAAATATTACACATATATATCGAACACAACAGCTTCAAATGATATGGCATCAGTTACTTGAGATCCACTTCACAAGCTGAGAAAATGGAGTGCTTCTTAATTTTTAGCAGGAATGTCAAATATTTTTGGTGCCAATGTACCACAATTCATGTTCAGAATCTAAGTCTAGGTGCACAATACTTCAAACCATCAAAATCAGACAAAGGGCAGTAATTTAACCACCATACCTGGTAGTAAATCTTCTGCCTTCTCCAGATTGTAGTCAATCAAGGAAGTATTCCCCTCTACAAGCCGATCAACACTGCTAGGCCTCTCAAATCCACCAGCTTGGGCCACATAGGTATTATTCACGAAGTCTCCAGCTGTGGCAAGAGTGGCGCCAGAGGAAAAGTCAGAACCAATAGGCTCCTGCACTGTCCGGCTCATGGGCTTCTTTATTTGATTCTTAGCCAAGGAGTTGGATCTTGTCTTCTCTTCGGACTTGATCTCTTTCTCCAAACGTTCAAAATCCATCCTTAATTTTTCAAATTTCCTTTTTGCCAGCTCTTGGATAGAACGTGCCTTTTTAAAATAATTGTTTGACAAGATAAATTAACCTACTAAAAAGGTCAACACAAAGATACTAACTTAAACGCCCAAGCCTCACCTGTTTATGATATATGGTATCCGGTGCATTGTATTGCATTGCATTTGAGCAAATTAGAAAAACATCACTCTGCATTCAAGAAAACCAACTTCAGAGGACGATATAAAATAACTGGCAGCATTGGACAAGAAGAAAATAACATGCAGTATTTCTCATAAAGTTATTTCACTTGGGAGCGATAGATTTGAGAAGTTATGAAAAATTTCTACCAAAAGCACAGGGAAGCTATCACATGCCATATATATCAAGTTTGAACCATGCACAATATAAATCATAATTACACTAAGCACTGAAAATGCATTTGATTCCGTACCATTAAAGGATTTTGTCGCAAACTTGAAAAATAGCCCATAAAGTCGAAACAATAATTGGAAAATTGGTTTATATGGATTCTTCCAGGTCGAGACCACAAGTAAAAATAACATTGTCAGAAATTGACAAGGCAATATTTCCATTTATTCATCAAAAGAGATGTCCCTTTTCAAGCCGGAATTGATTTTCCTTGATACCTAACATAATGTATGAAATGATCCTTGAACAATCGTAAAAGCCTTAGCAAAGACTTCTACAAGATATTCTATTTTTCCATAGAAATATATTCAGTCAATAAGAACTCCAGAAGACGTTGATTGTAAATGAGAAGATTGATTATGTAGAAAAACGAAGATAGATTCGTATTCACATACATGAGAATTACATAAGAAATATAATCTTTGATTTCTTTTTGAAAAAGAAGAACCGGATTTCTGTGAAGTAATAAGACTATTCCAATTATGATCCTCATAGAGAAAGAATTGTAATAAATGCAAAGAAGAAGAAGTATCTTTTACCCAGAAACAAAGAGTTTGAACCAAGATTTCCACAAGGACTAGGAGGGGTATGAGTATATTCACATTTGTCATATGTATGCTCTAATCGAGATCATTGGAGATGATTCTGTATTACAGTTCCATAGAGGAACTTTAGGTCACCCTTGGAAAAATGCACCAAGTATCGTAGCTAATCGAGTAGCTCTAGAAGCATGTGTACAAGCTCGTAATGAGGGGCGTGATATTGCCCTGATTGAGGGTAATGAAATTATCCATGAGGCTAGCAAAAAGAAGTCCTGAATTCCAACAATGGATACTTTGTAATTCAATAATTATTGTTTGTTCTCTTATCATGGTTGAATTGACATTCCATGTTCTAAGAAATATTCACCATCCGAAAAAGAAAAAAACGAAATCTTTGTCTAAAGCAATGCATTGAGAAAGCCCGAATGTATAGAACCTTTTAACAAGATAGTATTTTTTCAACTCTTTCAAAGTAGAATCTATTCCAAACATATATGTCATGGTTCCTTACTTCGATAGGGTACAAATATCTAAATTTGATATTTTTATATACTTTTTTAGACCTATTGTCGATGCTAAGTAGCAGTCAAAAATTTGAATCTATTTTTCATGATATTATGCATAGATCAGATACATCCTCGCAAATTCTTCAAAAAAATAGTGTCTTCCACAATGAATCTGATGAGCGAGATTTTGAATAAGTGTTTACATAATCTTCTTATGTCCAAAGAAATGATTCATCGAAATAATAAGTCACCATTGATATCGACACATCTGAGATCGCTAAATGTTCGGGAGTTCCTCTATTCAATCATTTTCCTTCTTCTTGTTGCTGAATATCTTGTTCGTATACATCTTCTCTTTATTTTTCGAGCCTCCAGTGAGTTAAATACAGAGTTCGAAAATGTCAAATCTTTGATGATTCCATCATCTATGATTGAACCGAATTCTTTCGGATTAATGAATCTATTTCTAGTTACACTGAAACAAATATGAGATTCTTTAGAAAAAATACAGGGTTCTGCCTCTGGCGACAACATGCTATTAGATTTAGTCATAAGTGTCTACAATTCAACATTGATGACCTTTAAAACTGGTGATTCACTGGTCTAAAAAAATTTATTCCGTTTCTCCCCCACAAGTCATTGACTTCCTAGCTTCCATATGATGCAAATGCCGAATATTTATAATTTTCCCTTTTTCTTAATAGTAGTTTCCTTGGCTTATTAACCATCAGAGTAACATAGATCTGTTGTTATCTCCCCGCAAAACAGTAAACTATTTTCCCCAGGGTGTGTGAGCTATGTGGCAGCCTGCACTCACTGAAATTTGTTAAACAAGGCAAGTTTTACAAAGATCAAACCAACCAAACTAAGATACACAAGCCTAAACACAGAGTAAGACATTGATGGAAGCAGAAGGCAACTTGCACCCTTCTTCAATCTTCAATGATTGTGTCAATAGTAGAACTAATACAGTGAAACATGATCAATATTCAATACTATGGTGTGTAGCCGATAACTTTAAATTGCAGAACCACAAAAGCTGTAGGCAATCCGAAAACAATTAATAAACTGTTCAAGGAGCCAAGATCACTGTATGTTAGAAAATTTTAATAAAAAAGAAAAACTTTTCATAACACAACATTAAGGTAGGTAAGAGGAACAGATGATCAACGAGCGTCCTCTTTAGCAACAAAGTATTCAAAACCATTACTGATGCATTGGACTAGTATCACTCGGCCAAGTTCTCAAGGAAGCAATGTGAGCAATGGAATCATTAGGTGTCCAGTCTCCTGAACAACAAAAGGATGTACTGACCCTGTAAAGAAGAAGTAGGGGACACCCACCTCAAATTGTTCCAATGTTGAATAGGATCCATTTTTTAACTTGCTCCTGACCGTGGCAAAGTCCAATGGATGTTCAATCACATCAAGATAATCAGGAAGCTACAACACAACAAACAAAATTATAAACTCCAATTCAAGCAATGCCTTCTAATAACACAAAAGTATGAATGGAACATGCAGACATACCTCTTCAGGATCAAACGGTTCCGCATAAACACCATAAATGTCTTTCCTGTCATAACCAAACCAAACCAATTGAACACTGAATGGATGAAATAGCTAACAAAATAGAGTCCAATTACAATTCTAATATAAAATGGATGAAATAGAATTTAAAACACACTTCTGAAGCTTATCAAGGATTAACTCCAAAGTCTTCTTATCAGGCAAGGGAAGCCCAGATAGAGGATCTGACGGTGTCCCTAATCAAAAAAAAAATTGAAAAAACAATAAACACATTAACAGATACAGAAGTCACCATTGATCACAGCAAAACCCCTTGAACCAAAACGTACCTGGAACACAGTCGATCCCTTTTGGCTCAACCTTTCGCTCTCTAACCTGTCAAGATCAACAGGAACCTTAAAACCTCAGCATCCTAAGCCCGACACACGAAGAATAAATGCTATGCTCAGAAAAGACGGCATATATGAGACAGACTAACTGACTAAGATAGAGAGGGGGGGGAGAGACAGAGAGTATTTGTGCATGCATATGTTGGAGGGAGCGAGAGAGAAAGAGTAGAGAGAGAAAGGTGGGAGCGTGATCAGATTCTGTGGGGGTTAGTTTTTGACAGTTGACCCTTCCGTTAAAATCAATCTTCCTACACAACACACACATATGTATAGATGGAGGGTGAGTATTATAGATGTCCAAAACAATTAGAAAAATCTCCGCGAGTGAGTTCCGCTGAGCTGGATTTTCTCTCTCTCTCTCTCTCTCTCTCTCTCTCTCTCTCTCTCTGATAAAGGCACAAATTGTGACCTCAACGCATACATATATAAAGACATCACTTCAAGCTCTTTCTTTTTGCTCTTCAACTACTTCACTCCCTATCAGATCGCAATTTGTTTGTGTGATTTACCTCATCATTTTCATCATCATCGTCAGCAACTTCATCGTCGCCGTCGATTTTCCTCTTCTTCAATGGCTGATTACCGCCGTCGTCATCGTCCGAAGACGCCGAAGCAGTATGCGTGTGATCCACGCGCCGCGTCCGATTCACAACCGACTCAGCACCGCCTTCTTGGCTCTGCAGCTTCAGCAGTACCTGCAGCTTCTTCTCTTTCTTCCTCACGTCCTCGTCGTCCTCGTAATACTCGTCCTCGTCGATATAGTCGTCGTAATCGAAGATGTACTGGACATTTCTTCGCCGGAGACTCCGCCGCAGATCCCTCCCCGGCGACGACTCTGCCGGCTGCTCCTCGACGGCGTTTCGCTTTGCAAGATCTGCCTTCGATGGACGGCCCTTCTTCTTCCTCCTCACGATCTGACCCATCTTTTGGGGTTCCGAACCTGATTCTCTCTTTCTCTCTCTAGAACTCAGCGACACCCACTGTATCTGTCTCTCTCTATCTACACTCTTTCTCTCTCTTCTTTTATTCCATTATTTCTCTTGAAATGCTTTGGCTTTTTCCGAGCCTCAATCGCTTTCGTTGTCCGAGGCTAGGTCAGAACCTGAGCCTTGGGACGTAGCAAGGGGTTTTAAGAAGTGATGATTGTCCTTGTGTGGACAGAGAAACCAGCGTTGGTGACTGATATAGACGGCGTTAGGTGTTGCCCGCTGCCCCAAGCGTATCGGTAAGTTACATTTCTCAATTTTATTATCTAGTAATTATAATAAAATAGGTGTTTATTTTAATTTACTTTATAAATTTTATAAATTTTTTCTAAAATATTTAACTTATTTGAGATTGTAGCTTCACTCAAACTAACTCGAAAACTCAATGTCACAATTTTAAGTATAATTTGTAATAATTTTAATATACCATTGTTATTATAGAGTATAGACATTCTCTCTCTCTCTATATATATATATATATAATGTTTAGGCCTTATAATTCTAGACTTAACCTACAAAAATAACGTCAATACAAACTAAAGATTTAAATTTATATAAACGAGTTTGAATAAACTTGTTAAATCTACGTGTTTAATAAACAAATGACATAAAATCTAATAAATAGGATAAATTTATGTTATGTGACTCAATATAAAACAACCGCATGTATCAGAATGTGGCACGAGGACATGAACAATTATAATCGATATGGTGAGCAATTAATATTGGGTAGGTAGGCAGGCTCCACGACACGGCGTATTGTAGAGAATAATTATATGCACTATACTTCACATTGAATCATACATTAAATATCAAAAAATTCAAATAAAGGCATGACTCTTATTAACTAACGTATATTACGCGGAGTATCTATATTTAATGTTTGGCGCAATTTATTGAATGATCGGCACAATTCAATAAATGCCTGATATAAATCATTAAATAGTGAAGGGACAAACACTAAATGCTTGGTCTTCTAAGCGAGATAATTATTACAACTATAGATTTCAAGGAACCGTCGACTTTTCTCGAGCTCGAGCTAAGTAATTACATGGGTTGAGCGGAAAATAGATATTGATTCATTGCTCCTGTGGAAGTACTAAAACTGGCTTGATAGGACACCCAAAATGTTATGTAATTACTTTTGAAAGTATTAGATCATCCACGCGTGTTTTATACGTGTCGCATTAATAAGATTAGTATTGCATTGATGCTTTATTTTAAGAGTAAAATATTTTAACAAAATTTAATGTTAATCAAGTTCTATTAAAAGAGTTTTACATTAAATATGATTAATATTGTGATTATGTTTTCTTGTAGGGATAAAATAATCAAATAAAAATTTTTCTTGATAGCGTACTTTTATTAGTAGTATATATATATATATATATATATATATATATATATAAATATTCATTCTAACACAATAAAAAATTAATTTTCTCTTTGAACGCTTACTAACTTAGACACTTTGGGGGGTCTCACCTTGGTGCCATTACCTCAAGTTATTGTACAAAAAAAACACCAAAGCAACTATAAATTTAATTGACTATAACATAATTATCGAATTGAGTGGTTCAGTAGAGTATTGGTTGAATTTTTTATTCTGAAATTAAAGGTTTGAGTCTTAGAGTTTATATTAAAATTTGATAATTGATTACAACGTTAATCTAATTAAGTTTATTTTCAAGAAAAATAACGAATGCGATAAAAGATCTAATAATCTTATCAACGAAAATCTATCAAGGTCCTGAACGCTCTCCTTTGCCCCGGAACACTCATGTGCACATGAAATTGGAAACTCAGATTGTAATTACATTCCAATCTCCTCGTTTCTCTTTTGAATTATTTTTTTTTGGGTGGGTCCCATATGGACAATCATATGTTCAATTTCCTGAAATTTAGCTCCATCCCACCATAACGGGCCCCACAATAGGTAGTGTCTCTCACCTGCACACTCTTTGCTTGTAAGAAGAAAAGAGAAATCAAGACCGTCGACTAACCGGAAGTATTTTCCATTAAACTGAAAAAAATAAAAAGTAGGCATTTATAGTTAACAGCTGTCCGAAAGTAGAATACAATATATAAGTGGGCCCCACAAATTGTAATTTTTTCAAATTTAGGAGTGTCTCCAAATTGCTTGAAACACGCAGCCACTGGTCTGCCACGTAACCACTCAAGAATCTCTAGCTCTCACTACCACTTGCATGAGGACGTCGTCGACCACGCTATCAACAAATCAAATTTTGATCCATTCTAAAATTTAAAGTTTGGGCCCTTAATTTAATGAATTTTTATTTTTAATCTGAATAATTTAATTTAACTAAATTTAAAAAAATTACAGCTAAATTTTATTAAATTCTATACATAATCACTTAATTTTTTAAATATATATACAAAAATATATAAAAAAATTTCGAATTGGATTATAATCAGATTGGATATAAGTAAGATTTTGAATTTCAATTTCATTTCAAATTCAAGTTTGAATAATCGGTAAAAATTATCAATTCATATTTGTATTAATTAGATTTATATTAAAATCTAATCTATTGACAGGCCTACTACCTACGCTCCACCCCTCGGGTTATAATTAATCCAACTTAAACAAGGTCTAGCGTGGGAAGTTCAAGGTGACGGTGGTTTAATATTGCTCCAAAGATTAATTTTTTAATATTGCACCTTTAATGTATTAAAATTATTGCAATAATGTGACATTGTTGTTAGTTTCTCTTGCTTTTATTGATGTCGAAAAAATGAGCAAAAAAAGCTAAATAATCATATCATATTACAATATTTTTAATACATTGATGGTGTAATGTGATATATTTAATTTTTGAATTATAACTCTCCCTAAAAAATTTTATTGTTTTTGTCATTCTAAAAGGAATTGAGTATTGGGGCTAATGATGTTGTTTGGAGATAATATGGGAAGTAATCACTAAGTGAGGTGGTCCAATAAGGTATTAGCTGAACTTCTCATCCTAAAATTTGAGATTTGGGGTTTATATTGAGATTTAATAGTTGATCGTTATATTAACATAGTTAAGTTCGTTCTCGTGAAGAATAACGGGCGCAATTAAAGTTCTTATGATCTCACCAATGAGAGTTTATCGAGATAATCTTTAGACGCTTTTCTTTGTTTTCATCCCTTTTTTAATAATAAAAAAAATGTGTGAAATATAACTGAAAGCAAAAAAATGGAGAGAACAAGCATTTATTATGAAGCTAACTAACTAAAAAGAAGACAACCCCAACCATCCCAATACATCTATTCCAGGCAAGTAAGTTATGAGGGGGTAGGGGAAAACTTGAAAGCAAAAGACAAAGAAGTTAAGGAACAATGAGTCGATGAGCATTTAAACAGAATATATGAGTGGGATTGTGCTTGTCATGTCATGTCTCTGTCTCCATCTCCAGATTGAGCTGGCTTGCCTTCATTTATCTGATTATGAAATGTTCCTCAACATTGTATTTGCCTTAATCCATGTATTTTTTTTAAAGTCCCAACACCCACCAAAAACAATTTCTCAAATTATATGTATTTTTTTTCACTATAACTAGATACAAAAATTTAGTACGAAGAAACTGAAAATGATGTCACATACTATAAATTATATATACTAGTTATTACCTGTGTTTGAAGGCACAGAGTAATAAAGAATAGTAAAAAATAAATATATTTGTATCTATATCTAAAATCAAATCACAAATATATAAAAGAGATAAAAAAATTTAAATATCGGTTTGTAGTGGGGGTGAGAAGTGGTGGTGGTAGGAAACGGTGATGGTTGTGATAGGTGACAATGACCGTGGTGGCGGCAAAGACGACGATGAAGATGTAGTGGCGACGACAGCGACAACGGTGGTGGTGGTGGAGGCGGTAGTGGTGGGGGTGGGGGTGATGGTAGTGGTAGTAGGGCGGAGTGGTTTCAAATATTATTTTTAAAAAAAAATATTTATGATAAATAATTTTTAAAATATTTTTAAAAAGTCACTTCAAACACACATTTAGGGACCTATTTTTTCTATTAAATTTAGGGTGTTAATATTAGCTGTTAGATTAACTTTAAAGTAAAATTTAAAGTGATCTCAACCACGAATAGTAAAAGTTATTTTATTTATCTTTTAAAATTTGAATTGTAAGTTATTTTATAATATAGATATATATTCTACTATAAAATATCAACAATAAAATAACTGATGTCAACACTAATTTATTAGTCATTAAATAGCATTTATATATTGTCTATATCTATATTTATGCTATTATATTTATCTACTAATTATAACTCATGCCTAAAGATATGACGAAATATAAAATTCGAATGCTCAAAAAAATATATTTCACCATATTAAATAATAAATTTTCTTTGTTTATCTATTATTTTCTTAAAACTATCGACAATTTTTTTTCAATATACATATGTATACTATAATGTATGGATAATATGTGAAATAAAAATTATATTAAACTATAAATTAATCAAATATTAAAATATGTAGGAGATAAAATTCAACTTGTGAGTTATCTTATTATATATATATATATAATAAAATAATTTACAATTCAAATTTCAAAAATAAACAAAATGACTTTTATTTTTCGCAATTTAGATCGCTTAAAATTTTTCTTTAAAGTTAATCTAACAACTAATATTAATACCCTAAATTTAATAGGAAAAAAAGACCCCTAAGAGTGTGTTTTGAGTGATTTTTTAAAAGTACTTTTACGATTTATTTCTCATAATTATTTTTTTAAAAATAGTGTTTAAAACTGTCATCACTCTCATCACCACCTCTCTACCACCATCACCCTCAACACCACTACCTCTATCACCACCATTGCCATCACCACCACTACCGCTGCCACCACCATTGACATCGTCACCATTGTCATCGTTGCCACAGCCACCATCACCACTATCATCGCTGTCACCCCTCTCCTGTTACCGTCGTCATCGTCGTTGTCTCCACCATCACCGTCGTCGTCGCCGCCTCCACCACCACCATTACCACCACCACTGCCGCCCTTCACCTCTCACCTCCACTACAACTGATACTTAAATTCATTTATCTCTCCTCTATATTTGTGATTTAATTTTAAATATAAATACAATATATATTTATTATTTACCATTTTTTATTACTCTGTCCATTCAGGCACAGGTAATAACTAGTTCTATTGGTTATAAAAGTGAATTTGTTTGATTGGCTATAATAATCTTAATAAAATAATTAATGTCAACCCTACTAGTTATTAAATAACATTGTTATATTGTCTATATCTATATTACCTATATACTACTTATAAATGCCATTATTTAAGAATTCTAGCCTTAATAAAATAATTGATGTCAACACTATCCTATTAGTGATTAAATAACATTAATATATTGTCTATACCTATATTACTCTATATACTACTTATAAATGTCACTACATAAGAAATCTTTCTAATCCTATTAGTTATTAAATATCATTAATATATTATCTATATTTATATTAGTCAATATACTACTTATATATGTCACTGTCTAAGAATTATGTTTTAATTTATTTTATTTACTTCTAATTAACATTATAAGTTCTGTCATATCCTTTGATCTTAATTTATTACATAAAAAAACTTTATTGAGACTCCAAGAATCATTTAACATTATAAAATCAATTGCTCTTCACATCATTAAATAATGTTTCTTCTTCTCAATGGAAGAAGAAACATCAAAAGCCTTTTGATCTTTCACACACATTATGCCTCTCTCCCTATTTGTTATGGATTATTGTATGTGTTAATTTTGATAAGTATTAAGCAACTGATCTTTTTGTTATTGGGGAATCTTTTGAATTTTTGCATGCTATTGCTCTCTTCTCTATAGTGTTCTAACTTCCATGGCAAGTTTTTTCTTATTCTTTTCTTACTTTTAACCCCATCCACCAGTCATTTTCTCATGTTCTTAATCAAATTTGCCGTTTTGAACCAAAACTAAATTGTAAGTTATCTTCAATAATCAGGTTAGTGAATCAATAGGAGGATTTTTTTTATCATATTATTAGGTTGTTTTATTTTATATTTTTATTTTTTTTGTTCATCCAAACAAAATCTGATATTCGCATAACAAAATTCGATTTTTGAGTGCAGCATAGTGGTATCAACGATATTCAGATTCAACGTTTGAGGGCTTCTGAAACCTCAAGCAGAAAAAAATTATGGTTCTGCTTTCTTTCTTGGCCAATCAAAAATGCATTCAATACTGATTAATCTTGTCTCGAATGTAAAATTGTCCTTAAAAAACCTCAAGCTTTGTAAGTACTCACTTATAATCCAATGTCTTTATATTAATTATGATTTTTTATTCACAAGCTTAAAACAATTGATATTCTATTAGTTAGTATTTGAGAAGCTGATTATCTCACTTTAAAATTTTTTTAGGAATCACAACTTGCATGGCAATGAATTGTATATATTACAGGTTATCTTTTCTTCCCCTTTATTTTCTATCACTTGGATTCCCACATTCTACAATGCCAACTTTCTTGTAGGCATGAAATCCCTTTGAATCTTTTGTTACTCAACATGTAAAGAAGAATTGATAGTCTTTTAAGTTGCTTAGGAGTTATTAGAGTTTTTTATTTTGTGGCGACAAACAACTAAAATTTGAATTTTTATCACGTAAAGAGTTTTGTATAAATTTTTGACCGATAATTGAATTCTCTTCTCTACCTCCTATAGAATGACCTTTTTAGCTCACGTCTAGATATGATCTTTAAAATTTTTCTCACTTTTGCTATTCGATGCATAATTTGAACATAATATGAAAATAGTTTTGTTTTTAATATTATTATAATTATATTCGTATCCATATCCGTATTCATATCCATATCCGTATCTGATAGCAATTAAAAAAAGCATCGGAAAAAATGGCATTTGATATTGCAGCTCTATGTGAAATGAGGAGGTGCGCCACACTGAATTCTAACCCCTTCGGTCCCACGTTTCCAATTTTTTTTGTGAAAATCAGCTATTTGTCCCTCCATTAACACTAATTCCCCCGTAGCCTTCATTCGTTCTTCAATGGAGAAACTGAGAAGACTGGTGAACGAAATAGCCTACACACCACCTTCTCAGAGATTCCCCACTCTCTCTCCTCTCCAACTTTCTCTCATCCCGCTGCTCTCTTTCGCTTCCACTCTCTACAAGCTCGTTCTCTCACTCCGCCACCGCCTCCACCACTTTGGTATCCTTCGCAAACACAGGTAATCCCAACATCCCCCCCCCTCTCTCTCTCAATTTGTTTTCTTCATAAACATATCATAAAAAATGAACTAAGAAGTGATTTATAACTGATTTTCCATTGTTTATGCTCCCAAAACAACTTAAAACTTCCTGACCACCCATTTGGGTTACTTGATTATTGTGGCTAGTATACCCCTTTTTTCCCCTCTATTTTATCTACGTGTCAACGGATATTTTTGAAACTAAGATGGGGCAGGGATTGGTTTACTGGTATGTTGTAATACTGGATAAGTTGTTTGGCTGTATTTTTTATTTTGAAGGCTGCCGGTGCCGGTGATTAGCGTCGGAAATTTGACGTGGGGAGGTAATGGGAAGACGCCCATGGTCGAGTTCATCGCGATCTTTTTGGCAAACTGTGGAATTTCACCTCTGATTTTAACAAGGGTATTTGAGTTGTTTAATTTATATTGTATTATTGTTTATTGTTTTGGGCCTTTGGAGGGTTTGGATAGTTCTGATTCAGTTGAAGCCTTTTGCTTAACGAGGTCTTTGTTGATCTTGTACGTGTGTGTGCGTGTGTATGTTTTGTTTTTAAATGGTGAATTGATGTTGATTTTTTTAAGCAACCAATCACTGGTTATTATAGTGGATTGGAGTCAACTGGTGTTGCCCATAGAACATCTTGTAGTAAAGATTTCGTGGTTCTATTGTTCCACGAATGAAAAAGAAATTAATTAGTGGTGCTAATATTGAACTCCTTATCTAGCTAGATTATACGAACATAGTTTTAGAGCAATAACCGAGACCTATTTGAGATTAAGAGGGCTAAATTTAATTCAAGCATAACACAGAGCTGTAAAGACAGCTATTGGTATATTAGGATATGTCGCACATAAAAGTAGGTAATTTTTTCCTTGTTTATTTTAGGATTTCATAATTTCAGTACTTTTAACTGTGTGATGAGAAGAATTTTTTTTGTGTATGTCAGAGTTAACACTGCAAAAGACTAATTTTGAATGTGTATTGAATTGGCTTTAACTGCTGAGGTAAGAACAGCATATTGTTGGCAGGGATATGGTGGTGCTGATGAAGCTAAAATGCTTCAAAGGCATCTTAATAGGACATCTGCAAAGATTGGCGTTGGTGCAAACAGGGCAGCCACTTCTGCTCGTTTTTTGGAAAGATATGGTTTCATAAATCCGCATAGTAGTACATGCATTGAGAGACGTTGCTTGGATCTGGAAACAGGAAGCCCACTTAACATGGAAAAAATCGGGGCTGCAATTCTAGATGATGGGATGCAGGTGATTTATTTCCTTCAAATCCATTGTTGCATGCTTGTCTTTTCATTTATTCACTCACCAGCGGTGATATTTAATCTATTTGAAGGATACATTTATGGTGATCTACATCTTTGTTCTATGTGTGTGTTTCTGAACAAATTTATCAGAGGATGCTTTTGTATTTCCCAGGATTCAAAATTGAATCCATATCCATTCCTTAAATGCTTAATTGATTTTATCTTTCTACTATGGTTATTTTTAGCAGGGAAGTTATGAAAACAAAATTTTATCCTAAAGTGAGAATTGCACTGATACTTTATGAAATTTGTCCATTTGGAAGGCAGCATTTGAGTTTATTGCGAGACATAGAGATTGTAATGGTGAATGGGATGATGCCATGGGGAAACCATCAATTACTACCCCTTGGACCATTAAGGGAACCATTGACCGCACTCAACCGAGCACATGTTGTTGTGATCCATCATGCAGACTTGGTATGAAAGGCTGGCCTGTCCCGATTCTTTCTTTCTTTTTTCTCAATTTCCCTCAAAATATGTTTTTTAGGCATGATGCAGGTGTTTATGCTTGTGATATACTTAAGAAGCTGTTTCTATTCCCCATTTATATCTATGTGCACATTTAAACATTAAACAGCACAAAATATGAGACAGCCTCTGAAAAGTGTATGTTCTGGAGTCCTGTAGGTATCAGAACAGAATATTGAGACTATCAAATCAACTTTGCAAGGAGTCAGAGAATCTCTTCCAATATACTTCACTAGAATGGCTCCTTCTTACTTTTTCAAAGTGGACAACATTTCCTTTAAATTACCTTTGAAGGCTGTATGCAATATGGTTGTATTATGTGTTTCTGCTATTGGGTTCGCTGATTCCTTTGTGCGGAGGATTGAGCAGGTATTCTTCTTTTCATTCCTCATTTAAAATTTTCTTCTATTAGCTTTTCTTCAGGTTCTGGTCTGACAGAATATGTTCTAGAGATTAAAGAGTGATTTTTCCTGGGAATATTTTTGTTTGCTCTTTTGTGACTTCCTCCACTTTGTTTGTCCTCTTTATTTGTGCCTTTACTTCTAAGTGGCATGTAACTAGTTGCAGATGAAACCATTGCATGTTGATCGAATAGACTTCAGTGACCATCACATCTTTCAAACAGCGGTATGCCCATCTTCCTATTCTGGTTTGACTAGTAATCTGATTTATCCTTGTGGTCCAAGGTAATACATGATGATACTTTGACTGAATAATAATCTTCTTATCATATGCAAGTGCAAGGAATCATTTTTGTTAACCCCACTCCCATTTCCAAGTTCATTCTGATGCAGATTCAACCTTGAAAGTTCTGACTTTCTGGTTATGGATCAATTCAGGATATTGACATGATCAGAACAAGACTCCAAAAACTGCAGGCCGAGTTTGCTTCCAAGCCAATCGTTGTTGTAACCGAAAAGGTATATGGATATCAAAAAAAGCTCGAGTGATACAAGACATCATGAAAAATTCACTTACGTTACTCGTTCATTTGAAGTTAAGATAATCATTGAACATGAAGTCGATCAGTAACTTGCCCTTCCACACTCTGTTGTGGGATTCACCCATTAAAAACATGACTTGAGGAAATCATATAATTTTTTGAATCTGGAAGAATAGGATTTCTTCAATTATGAACTTATGATTGTTTAATTTTTTTTCGACATGTATCATGTATGATCTTTAGCTGTATGACTAGGTTTTTTTGTCCATAATTAGTAATTGTATGTTCCCAGGACTATGACCGAGAGCCAGAGGTTCTTAAACATCTGAATCCTTATGAAATATTGGTGCTCTGTTCTCACTTGCAAATTCTACCTCACAAAGGATGCACAGAAGATAGCTTCAAGGAGGTACTGAGGCTGCCTTTTGAAGTGAAATTATCAAGCATAAAGTGATCTTTGTTTCCATTTCTTAGAATATATCATTCTCTCTGGTCGTGGACTGCTCAGAGCTGGGGTGATTGGGAGTGAATGTGACTAACGCATGAGGATTCTATTGGAACCACCTAGGCATGATGAGGGGAAAGGGGATGGAAAGCACTAAACGGCCTTTGAGAAATGAGGTGCAGGACAAGAAGGAATTAAAACTAAGTGGCTTCTCCTTAGTCGACCGTTAAGCTGCACATAACCCTTAACATCATATTTCTTTTGAGCCATGCTAATATTACCTACTTTTTTTTTTACTTAATTTGCTGAAATATCATTTTTGTACAATTGGATAGACTGCGGATACAAATGAATTAGATTAGTAAATTAAATCATTGAACGATATACAAATAGTATTATTAATGTCTGAAGATTGAGAAGTGACGTACTTGTCGTTTGC
This sequence comes from Ilex paraguariensis, assembly GCA_963454935.2. NCBI lineage: Eukaryota > Viridiplantae > Streptophyta > Magnoliopsida > Aquifoliales > Aquifoliaceae > Ilex > Ilex paraguariensis. The sequence goes on from CAUOFW020000978.1 coordinate 127,605, forward strand.
ACTAAGCTTTTGATAATATCAAGACATATATACTTTTTTTTTTTTATCAAACAAGACATATATACTTAAAATCGCAAATATGTGAGTAGTCCGTTACCTACGAGACAATGAGAAAAATTCACAAGAAAAAAAAAATTAAAATTGAAGGACTCAATAGCAAATATATTGTAGTGGTAAGAGTATGATATATGGTTAACATGTTTTTGACTCGATTCCAATTATTTTATTCTTGTGGGTACGCTGAATATAAAATTACACAAATTGTTGATGTGTCATGGTTTAAATTACTTGTTCACGACTAATCCGTGAATAGTTTAATCTCTCTTTTTTTAGAGTTAATTATTTTTTTTATTTTCATGTGGTTTTAATTAGAAGTACTTTATCCACTTGACGTTTAAAAGTATACACATTATCTCCTTGTAATTATGTATCAAAATAAAATAGTTATTTTTATCATCAAAGTTAAAGGAGAGTGTGTTTCATTTGCCCAAAACATGTTATGGGTTTTATTTCCATTGTTTTTCTCTAAAAGAACATTGTCAAAGTGCCTCAAATACCCTTTATAATATATGGTATAATATGTAATGACATCGATCTCATATCAAAAATTATGTAAGAAAAACATAAGTTATTTTTGGTTCCAGAACAAAACTTCACTTGAGGAGAAAAGAGACTCGACTTGTTATGTGTTTGATTAAAATATGTTTAACTTCTTGTTGTGATCCAATTGTTTTATAGTCAAAAGTATGTCATACGAAAATTTTGATTTTAAAACGTAAGTATTATAGTAATTTTCTAATTCTATTAATGGCATCAAGTACTTTACTTTAGTATATAACAATAAGGGAATAATATGCATAATTTTAATTGTCAAGTAAGGTGTTTCTAGTCGAAATTATGTGGGATAAAAAATAATTAATCATTTTTTCTATGAGTTAAATATCTATTTGAATCTTGAATTATATCATTTATGTCAATTAAGCTCCTGCATTACGTTTTGTGTTAATTTAGTTTCTGAATTATAACATTTATGTCAATGTAGCTCTTTCGCTCAAATTTGTCATTATGTTTGACGAATTTTTTCACATGCACAACATATAACCACTAAACTATGAGAAAATGTTCATTACAACAATGATATTACATGGTAAGGTGATGTGGTGGAGATGTAGTATCGCCAATCAATAATACTAAAACAAATAAATAAATAGATCCAACAAAAATTAATAACTAACTTGTTATATCAATAAATAACTCTTTACTCTTTTGTCATGTAAGTTTAAATAAGATTTATCTTATCCATTTGAATTTTATTATTGATTAATGATACCATGTTATCAATAGTGATATAGTATCACTGTTGCATTCAATATTTAGACAAAAGAGGTATAGTTCAAAAGCAAAATTAATACAAAATATAATTTATAGGCTTAATTAACACAAATAACATAGTTTAAAAGTCAAATGGATAGTTAACTATTTTTGTATTGCCTTTTACCACCATACAGCCCAAGGCGAACTCTAGGTCTAGCAAACCCCTCAACATGGAGGGAAAAATAGAAAACCATAATATTGCGGTGAGCGTGAATCGAACACGCGACCTTCAGATCTTCAGTCTGACGGTCTCCCAACTGAGCTATCCCGGCTGATTGATTCGACTTACTCCTTTTTTTTTTTTTTTAATATAAACAGTTGATTTCTTTGCAAGTAGCATAGTACTCTGCCGGTTATGAAAGGCTGGTGCAACAGCCAAATCCCTCTTCACTATTGTGATTGGGAGCAATGACTTGCTTGGCTACTTCCACCTTAAGACAACAGTTAAAAGGTTCGGTTTTCATTCCCCAGAAATAAATGGAAGAAGAAAATATTGTACAAAACAACTGTGATCGATTCTTGATTTTATGCAATTGTGTGGCGATAATTTAATTTTGGTAATTATCTTGCCTCTATTTATGATTTATCTAAAGGTTTTGAATCTTCTCCAATACAATTTTTTTTTTTTTTTAATTTCTGTCAAGAATGGATCATCCATCATAAATTTAAATGAAACATACCATATACAAGTAAACCCTATCTAAATACAATAGATAATATATCATTGAAAGAAATTAACTTGATCAATATAAAGTGTGCCTACTAGCAATTAGTCATTGCTACATGGAAATTAAAAGGTAACATTTGGCAATATTCTTTAAGCCAAAAAAAAATTATCAGAAAAGTAAAAGCATATTTTCTTACTATTCTACAAAGTGATATAGATACATTCTAGGTCATGAGTGATGTTTTCTATTGACTTGTATTGTAAATTTATCTAATTTGACAGTTTAAAAATTGAATTATCTCCATATAAAACACAATAATCAAGATTGATCAAATCTTCGTCTACGTTTAATCAAATAGTACAAAATTCAAAAAAAAAAAAATTTTGCCCAAACAATATGAATTTTTTTGCATTATCTCTAATGTTAGACAACTCAATCAACACACTCTTTAATGTCAAACAATCTCATTAACCCACATTTACTTCTCTTCATTTTAATTTTAAATTACATAGTTACAAAATTAAATTATCATTTAAAATATAAATATTACAAGATTAATTTAATTTTTGATATTATATAGTATTTTTAGACACAAATTATCGTTAGTTATTATATATCTTATTTTATTATGAAGAAGCGAGTAAACTCTACCAAAGAAAAAAAGAGAGGCAAAAATGTTAAAAAAAATAAAAAATAAACGTTACTTAAAAAAGTCCTTATAAAATAAAATAAAAAAACTTTCAAAAAGTATTACCAAACGATATCTTAACATTTCTCGGTTTTGCTGTGGGGTTTGTAGCGGCTACACGATCTTGGCGCAAGTAAACTTGCTTGGGTGCTGTCCATCGCAGAGGAATCAGAATAAAAACGATGGGTGCAATGAGGAAGCTAATTTCTGGTCAACTAAGTACAAAGAAGGCCTGAGATCAATGTTAGAGGGGCTTAAGTCGGAGCTGAAGGACATCAATTACTCCTATTCTGATGCATACAGCATCTTCATCAACTTCATTCAGACACCAGCGACCTATGGTATCATAATTCTCTTATTTTATAGGGTTAATTGCTTTTTAATTCCATGCAGTTCCGGTTAGAAATTATGCACATTATCCTAGTTAAAATTTAAAATTATGCACATTATCTCATTATAATTATGTACCAAAATGAAATCGTTACTTTTATTATCCAAGTTAACAAAATGTGTTTTACATGTTCAAAACATCATATGGCCTTTATTTTCATTGTTTTTCTCATAAAAAACTTTCTTTAAGTGTCTAAAATACCCTTTATAATATATGATATAATACCAAAATAACTAGTGTGTCGATCCCAAATCAAAAAACATGGAAGAGAAAAGACTCGACATGCTAAAAATGGAAGATTTTTGACTCAACTTTAATAGTGATTTTCGTTCATTATATAAGTAAGAGTAAATTAGATGAAAAATATAATTTTATAATGTGAGTATTATGATAATTTTATAATTTTTTTAATAATGTCTATTGCTTCACGTTTATACAAAACTACAAAGGGATAATATTCATAATTTTAAACATCAAGTAAAGTATTTCTAGTTAAAACCACAAGGATGTTGAAAATAATTATCTCTACTTTATAACTCAAATTATCAAAATATAACCGCCTTAGAAAAAAACTTTAAAAATGTTAATCCCTTAAAGGTTCCAAGTGGGACTCTCGAAAAAAAGCATTGATTGTACCAGATACATTGATTCATGAGCGATTACGTATTTCCAAAATGTATGTTTCAACCATGAGTCAAAAGACTTGTGCCTGGGGTGGCTCTCGTAGTATACAGGATAAAAAACCTCATTTTCTGAACTAGACTGAACCCTTTCTAAAACTTAAGATTACCATATGGTCTCTCATAACCTGAACACACTTCTGAAACTCAGTTTCTCTCGTGAAGTTTGATTAAGCTTCGATTATATTTCAGGATTTACGGAGGTTAAAGCTGGCATGTTGTGGGCTGGGGAACCTACGAGCGCAGGTTCCTTGCCTGCCCATTTCAACCTATTGCTCTAACAGAAGTAATCATGTTTTCTGGGATCTATACAATGCCACGGAGGCAGCAACTAGCATCTTTGTTGACCTAATTTTCAGTGGCTCACAACAGTATGTAGTCCCTATGAATGTGAAGCAGCTAATTGCTCTCTAAATGGAATGATACATGAACAAAATATACATGTCAGTTGCCTTCCTGTAATATGTTTGTGTCATGTCCATTGTCAACGCCATTAACAGTCAAAAGGAATGCAGGATTCATTGAGCAGTTGCGATAATAAGATTCTCTCATTATCGAGCTGTGCCATAATAGATGATGCTGCTGAAATGCTTAGGTGAGAAAACTGATATACCTTGATGCTTTTGAACCTATGGAAAGGCATCTTGAAAAAAGAGGCTCAGATCCCCGTTCAGAGCATCAAAGGCCAACATCTTTTCCAGGACATCCTGCACTCGGTTTGCAAAGCGATGTGCAACGTAAAAAAGAAATTTAAGAGTTTGTTAGATTCACAATTGACTGAATATAGCACCTTGTATTGCTGATCTTCAGTGGTTATCTTCTCATTGCACAGTCGCTCAACATGCTTATTGTTTCCGATAGCATCCAATACAATTGCTGCTCTCTTTATAACTTCTTCCGGAACACCTACAAAAACCGATGCAATATCAGAAAACTTTAAGGGGTGAAAATTGAAGCCCCGAGAAAAACAAAGAAGATTCTTTCATCATCATGATGCTCTTCAACCTTCCTATTCCCATGGGTCTCTAGAATGTCATTACACATACCAATCACAGTATATTGTATCTTGGATATGTCTATAGTGGGCTCAGTCAATTAAAACACTTAGGAAAATAGAAGTTATAGGTCCATTTATGGTTGTAGTCGGCAACCATGTTTTGCGTTAACCCATACAATAATACAAAACATTGAATACCCAGAATAAATTTAAAATTTATCTATTAAAGCCTGAAGGTCCTGAAAGTTTATTTCCAAAGCACCATTTGTTAAAAACTCACCAGCAAGCAACGCACAATGCAGTCCTGTAAAACATTAATTGAAGTGAGTGAATTTTTTTTTAAATCAAAAGCTCCTATAGGAAGATCCGACTAGATATATATGTACTCACCGTAGCTAAGAAGTGCATGTCCAGGAACCAGCCTGCCAGATATAGGAAGACAAATGGATTTAACAGCACTACTCCACAGAAATTTACAGGTCAATGAGCATATACACATGCATCTTGTAAATTAGGATGGTGAAGTTTTTCTGTTGACATGTCATAAGTGACATCTAAGGCTTTAATCACAACATTCAGCTGGCCAGAAATCATGATTCTAAAGTTCTATATACAAATGTGCACTACTTTAGGGTTAAAAATGTACCTGTACAAAAATACAATATCTTCAACATCGGTACAGTTGTCGTCAGGTCTTAATACGCTCATGGTGTAATACTTGATTTTCTCAGACTGAAATTAACAATGTATAGAATTGTTTTCACAGTGTGCATAGTAGTCCAAGTTTAAATATCTTCGAGTACGTAGCATAGCTACAAGATAGTACCTTGGGTAAGCAACTATTGTCAAAGATCTCAGTCAAGTGGGTGCAAACCAGAACCTGCAAACAAGTGTAGCATATTCCATCACAAAATGTCTAAGAATCAAAAAAGTATTAAAGATATAAGTTTTAAACAGGAAATTTAAGACTTTTTGTTTTTCTATCCAGTAGGCTTCTTTTTTCTGGTAACTCACAATACGTACGGCATTCCTTAATTGGTTTATGGTTTTCCAAAACGAATTTTAGACTAAGCAAAGTATTTCAATATTTGATCTAAGTGTGAAGAAGGTGCATCGCACTTGATTGAAAGCAATGACAGAAAAAGGGGATTGCATGCAATGACACATCCAGGTGTTCGCCTAAATTTTGGAAATTCAATCACGTCAACACAAGCCAGGAGAGATGTAGAATATGCGGACCATCAAATAGGTGCTGGGTAACTAAAACAAAGCAACACTCCTGCTCAATGTGATGGCAGATCACTTCTTTCAGGAGTTTATGGTAAGACAACAACAATCACGGATTGTTTCTGAAGCTGCATGGTACTATCAAAACACGCCAAAAATAAATCATTAATACTTCTCATAGTTATGGTGGATGAGTGCCAAAAGTAGGTAAGACCAACTGTGAAACAAATGTAAGAAAGAGAATAAAACTAATCCCATTGTGTAAAAAGTAGAATGGGGCAGTGGGATAATTTGTTCATGTGCAATAAAATAAAAAAGCTATGGATAGCACAAATGAAGTCAAATAGACTGCTGACAAAGGTCGAGGACGAGGACTGCATGGACCTTAGAATGTCTTACAACAGCATTTTTCATTAAATATTAGCTAGTCATTATCTTTCCAGGGTTTTGCTTATAAAACATGTTTTTTGATTATTATCAGCAATTTATACTAAGGTGGTTCATTTTGGAGAGCATGGTCCACAACATAATATTTAATGCTTAGAATTCACGTGCAACGCACATCTGCAACTACTAGTATTACTGAAATAGTGGTGTAGGAGAAAAAGTATACTGAAAGGTGCTCCCTATTTTTGTGGAACTCCTAATATTACTTTGCATTTCTTAGCAACTTAGAGCGCAAAAAGGGTAAGAATATCAAACCTTTGGCGGGTCATAGCATGAGACAAAATGATTGATGGTTCCACCAAGGAGACCGATGCCATCTGAAATAAATATTGAGGACTTTGTTTTCAATTGAGAACAGCCATGGATCAAATACTACGAGTTGGAGAGCCAAATATCGTGGGGAATAACTAACCTTCAGTAAGAGTGCCTTTCCCAAATTCATCTAATAAACATAAAGATCGAGAAGTTGCATGCCTAGGATGTGTCCAACACCAATATAAAGATCAATAACATATGAATGGAAAAAAAGTATCAATATGTATTTCCGGGAGTGCAGTATGTGAATTTCATACCCATTGATGCAATAATGAGAAATTTACAGCCGATAAAATAGATTCGATGTTCCATCAATATACTTCAAAGACCAAGTGTTGCAAGATGCAGATATGCTGTGTTCGTTAGTTATCAGCTTATAAGCTATCCTTACAAAACTCAGTTAAGTATACCTTAGCATCATTCCCACTTGATGTAGATCAATCATAAATGTTGATTGTTCAGCAGTCATAAACTTGCTCCCCATTGCACAAAATATCCTATTATTCACAGTTTGCTGAAAGTATGGTCATTTTCATACGAAAATACATAAAAGTAGTCCCAAGGACATTATGATTTAAAATTCGGAATACAGAGATCAAACCTATCAGTCAAACCCACAGTAGCTGCATCTGCTGGTATGAAACTCCCGATGTGGGAAAGGAAAACTATCAAAGCTACCTGAGAGAGAGATCTATCAAGACAACATTTTTATGCATGCACTCAATGGCTGCCAGTATATAAACACAATGGCTTCAGCTTTACATATTTGATATCTCGTGTCCAACACATTGAGGGAAAACAAAATGCTGCACTCAACACATCAAAGGAGGCCCAAATATGAATGGCACTGGCACCAGCATTAATATCTGATATATGGTGCCTGACACTCTGGCGCCAGGCCAGCATGCATTCAGCTCATACATCTAAGTGTCAGACAAGAAACAATATGAATTACAGAAAGTATAAATGCCTTGTAGGGGAGGGTGATGCTCAGTCACAGTGCTGGTTGTAAGGAGGCATATATATTATCACTGACCTGCTTTATGTAAATACTTTTCCCTGAATAATTAGGGCCTGTGATGATATTGATCCTTCCTGAGAAAGAGAATGTCATAACATTAACAAAAAGAACCAGTGTGCTAGGATAGGACAAGGATTTGTCAGATTGAATGAAATTTAGAGTCTTTAGACCACTATCTTACAAAGAAATGTGTAGTTTCAAATACCTTCATCCAAAATCTTTGTGTCATTGGGAATGAATGTGTCTACTGTCATTTCCTGCAAGACATGTCTTGTAACAAGATGAATTACTTGTTACTTCAGCAATGAACAAACAATTTCTTTAATAAGGTTTGTCACAATACACTGACAATAGTGACATATTCCAATTGTATAAGATGGCTCTAACCTTCCGTTCCGAATATCAAGAAAGCTTTCTGCTGTCAAAGTGGGCCTCACATAATTGTTTTGACGAGCAACCAACGCCAACGACAAAAAGCTAATAGATAATGTGAATATACTGTAGTTAGGAAAAACCTACTGAAAAATAATATAGAAACATCAAAAGAGATAGCGGCTTAAAGGACCAGCAGCCAGTGGTTGAAATGATTCTTCTCTGTTAATGCTAAGCAATCCTTCAGAAAGAAAGGGGGGAGAGTTGAAACCTTACCTATGAGCCAGAGGATAAACTGATGCTTACCAATCAAGTTCAGCTGCAAAATTGACAGCTTTGAGCAGATCCACCGAGTATTGAAGAATATGTGTCAATAAATCCCTTGTAATTACTCTCTCCATATCTTGGGAAAACAGAAGGCAAAAAGGAAGAAACAAAAGACACTAGCCATGCTGAGATTGTAATAACTTTGTCATGAAAAGTTATCAAGTTGCACATGTATAAAGTAGACGGCTTGCAGTAACTACCGCAAGCTGAATAATAAACCATGGATGTTCATCTGGAACACATGTTAAATCATATACTGTTATTGGTAATCCACAAAGAATACCAAGCAATGCAGAATTTCTCATCAGGAAGGCATACAGTAAAAAGTGGCTTGAATTACCTACCTAAAATTTTATGATATATATCTCCTAAGAGGTTGTCCAACTCTCGTGTCTTTGCAGTGCGATAGAAAAACTTTAGGGTTTCTCCATCCTCATCAGAGAACTATACATGGAGGGTACACTTTTTAGCATAGATAAGCAAATGAAATACAATTCCACCAAGGATAAATGTGAATTTAAGTGAGTCTTGACTTACGGCAAATTCAAAATCTTGAAGTTTCTGTAGAATTGTTTCATCAAGTTTTTCTCCAAAAATGCACATCAAGTAACCTACAAATGAACAAACAGCAGTAACACTGATAAAAGATGGTCTAGTTTAGCTGAAGTTAAGAGACAACATTCCAGTTTAATTTACAAGAAACGGTGAAAAGCTAACATGCAATAATAAAACATGAGATATCCTCATCTATATGCGAAAATTTGCCAATGTAGGGGTTAGGGCCCGTGGGATGTCAGTACTCATTGAAAGAAATTATTCCTTAGAATATTCGATGAAATTCGTACAGCTTGTCCAACCTTAGCAAAATCTTATACTCAAATACTTGGGGAAACTGGAGCCCGAAAATGATGCGTATTATTCTTTGCATTATGAGTTATAACAGTTTAGTAATTTAGGTGTTATGCACAAAAAGGTGAATTTGGAAGTCATTTCTAGCTCCCTCAGCCTCATCCATCACTGATACCGAATAGCTGAGCCGTATCTAACTTGGCACCTTCCGATCCAATACCATTCCATGTTTCATGTAAACCACGAGCCTCACGCAACACAGCCGAGTAGTTGAGACTTCTCCGAGTCATCTGTGGAATCATCGCCTAATTGACTGATATCGTTCTTCGACATTGCGATATGGCCTAAACTCCTTGTGATGTTAAACTTCTTTTTCTATGTAGCATTTTGCGCATATTATCCGACACCTTTTTGTGATGGAAAGACAGATATGTCTAAATGTCTTTCGAGTCGATGATCAATACCGCAACCTTGAACCATAATGCTGGGGTCTTTGATTTTTATTGGTTAATTTATAAATAAACATTCACATTTAATAAATGCTCATTGCTCAAGCAATATGGATTATCAGTAAAGGTGTGAAATGAGGCAATTCCACCATTGTTGTCCCAACTCCAAGCATCATTATATGAATTCTGAATCCATCTTAAAGATATATCCTTTTTAGAGTTAATTTCTTGTTTTTATGGGTTGGCCATCAGGAGGAGTTTTAAATGTATTGAATAATCCTGCACTACAGGATTACAGAAATTGGAGACTTTTTTTACCTCGGAATATCAAGATAAAAGACGGGAAGAATACTATTGATTTGACTTCTTGCTTTGGTGATTTCGATGTTCTTATTTATTATGTGTTGAAATGTCAAAAAGTTTTATAAAGGTGCACCTTAAAAACTGTTTTAAATAAGGGACACATACGATTAAGCCTCAGCAGCCTAGAACAAAATAGGGTGTCAAAATTGTCATTGTAAACCCACAGTAAGAGTGAGAGTCTGATCCAAAAAAAAACCTTCAGTGAGAGTGATTTTTACGCAACTAGGCAAATGTAGAATTTAATTAACTTCTAGTTGCATCGTTTTTCTGTTAATCTACATCTCACCAACCCATTGAAGGGAAATGGAAATATATTGAGGTTTGACAAATTGTGCGACCTACATTTTTATAAATTTTCCCTATCTTTCAATGTACAATGAGCTATCGAAACATGATTCTGCAAGTTCTTTTTATATATTCTTCACATGACAACAAACAGAAGCCCTCAAAATACTGCAAAAAAGCAGACCATCATACTTTAGCAATAAGATAAGATTAATAGGGAAAAATACAGTCTGTACCATATACGAGAGGGAGGCTATTAAAAACTAAAGCAGTAAAGAAATATGGTGCATCAACATTATATGCTCAAAACCATCCTAAGGACCTAAGCAGGAGATTCGATCTATATGAAATTATGAATAATAAAGCACCCATGCATAAGTGAAACAAAAATAGAAGTGCAAACCAACCTATCTGATGTATATAAACAATAGAAGGAACAAACTTGTCTCTGGACATATAAGGAAGTCGTGCAAGTTCCATTGATGACACCTGTAAAGCGCCGGTACAATCAAATTAGACATTGTGGAGATCCAATTTCAATTTTCTTGGTCTATCAAGGAAACTGTAAAGTGCCGGTACAGTCAAATTAGACACTGTGGAGATCCAATTTCAATTTTCTTTGTCTATCAAGGAAACTAAAATGCACCTCTTCCAGAAATTCCGGCAATTCTTCATAGATTTGCCTCAACTCATCCAACTACACTTAAAGGCATAGGAATTCTTTGTCAAAAGCGCCAGAGACAATGAGAATCTAGAATACCAAGACCGGTAAAATAACAAGTCTAAAAAAGTTTATGAAACTAATGAATATGATGCCCCACCTCATCACAGAAACCATCTTTTACTACTGTCTCATAACCCTTCTCTTTATTTCTAGTTACATCAATGACACCAATCACCTACATAACATAGTCAAACACAATAATCTCTTAACTCGTAACAACAGAAATTAACTGCAAGGCAGAATAGCCACTCAGGGTAGATCAGAGTCACACATGACCAGATTGCAAAGTAAAGAGTCCAGAATGAACTCTACCAAGACATGGTGACTGGATACCATGGTGTCATAAGTATACTGAATTGGCAAATGCTAATCATAAAAGAAAACTCAAAACAGAATTATGTTAAATTTATATTGATACAAGAAGACAATAGGGCCTCAATAGTTAAAAGGCTTTTGGATAGAAATAAACATAATATCAAGTTGAAAGCGTGCATGTACGGCCACAAAAAAAGATGTATGATGAACGCAACGGAGCTCCCGCCACTATAACAACTATCGTAATGATAAAGATTGCAAAAGATTTTTTTCCAATTGTATCCAGCTGTAACAGTGTACACATAACATGGACTGAACTATGACAACTAACCAATTCATAGACATAAGCCAGATCTGTTGTAATGCATGAACAAGCCTGCAATAAACTTAACACCCGTAATAATGACACTAAGAGATTGGATGAAATTGACAACAACAAATAGCAGCAAGGAGATTGCCGTCTCAATAATTTGATACCTTCTCAACGATGTCCAACTTCAAATACCTCACTTGCTCTCGAAGAGTTTCAGAAAGGCCAACTTCAAATATCTTGTTGATGTGCAAGAGTGAACAAATGCTCTACATGAAAAAAAAAAAAACATTTTTTCTCTATCTAAATTTGTAAAGGACAAGATCAAGAAAGAAATAAATAAGGAAAGAAAGGAGAAGAAAAGAGAGTAAAACCAATACAACATCATTTTCCCTCAACATAAAGTTGACATAAGATTCCAACTTATATATTGCTTAAAGGTCAAAATCAGCATATAATATAACAAATGCCACATATATAAACATGGAGCCTTAGAAAATCAAAGAATTGTTTTCTTCTGCAATGCCTTTTTATTCCACATATCCAATCCGTGCAAAGAAGTTAGGTGATTTTCTTAGAAGAGGCACTGTTCATATAGTTTGGAAGGGACGCCGGTGATTGCCATCCAACCGTGAAATCCTAGGAAAATGGGGTGAGACTTCATTTCATGGAGACTAATGAGGCTTTGCATCCCTTTTAAATTTTTGAATGTTAATGTTTAAAAACTATGACCTGTGAAGACAAACATCAATTTTCTGTCTTGGTGTTTTCCCAGTGATTGGGACTAGCTTTTTATTTTGGTTTTTTCTGGTCTCAGACAAGCTTTGTTCAGATGAATTGCGCTGATTATGGTCCAGTTAAATGGCTCAAAGCTTTGGGAGCATGCTTCAATTCATGGAAGCCATTGCTTGGAATCAAACAGAGGTAATAACTCTCCCTGGCCAATCTATTCTTCATAGTAGATAAAAATGCCATTCAAGACTTTCTTAAAACGAGTTTGAAGCGTTGCTGTTGGAATTTCAAACAGACTTTAATTGCCAAATCTTAAAACTTGAAAAGACTTGCTTTCTTTAGAATTAAAAGAAACCCGTCTTAATCTTTTGGCACTTGAGGACAGCAAGTTTTCCCCCAGCCTGACTTCCTGTCCCCAAAACAAAACGCATATATATGATAAAATAATACAAGGAAGGAAACGGACTACTGCTGTTGCAAGGAAACACCTAGGAAAACTGCTTTCCTAGGAAGAAGCATTTTTAAATAAAGGAAAACACTTAATTTTTTCATACATGAATATACTACTAGGTACCAATGAAGTATCCTTGCCATCAACTTAGCTGACGATTAACTCAGAGTCATTTCTTCAAAAATACAATGGCATGGAGTGGCAAATCTACCTTCAAAAAAGCTGTCCACTCACCACTTGTACACAGAGAACTCGGGGAGTTGAATTTCTTGCACAACAAAAAATAAATCCTTACAGAGATCAGGAATTGAAGAACACAACTGTAAAACAAAACTGTAATTAAGGGAAAAAACTCTGCTGACAGAAAAACTACAGGGAACTCTTCGAGCTCCCATCAATTAGAATTACCCAAAAAAAAGATCCTCGTAATTAATCGCAATTAGCTATAGTTCATTTTCTAGGTTGACCAAGCATGCTTCAAATTCCTCATTTGAGCAAAGACAAAAAGGTTCTCACAGCCACTAGTTTCATATATAGGTTTGCAATTGAGATATGGAAATTAGAATTGTGAACAAAATTCTCTGATTCCAATAGTGATCAGCACCTACACTGACTAAATAAATTAATTAATAGGAGCTTGAACTCTTGATTTGAAAAAAAATAATAATACAACATGTAGGATAAAGATACAAAGAATAGCAGAGAGCAAGCAGCTTGCACCTTGAGTATGTGAGGAACATCCTTCACAGACTTCAATGTTTCGCGTAAAGAAGCCAATAGTTCTTCAGAGCAAAGAAAGAATGATATCTTGATCCGTCAAAGAACACTAACTTCTGTCAAGTTAGATAGGAGAAATAAAGTCGAGAGAATAAAAATTCATGCAGAAAAAACGCAAAAAAGGAGTATGAAAATTCTTTTTACATGTACTATCACCAACTGTTTAGGCAGTCGAAACACAGGAAGGATACAGTATTGAGACGAATGTTCAGGTTATCAAGGTCTAGTATAGGCCTCAGAAACCAGTTCCTAAATCAACACAACCATTTGTCCAAGGCTTAGGTATAGCAATGATGAGAATGCGTAGCATCACAAATCTCTTGATCTAAATGTACCTCAAGAGTCGTCTACCAATTGGTGTTAGACACTGAAATAAGCACAAAAAACTAAGTCCAATTTTCAATATGTCGCAGATATGAACCCAATTTTCCAATGCACACCTTATTCATCATCCCAAACACAGAGAACCTGCATTTCAAAAGTATTAGCACAAATTTATAATAGATGAAATCATACAGAGTATGTTTCAGCATTTACCCTTCTTTTGCTCTACCAATACCCATATGGCTTGGATGTTTGTCTATTTGGAATATTTGTAATGCCTCGTGAGCTGCTGCATCAACTTTTAGAAATTTGTTTCTAATTCTAGTTGTCAAGTCATACATTATAGAACAAATATAACGTCCAAAGAAAAAAGATATAAAAGTGAAAATGAATATTTTCAAAATCTATGAAATTAAGCATTAAAAAACATCACATGAGAGATACAGTGAAATCTCTGTAACCGAATCAATTGTTATTGATGCATTCCCACACTCCTTTTGCTCAAGGGTATCTACAATTCTTTCATTCTCTAATATGGCAAGAAGCCCTCCGCTTGCACGAACTTGAACATCACTTCCAATGTCCATCATAGAACTTAGCTGCAGTTGATAAAAGGGCTCAAGATGTTGTATGTAAGAATTAGTATAAACAAAGAGGTTTTGGTCCAAACATATAGGTGTCAAATAAGTTTTGAATGTTTTAAGTCAACATAGCCATAAAACGAAAAGTATAGTTACACCATGCAGTGACAAGTTCTCATTTGCCCAAGCAATACTTCGCAAACTTAAGTCTAGAAATTCACTATCAAAAATGGGCGTGAGGCCGCCTACCACTTATCCCTCCATGCCTATGGGAGGGAGTCTTGTGGACTAGGTACGACTTCTTTTTTTAAACTTCTCAACATGCATATATTATATACTACCTGAGAAAATTAGTTTAGAAAATACTGCAAGAATTCATGAACTGTTTGAAGAAGGTTTTATTGAATCAAGTTACAAGCATAAATGTGCATCCACACATGCACAATCACATTGCAATGCAAAAAGAATAAAGGTTTGCAGTGTCTTTGTCATGGATATGCTTCAAATGATTACATAGATGACAACTATACAAACCACAAAAAGCTCAAATGTGAGTGCACATAAATTACGAAACTTAAAACGCTAATCATGAGACACAGTAGAAAGTTTTATTTCAAGAATGTATAAAAAACTACAGCATAATCCCAAAGTAAAGCATGCTAGTTTTTAGCTTACAAAACAGATTCTCTCCTTGATGTTCAACCCATCATCCATTCCTGTTACTCGAAGGTATATCAATCTGCAGAATTCAAAAACAAAAAAGTTGGAAAGGAACTTAGCAGAGAGAAACAAACTGATGCATTGGGAAACAAATTTTTGATGAAGGAACAACAATGCAAGTCCTGCGATGTTAATCAAATCTGTTGTTAGACCCAAATTTCTTTTCATCCCTTCAATATAGAGACGTAGTACGACAAAACAATTCCAATAACAAAGAGGAAAAGTATCAATAGAACATTCAATGTTTCTCCACCTGTGCCATGCTTGCTCGTAACTGAATATTGAACTCTTCATAAGCTTCACAACAGGAGCCTCACTTGTTCCATCTGCATCACTTCAACTAGTAAGCACCAAATGCTGACAGTTGAAAAGGACAGTAAGTAATTAAACAAAATACCATTTCGTTGTAATGCATTCAAGAAGGTTTCTTCACTTTTAGTGCTTGCATATATTATCAGGGGCTTGGCCTGATATTTGACTGAACCAGAATCATGAGAAGTATATTTACAAGATGCAGTACTAAATATGCTGAACAACAACTAACTGATCCCATAAGCAAAAACATAAGAAATAGAGAAACACAAAAGTAATCAAATAAGCCGGAGAGAGTGTAGTGTTTAATTCAACAAAATGGTCACAGCATGCAAAAAGACATCTTTACTATCTAAGAGACGAGAAGCTTGTACCCATATCAACCAGAGGAAAATCTGTGGTACCATCTTCCCAGAATTCCAACACAAAGAGTTGCCGGATACTGGAATCATAATAAGAAACTCCCACTCTGGCAAGACAGTAAGTCTAATCATGAATTTATAAACAAAAGACATCGAGCTGAATTTCAATAAAACAAAACACTAAAATATGCTAGAAGTATGAGAAGCTCCTTAGCCATATCAACATTCCAATAGATTGTAACCAATGCAAGCATTTCCATATGTTTATTAACACCAATTATTATCCATATAAGAGACTCACCTATTACCATGCATGATGCATGCCATATAGACCTGCATACAAAACCACATAAATGGCGTATCAATGAAAAGTTGCAATGACTCACACACAGACTTGACTACTTTTCTTTTTTCTTTTACTTATACTATTTTTGTTAGCAAGTGACCTGATAATTCCACCTGTGCAAAGTTCATGTAATAGAAATAGATATCATTTTCTGATTATAAGTCCTTAACATTTATGATTATAACTACTGCAACTGGTGCTTGGCAACCTACATCTAATTGTCACCCATCATCTAGGTTGTCCCAGTTTTAATGTTCTTAAAATAGATGTGTGCTTTCACAATTCAGTAATAATTGATACCAACTTCTGGATGAAATAAAGATTATGCAAGAGAAGTCTTGCCTTCTCCATACTCCCTCATTTGAAAATTAATTGAGCAAGTACCAGAGACTTATGTCAGTTCAGCAATCCAATACCAATAGACTCCCGGTATGCTGTGATCAGCATACCAAAACTATAATCATGATTTTTAATATTAGGTCTGCAAATTATTACATTGCTTACTGCACGGGTGAGACTCTGGTGGCTGCAATTCACTGACGTAAAACAAAACAAGGTAAATGAAAATAATAAGAGGGGGACAGAGAAAGAATGCCATAAGTACCGATATATCTGCTCCTGCAAATGCAACAATAGCTAAAAAGATCAATGTGTGAATATTGTTCTTGTAGGATCTAAGAAAAACAAGAGGCCTCCTTTTAAGTGAGCCTACTACAACCATCTGATTCATATGAGTTGAGTTTCTCTCTTTCTTTCTTTTCTATTTACCAACCGCGATAACCACCAAAAGAACAAAAAAATTCTCTCACTGTCTTCCATTTCTCAGCAACCAAACCAAAAATGACAAAAATTGGAATGCGTAATAAATCAATTAGAGCTGATAATTTTAAGGCCTAAAAAATGCTGTAGTCAATTGAGGTTATATATAAGCTCTTGTTGCATCAACTTCGAAACCGCGGAACATATATGAACAACATTGGTACTCCTTACCTTCCTTACCTTTTATCTTGTTGAGATGAATGGTTCAAGTCCCTTTTTCCTCCCCCTCTCCCCAAAATAAAATATAAAAATAAAAAATAAAAAATATATATGTATATCTATATATATATATATATGAATAGAAAAATAACAGGGAGACATAAAAAATTTCTTTTCCTCGTTGTCCTCGATTTTCTCAGCAACCAAACGCAGAGTTAAATTAATGATTAGTGAAAATGTACAACTCGAAATATAATACATTGAATGGAGTCTATGATTTTGCGGCATTGAACGGACATGTATTAAAGTTATATAAATTCCATTACTCCATCGTAATAATGTAGGTATAAAATGTCGACTATCCCTTGCGTTACAGTATAATCGGCGACTGTGAAGCAGTTTGAAATAGTAGAAAAGAAGATCGAAAATCAACCTGAGGTACGGCTTCTGTTTCGTCGACTTCCTCCATAGATTCGAGTAAAACTGGAGAGAGAGAGAGAGAGAGGTTTTGCTTGGGACTGAAGTTTCCTATCCGGCACTGATAATGTGATCGCGCGACCCTTCGCTGCGTATATAGCCGTTCGCGGAAAAAGAACTGGCGGTAAACAATTTCTGAATTTAGGGACCTCTCACTGAACTCGCATGGTCACGTCAGGGTTGGGCCGGATAAGTTATAACCAGACTGGTCGTCGAGCCATGGTCCAGATTCCCCTAAACCGGCCCATTCCTTGTGGCAATTGTTTAAAATTTTTCATTAATTTTTTTATATCGTAAGATTGTTTTTCGATTTTCATACTTTAAAGTTAGAAAATAATAGACAAATTGCATGAAATAATATAAACGTATAGCTAATTTCATATTTTGCATATAAATAAGGGCCAACGTGCCTGACCTAAGACCAATCCAAATCAATGATGGCCCACTTTTTCTTATCAAAATCTTAGTTTTTCAAAAGTAGATTGCTCAAAGTTAAACGGATTGAACACAAATAAAAATATGTATACTTTGGAGTATTATACATCTGGATTTAAGTTTTAGAATCTCTTTTTCTATTTTGTCAAATCATACTCTTGAGAAAAGTATTAACTGTAAGGGGTAGAAATCGCTACGGATCTCATCCCTCCACTTGAAGGATTCCGGCTGACCTGGCGGCACCGAGCTCCAGTAGTCTTTTACCTCTCTTCGCCAATAGGACCCTTTTAAGAGATCTGGCGGCACCGAGCTCCAGTAGCCTTTTACCTCTCTTCGCCAATAGGACCCTTTCCTAAGACAATCTCACATCGGAAGAGAGTCGTCTTCCCCCTGCCATATAAGTGAACACTTCCTATGGAGGAGGTACCCACTAGACACTTGAGCTAGTGGGTACCTCCTCCATAGGAAGTGTTCACTTATATGGCAGAGGGGAAGACGACTCTCTTCCGATGTGGGATTGCCTTAGGAAAGGGTCCTATTGGCGAAGAGAGGTAAAAGGCTACGGCGGCTCGGTGCCGCCAGGTCAGCCGGAATCCTTCAAGTGGAGGGATGAGATCCGTAGCGATTTCTATCCCTTACATTAACAATCTTTCATTGTTCTTTCTATATATATATATATAAATAAGCTCTATAATTTGTAAAAATTTACAACTATAGTGTGATAAAAACACCCTAAGCTTTCAATAAAAAGAATGTTGATTAAACTATCAAGATTTAAACTTAAATTACCATTTATTTCAAATTTTTTGAATCTGTGTTAAAGTTTTTAAGGGTATACATATACAACACTATTATAAAATATAATGAGATTGTAAACTTCGATCTGCATTTATCAACATCAAGGGTTTTAAATCTTATTGGTCCAATTGTACAAAAAAATAAATGTTGCATTGCTCACAAAAGAGCCCTTGTTCTTAGCAAGAAAGGCACAAGTCAAAAATAAGTGAAAAATGAAAGAACAGGCTCCATCGTGGATAATTCATTTTCACTTAGTTATCTTATATATTGGTACATAAAATAGATATTTAAATAGGTTAATTTACATATTCGTTAAAGAGCATTCAAAATTATCTACAACAGACACTATCGCACCTTATGTCGGGATCGAAACTAATATTCCACCACCTACTCTAAAAAATAAAAAATGGGTTGCTACTTGTCCATACCATAACTTGATATATAATGCTTGTTTTATAAATTAACTAGTAATTGCCCGTGCCTGAAGGCACGGCGTAACGAAAAATTTATGCAGAATTAATACGTATTCAATCATCAACACATATCCAACCACCAAAACATCAAGTTAATCCCTACTAATTTCAAGAAATTTATGCAGAATTTCTTTTAAAAATAGATATACAGAAAAATATAAACTTGTCTACAAAACTTACAATCATCACTACATACCCAAACCACCAAAACAACCATCATTTCATACCCAAAATCATCATAATTATGTATAATTAGTTAACTTTACAAAAGACGGAACACAAAAAATACACACATACACAAAATAAAGAAACAACTTCATATTCTTTACAACTTATACCAAGTATCCTTCAATGTATACCTGAAAATATTTGAAATATAAAAATTATCGAAATAAGTGAGTCAAAATAAAACAATTGTAAATCCGAAACATAAGACCCCTTACTTTTTTCGTTAGTTGGATTCAATAAAATTAATTACATTACCCTGGAATGATTTAGATTGATATAAGTAAGAATTTAGAGAGTTTGTAACAAATTATCAATTTATTTAGGAAAATATATGGAGGAATGTAGAGACTTACAATCAAATAAGATTTTCTTACTATCATTTCAACAGACGGTTCATTTGCTTAATGATTTCAATCATAAATCTGTATTAGTGACAATATAATGGTGTGTGAGTTTGATTTGCGAGTGTTTGATTGGTTACAGTTATGTGTTTGTGTTTGTGCATGTATTGTGTGTTGTGTGTCTACATGAGAATAGAGAAATATAGAGTCTTAGTAAGAGAGATTTTCATACCTAAACAATTGTTTGGTCAGTGATGAGTTAGTCATCGTCAAAGGTGGACAGGTCGGTAATGGATTGCATATCATTTAACTCTCTTAAATGTCTTATTCATCTCTTTAAACCTTCTCTTCATCACTATCCTTAATGTCCTCGTATCAATACGAACGCACTTTGCCCAATGAGGAGAATGCACAACCACCTAATTATTCACATAAACAATAAAAGTAACACAATATTTATATTGTAGGAATAGTAAAGTTATTTTAATACAGTGACATAAAGTAGATTTACCTGATTACGTCGGCCCCATCCACAAAGGTCCATTGTATATACACTATCGTTCTCGTTGACAAATTCACTCCAATCCTATAAAGAATGAATCTCATTGTAAAACTAAAAGTTGAAATGATGAAAAGATTACATAATTCAGTAGAAATAAATTTGTTTAAACTATACCATTTACTTGTCGTAAGAATCTTATAACAAAACTTCTGGGTAAACAATATTTGTAGTGCAATTCGACCCATCTTCTGGAAGGAGGACTGTAATACGATCTGAAGATGTGCATCTAGATAGTGCGACATAAAGGTGTCCATGACTAAAAACAGGTGTCCGCAAATCAATCCCAACGAACTTCATAGATTGTCCTTGGGCTTTATTAATTGTCATAGCATAAGTTAATCGGACAGGAAACTGACGTCTTGTCATTCGAAAAGGCAAGTCCAAAGATGTTGGTGTCATTGATATTCTTGGAATGAAGACTAAATTGCCAATTTTATCTCCATTTAATATCTGAGCTTCGATTACCCTTGAGGCACATCTAACAACCATCAATCGCGTACCATTACAAAGTCCATCCTTTGGTGCAATATTTCGTAACAACATTATTGGGCATCCAACTTTCAACTCCAATTTAAACGGTGGCAACCCTGAAGGATTCAGCGAGTTTAAGTACTCATTAGGATATCGATTCCTAATGGTACGGTCAAGCTCATCACCTTCAGACATTTTATCTACAGCTAAAAAAATAATTGTCTCTCCCGGAGTAATATTCAGTGCTGCAGCATTTATATCACTGACGTCGTCATTACGCGCAGAGAGAATTGTGCGTTCAGTGAGAAAGGTTGGAGTCACTATACCAATCACATCCAATTGTGGATAGATTTTAAATATCAATTCATTTAGATTGTGACACCGGTTTATTGTAGATGGAAGTTGCACAATTTCACGTGGATTGGTCCCAATCTAAAAAATGAGAGTATAATTAGTCACAAAGTGAGATTTAATTCAAAGCATCATGTTAAAAAATTCAACAATTCAAGGTGGAATGAAATATTACCTCCATCAAGAATTTAGCAAAATTAGTATTTCGAACGTCGGTGCGAGTTAATCGCATGTTTAAACCTAGAGTCAAAACACATATATCTTTCCATAGCAAAGACCGTCTCAATGATGCACCCACAATTTGCTCACGAACGCCTTTAGGAATAACAGGCAATATTTGTCGAAAGTCTCCACCCAGGACAACAGTGATACCCCCAAAAGGTCTTTTATCGTCTCTGATATCTTGAAGGGTGCGATCGACTGCCTCAACACAGTATCGATGCTGCATAGGAACTTCATCCCATATTATCAACTTTGTTTTTCTAAACAATTCGGCATGCATTGATTGTTTAGTGAACCCACATATTGAATTGTCTAGGGTTTCCAAAGGAATACAAAATGTAGAATGTGCAGTGCGCCCCCTACCAATAACAACGATGCAATACCAGATGAAGCCACAGTAACAACAACATGTCCATAACTACGCAATTTGGTTGCAATGGTATTGTACAAAAACGTTTTTCCCGTCCCAGCACCTCCACTCAAAAAAAAAGTAGTTGCTATGTTTTCACATACTGACGTTGTGACGGCAGTATAAGCAGCAAGTTGTGCATCATTAAGACCGTCAACATTAATTTGTGCATCAGACTGTTGTGCTTCATTTCTAACTGTAATCTATTTCTAACTGTTGCATTCCAATTTCAATTGATTGTGGCATGGGTGGAAAGTCAACTAAACTCTTCCCCGACTCATGGAGCAATTGATTAATCAAATATAAGCCATAATCTTCAATATGATCATTAGTTGGATTCAAAATACCAAACATAGTACGAATCTTGTGTGCTAAATCATCACATATATGTGCTGAGAATTGCTTCCACAATGCAAATGGATGCAATGGAAAGCATTCCGTTAGAATTATGGCAAATAATCTTCTTAATTGGTACCCAGTTCTCATAA
Organism: Ilex paraguariensis; assembly: GCA_963454935.2. Lineage (NCBI taxonomy): Eukaryota > Viridiplantae > Streptophyta > Magnoliopsida > Aquifoliales > Aquifoliaceae > Ilex > Ilex paraguariensis. The sequence continues at coordinate 150,245 of CAUOFW020000978.1, forward strand.
TTGCAGCCTCTTGAAGACATTGTATCCATTCTTCATCATCTTCAAGAAGTCCTCTTGCAACACATGCTGACTTGAATGTATCATGCATAACATTATTTACCGTGCGTAGCCAGTCAAATGAAGTAGGTCCTCTGACAACAGTTAGAAGCAAACGTAAATAAAACCGCTCACCTGAATTAGGGCTAGCAAAGTACATTCTACCAATTGCATAACCCCTTTGTCTTGGAGTCCATTTATTGATAGACTTGTTCCAAACAAATTTTTGTGGAAATTCCTGATAAGTTAATACACGTGCAGATTCATTTGCAGCGCAACAATCAAAAAAAACCAGTTAGAGTTGTTTCTTGATGTGCACCTTTAGAAAGGATCGTATCAAAAGATTCAGCAGGGTTAAAGACCACACGATGCATCCCAGGCAAATGAAGTGCCAATCTTACAACCGACGGAATCTCTTCATGTAAAGGATTACCAAATAATCGCCACGCAGCTTCTGGAGGTCCAATATACCTAGCATCAAGATATTGTTGGATCTCATTAATTCCTCCAAGTACCATTGTTGCGCGATCATGTCCTTTATAAATATACTTGTGAATGTATTTTACACATCTGATTCCTGCACAAACTTCAACATTGATATGACAGTTGAACATTCTTGATAAGTACGGATTATGTGGCACAACATCTCTATTATCAATTTCTTGTCCCCTCACGATGTACTTCTGACCAGTATTACGACGACGATAGACAGGATATCCATCAGAGTCCATACTTGTTGATTCAACAAATGACCGAGGGTACCGCTTGGTACATACCCCATTTTCCATACATGATGCTTGTGGATTTCGAGCACCACATGGTCCGTGTACCATGCAACCTATGATTGTTTCAAAAAGCAATGGGTCAGTTTGACAATCAGGAAATTCAGCACACACTACTCTGTCCACTTGAGCACATGTTTGGATTTTATCAGAACCATGAAGGAACAAAAGTGCATGCATGTGCGGTAACCCCCTTTTTTGGAATTCAATTGTAAAAACATGTGCCACTTTTCTACCAAAGACGTTATTTGTTTCTATCTCCTTCATCAAAAAATTTCTCTTCAACTCAAAAACACGGGCCACTAAATCAGGACGGTCAGTAGGGATCTGATTTGGCAATAGGGAATTAGTAATTTCAGGCCATTTGGGATTTGCAGTCATAGTTAAAAAATATCAGGGTGTTGATTATACCGCGTGGTAGCCATTGAATCTTGAAAAATTTCAAACATATGTCTTGCACTACCAGTGAATGAAGATGGCAAAACCATTCGTTGACCAACTTGTTCAGGACCAAGCTCATCTGCACAAACATCTGTAAGACCTTGGTAAAGTTCTGCACGAAGCTTTGATTGATTCAATTTGTAGTATGTCAACCGATTTTGTTCAGTAGCGGCCCAGCATCTACCACAAATTCTTGAAATAATTTTCCAGCTCTCAAAATCGTTGAATACTCAATGTCACGTTGGAACATACGATAACTGTAATATTGCAACTGTGTCAGTCGAGTAGATGAAGGTCCACCTTGGGAAGTGTTCCACTGTTTCAAATCTGGATTCCATCCTAGCTCACCATAAGGGAACAATACCACATAATGCAATGGCAAATAGGCCGGATGACACTCATTTAATTTGCATCAAACCGTTATCTCCTCTCAAATGTACACAATATCTCTCATTCCACTTGATTCAGTTCCATCTCCCGGTAATATTACCGCAATCTCATCAGTTGTTGGGAGATTATATCGACGTCGATCTGTTACAGAACTGTAGTGAAGATAGGCTGGTAAATTCACCCCCGTCAATTCCAATTCACTTAAAATTGTGTGAGCCTGTCGAAATTTAATAGGAAATGGATTTACTTGCAATAAACAATCTTGGATGGTTTTCAAAACATCTCTTCTCAAGTTAGGATTTCTGTTGGTGCGAACATCTAAAGCTGAATTAGGATCATAAATGTACAATTGAGAGTAAATTGGATCACATCCTGGCTGTGGCATAAGCGATCCTGTTCGATGGCGTAATTCTCCATGGATGGTGAATGTTCTAGGCCCCCTCCCAACAATTAATCTGTCATCCAAAGTAGCACCAAGACTTGTAAACGCATTAGCTGCATTATACTCTCGTGTGTGTTGACGAAACGATTTTGATTGTTCATCATTGTTGTCATACAATGCTTTAAGCATTAAAGGAGGTGCAATAAGTGGAGGTAGTCTAATCTTTCCTTGTAAACAAACATTTACCAAAGAGAGGATTTGATATAGATGATTTTGTTAATTTTTCAGCAACCCAGTGTAAGGCAGAACAATGAGGACATGTTCGATTCATCAAGCCGAGGAAATGACGATCTGGAATTTTATGGTTTTCGAGAATTAAGTGCAACATCCATAGCTACACCTTCTTCTACAGTATAGGCACTACATATAAAATTTAGATGTCATACAATTTGATTGTATAATGAGAACATGAATAAGACAGCAAGAGTGAGAATAGGAAATTAAAACTTAAAGCGAACACCTGGTGCCTTCATTCAGATTGCGCATTTGTTGGAACATGTTTGTCATATCCGATGCCTCTGGGGAACATGGGGAGAATGGTTCCAAGACTGTTGTTATGCTTTTGTCTAGGTTTTGAGGAGGCAAGTCTTGGAGCATGGTAGTCACAGGCGACACCATTGAGATATTTGTTGGTGTGCCTTCTTCAAGATTTTGAGGAGGATTTTCTTGATTCATGATGGCCACAGACAACCACCGTGAAACAATTGTTGTAGTGTCTTCATTAAGATTTTGAAGCAAGGTGGTTGACGATGACTCTAAAACATTTGTTGTCACTATACTGTCTGTTACAGGATTGAAAATTTTGGTAGACAAAGTCATTGTTTGAAGGCGGGACCTTTTATTTGATTCTCGTTCTAGGCATGCTCGGCGACGACGGCTCGGTGGTAAAGAAGGAAAAAATCTAGGCTGAACGGGGGCACAATGTTTTGTGATCGCTCTCTTTCGGGGGCACAATGTTTTGATCCCAATTGACGTTTGGAGCACTCATTTTCTTTCCCAATATAACGCATTTCTGGAGCAAGCCTTGCACATTGCGGCAATGTTGATTGTGATATAACATTATACTTTGGTGCCTAAACCACAAACTCATAAAAAAAATAATTATTATTTTATTGATTTAACGTATATCGTATCGTTTTTCACTTTGTATATATAGCAACGCGAGATAAACATGACAAATCATAATGCTACAATGTAAACAGTAATACGGATCAAAAGATTTACTAAACTCTTATTATGTATCAGTGTTGCATTAACAGAACTATCTACCCAACCACAGTTGCATCTAACACATTGTTTACTAATTACTGGACAGATGGAAAAAAAATGCAATATTAGATTATAAAGTAACATGTTCTATAGTAATATGCTTGATCAATAGCATATTGAATTTAACAACTTGAAAGGTATGCTATGTATGAAAATGTGCTTCAAACTACTGGGAAAGGTTGAGGTTTCACTATTGATCGATGCTTCAAATTATGGAATGTTCAAACAAATTTAGAGTTTTAAAAAATGGGACCCAACAAACGATTGAAAAGCATAAAGGCTACAAATCAACATTAAGATTAAGAACTAAAACTCTCAACTACAAAACTGGTAAAAAACAAAAAATCATAGTTTCCTAGTTATTCAATTGTATACACAGAATAACACGATTAAAAAAAATAATATTAAATGCGACAAACAAAAACTTGTTGACAAATCAAACGTTCTACATAAAACGAAACTTAAATTTTTTAAATTCAATAACATCCAAATCCATTGTAAAAATATAGAGAAAAGAATAGGATTAAAGTGATACCAGTTGGCAATCTTGATTTTTTGTTCCTTGGGTAGAAGCGGTTGCTTTTTCTTTCCCCTTAAATTTGTCATTCGCCAAAGCATCAGACCTTTTTTTTTCCTTCTGTGTAAGAAAAATACTACTTAAAAGCCAAAAAAAAAAAATTGAATGAGAAATAGGTGTGAGAATACACTACCTCACGTATACGGAGACAATTTAGTTCATACTCATTGCGAATTACCACTCCTACATTATTATGACGAAGTCTTCGAACCTGTAGACCAAAAAAACATTGAATAGTAAATAAGCGGGTAAAAAGATTAGATAAAAAGTAAGAAAATGATGAGTAAGAAAAACTTATCATACGGTATTTTCTAGGTCGTCATCCATCTGTCACGACATTAATAAAAATACATTAAAATAAATAAGTTATTAAACAAATCAATAAGATATATTTAGAGAGAGTTAATTAGATAATAAACTTACACTGCCAAATATAACGACATCATCCATTGGTCGATGATTGTGCAGTTGAAACGGTTGTAGCTACATAGTAATTATCATAAGCTATGTATAATTAACATCAATTACAATGAAATTTCATACAATTAACCTGCATTCCATAAAACATAATACATATACAAAAATACATACACATCCAATTCCTAAAACCAAAATTAGAAAAAAAAGACAACCTAAATTAGTCTATAAATTTCACAAAATGAACACTACATAATAACCAACTCAATATGCATTCCATCCTAACATTCATAATAAAAAAAACCTATTTTATCATAACTATAAACCTATTTCATAGTAAAAATAAAAATAAAAACAATTAAACACCCAATTAAAGACACTCAATTTAAATGTGTGTGTGTGTTTTGTGTGGTGTTGGTGTGTGTGTGTGTGTGTTTACTGCTGTGAAAGAGAGATAGAGTGAGAACACAAATTAAACCCTCATTGTAAACAAAGCCCAATTTAAAACACTCAAATTAAATTAATACATATACAAAAATACATACACATCCAATTCCTAAAACCAAAATTAAGAAAAAAAGACAACCTAAATTAGTCTATAAATTTCACAAAATGAACACTACATAATAACCAACTCATATGCATTCCTTCCTAACATTCATAATAACAAAAAACCTATTTTATCATAACTATGAACCTATTTCATAGTAAAAATAAAAATAAAACAATTAAACACCCAATTAAAAGACACTCAATTTAAATGTGTGTGGTGTGTTTTGTGTGGTGTTTGTGTGTGTGTGTTACTGCTGTGAAAGAGAAAGATAGAGTGAGAACACAAATTAAACACCCATTGTAAACAAAGCCAAATTTAAAACACTCAAATTAAACACAAACATTCAAACACT